>CM075475.1:37567835-38167835 GCA_037950665.1 Hypophthalmichthys nobilis | reverse complement strand
ATTTTCAAATGCTATGTTGAATACCAACATTTAAATTAAAACCGTATACACACATTTCATGCGCATGAAATAAAATATTGACTTCTTTTCAGATTTTTGTTTATTACGTTTTGCATCATTAAACCAAAATTAAAAATGGACAGATTAAAGTCGACAAAATGTCAATTTAAAAGTTTCCTTTTGTAAAATTAGGCCTACTGTTTCTCCCACACTTTTGATAGTCTGAAACCAAGATAATACATGACTTGATTTTAAAACTGAAACGGGCATTGCAGATGCAGCACACCTGTCCCAACATGGTGACGGGCGAGATTGCTCCCTTGTGTAAATATGAAATATTCAGAGGCAAAATACATATATGATAACACCATTCTGTGTGAGTTGTCTGCGTATTATAATGCTTTATTTTCATTTTTTTTTTTTTTTAGTATCTGTGTCCTTCAGAGATATCATCCCAAGATTTATGTGTATTTATTTGTTCATTTATGTATATGTATATTATGTGTATTTACACTATTGAATGTACTGGTTTTAAAGCTATTGTTATCCAATTTTTGGCCTTCAAATGTATTTAACCCCACCAGCTAGTTCAGTTTTTTGAACCTCAGTGATTGTAAAGCAGTATGTACTGCAGACACATTGTGTATTTGTATTCTGCTTTGTCTTGACCCGTTTTAACCAGTTTTCTTTCAACAGAAAGTGATTGTAAATGTGCATCTCACTTTTGGACAGAAACTTAAGTGTAAGTATTATTCTAAGGCAAAAAGCATGTATGCTGACACACTTTCCTATAATGTTTTCTCATTTCCATTTTTCTTCTTCATATTTTCTATTTAGCGTCTGTGTCTCCTCAGAGATGAAGTTCATTTGTTTGTCTCTTCTGCTTGTTAGTGGAATTACAGATTCAAGATCAGGTAATTTATTCATTATTGTGAATAATACTTTATATTTATATTTTGTACAGTACTGTCTGTCTGGAACAACATTAGGGTAAAAACCTTTAGGATGTGTAGTTCAGACCTGCTCTCTTTCTCTTGTAACAGAGCAGTATGAAGTAGAGGGAGTTGCAGATCCTGTATTTGCTGTAGCTGGTGAAGATGTGATTCTGCCCTGTTCAGTCAAACCCAACATCAGTGTTGTGGACATGAGAGTGGAGTGGTTTAGACCAGATCTGGAAGACTCAGTGCATCTCTATGAGGATCATGAAGACAGAAACACAGAGCAGATTCAGTCTTACAGAGGGAGAACAAAACTAAATCCTCAAGAACTACAGAGAGGAAACGCATCACTCAAACTCTCATCAGTCCAAATATCTGATGAAGGACGTTATAAGTGTTTTATTCGGTCCAAATCCTGGTCTGATGATGCCACTGTTGATGTCATAGTTGAAGGTGAGGAAACCAGTGAAAATTAGCATACTCTTGTCATGGAAGCCAAAATAACAACAGAATGTTCTTCTTGTTGGTCTGTAGTTGTAGGAAGTCCTCCAGTGATCACTGTAGATGGGTTTGATCGTTCAGGAGGGCTTCATCTACAGTGTGAATCTGAAGGTTGGTATCCTGAACCTGATCTTGAGTGGCTGGACAGTGAAGGAGTCAGTTTGAGTTCAGGAACTACAGAGACACAAAGAAACACAGACAGATTCGGTGTGAAGAACACCGTCATTGTATATCACAGTGGCAAGATTCACTGCAGAGTCAAAGTGAAGCATCACATGCTGGAGACACTGATTGACACCTCAAGTAAGTACTGACACTTCTGTTACTGTACTTGTTTGTCATTTTCTCATGATATTTTTGATGCAGTAAAAAGAATGAATGATTATGAGCTTATTATGTAAAGCTAGAAACAATATCCCCACTAACAGGAAACATTCTCATAACTTGAACTAATGTTCTGGCAAGGTTCTCTCAAAGTTATGAAAGTTCCTCCAATAACGTTTGTTCAATGTTATCGGTTATATAATAATGTTCTCAAAAGGTTAGCACAATAACGTCATTTATACATTGTTTGTGGAAGTTTTTTTAAATGATGTTGGGAGAAAACGTTCTAAGAACAACATTCTTGGAACATTTAGAATGACTTCAAAAGAATAACTTCAAATGAATAAGGTTGTGTGCTGTTTTAATTGCCTGATTTTTTTTTTTTTTTAGAAATATCTTTTGTGCACAGCCGGTACTCTCCCAGGTTTAGTAAAACGCATTGCGCACACACACAAACATTTGTGTTGTACTGTTCCACTGATTCCTAATTGCGTCAGCTTTCAGAAGACTAAATAAAGTGCTTTTGCTTTTGCATAGAAACACACAACATGGCGGCGACAACACTACTACGATAACTCTTTGCCTATGAAATGGCTAATTATTACATGTTTAACGAAAACTTTTAGCACATTTTTACTATTACAGATCTCAAGGTTAACTTGTCATGTAAAGTGTTGATTATATTTAGATCTATGGCATTATATTTAGATCATGGCATGAAAGGTTACAGTGATGAGCATGTAGCGGATCGCAGATGTTGAGTGCATGCAGTGATCTGGTCATAGCAACTCAATTTCTGCACACTAATGAATGCTTTCATAACTAACAGTGCAAACACACTGTAAATAAGAGATTCGTTGATTATTTCGGGAGTTTGGCGCGAGTCCAGAACTTAAGGGTTGGTCACACTGCACTTTTCATTCCATTGACTTCCATTCAATTGCATGCAAATGCGTCAGATCAGAAATGCAAACTCGTGCGAAAGGTTTCACATTTTGCTGCGTGTACAATATACTGTCCTGTACATTTTATTTTTATTTTTTTCCATATCTATATTTATATATTTATAAGTTTTCTTTAGTGTTTGTATTCTGATAATAATTGCACTGTCCATTAAGCGGACCTGATTTACATTTCACTGCTGGTTATATATTCTCTATATAACTGTGTATGTGACAAATAAAAATCTTGAATCTTGAATTTCTTGCACCATCCGATGAAATTTTGCACGTTCCAAGTCTAGTTTGACCGCGGCTTTAGTCACTGATAACGCTGTTTGATTGACAGCTCCAGCGATTGCAAAGGAAGCATTCTTTGTTTGCTTTCTATTTATAATTTAATCACAGTTTAAAGGGATAGTTCACCCAAAAATGAAAATTTGATGTTTATCTGCTTACCCCCGGGCATCCAAGATGTAGGTCACTTTGTTTCTTCAGTAGAACACAAATGATGATTTTTAACTCCAACCGTTGCCGCCTGACAGTCGTATAATGCATGGCAATGGGAATTCCATCTATAAGAGTCAAAAAAACATGCACAGACAAATCCAAATTAAACCCTGCGGCTCGTGACGACACAGTGATGACACAGAGACACGAAATGATCGGGTTGTGCGAGAAACCAAACAGTGTTTATATAATTTTTTACCTCTAATACACCACTATGTCCAACTGCCTTCAGCATCCGGTTGGTGCGAAAAATTTATAAACTGTTGATAGTTTTTCCTTTCAATTAATAGGCTTATATTTAGACAGAATCTTGTTATAAAAGATAATTGTATTGTAATAGCAATGTCTGAAACTTGTATTGTGAGCACTTCTTGTGTCTATTTGCCTCTTCATGATGACTCGCTTGTTGTATTCCTCACTTGTAAGTCGCTTTGGATAAAAGCGTCTGCCAAATGAATAAATGTAAATGTAAATATTGTCTGAGATGGCAAATAAAGAAAATGCTGTACGTATTATTATTATTATTATTATTATTATTATTATTATTATAAAGTACATGCAAAAAAAAAAAAAGTAGAAAAATAAAGTTATTAACCGGTATTTTTTATCTAATCAAACCAGTTTCGGAATGTTAATAATACATCAGGAACGCAGGAACAGAAATGTTAAAATACTGATTCTACTTAGAGTGAACCAATTGAATTTATTTTTTTTTCGTTTTTAAGCCCTGTTATGTATATCTATATTACAATGTTATGATGAACTATAAGACTTTCTCCACTTGTGTTTCCAAGGATGTTGATTTTTAGAAGGCAGCTGTCTGACTCTGAGATGGTGAATGGGAACATGTTTTGTAACATTAGCAACACTTTATTAGCTGTTTGATAATGTAGTGAATCCATAGGCTAAATCGTATCATTACCGTTATGTGTCCGACGTTGTTAAGAGCGATAGGCTACATAAAACAAATTACCATTCTGATACATCGAAATGTAGACGACCCTGTATAATTTCTTCTTCTGAATCAGTTTATGGTTTATAGCTGAATTAAACCAGTATTTCCACGTGCCGTTGTGCAGCATTTACTGCAGTAAAGTTGAGTGAGTGGATCAGGTATTCTAAACTGTTATGATTGAGTGGAGGTTGAGACTAATATTCATATTCATCCACAGCAAGGGTAGAGTTACATTCAAGCTATTTTAAGGCATGAAGAAATTATTTTCACAGGAAAATAAATAATTAAATATGTCATTTTGATGATCAAAGAAGGGACTTTAACATTAAGGAAACTGGACATTTTTATGTTCTTGGAATGTTACAAATAAACTTGTGTATGTGAATTTAAATCATTCGTAAAAGGGGTGTGCATGCTGATTAATAATTTGCATAATCCCCGCCTATGATTTAATTACACGTCCAGGAACTTTGTGTAATCTTCTGGACTCCTTTCTCAGGTTTGGCTCCAGTATATTGCATAAATGCAAAAGAGACTAAAAGGCCATATGCCTAATAAAAAATATTCAATTAACGTGTGTCCGCCATAGCGTTTTTAGCCATCTGAAAAAATTCCAGACGCTCTTCTGAAAACGTCCAGCTGGGGGGTTTGAGAGCACTTTGGAGGTGCAGCGCTCTTCAGCTGAGACGCTTTGGTTGTTTTGATGATTTGGAATATCCACGGCAGTAACGTGTTACTAGTGTCTCATTTTGAAGAATATCACTCAATATAAAAATGCAGTAACCAGTCATAATAACTTCATTGTTATTCAGTCGTTGTACAAGGAGGACGGTTGGACGGTGTAGTGTTTGTCCCGCCCCTCCTCCACTGTGATTGGACAGCTGTGTAAAAAGTGACAGTGACAAGCGCTGAGTTTTACCCAAAGTTGAAGAGTTTTCAACTCTCAGCTACAATCAATCAATCAATCAATAAAAAGGGCAAACAAAGTCGTGAAATATTGTTATGGTAGTGTTATCAAAATGAAGCATCATCAGTGTCATCACAGAACGTTCAATTGTTTTACGCACCATTTATTACATGCGGTAGGGAGCAGGAGTAAATTTCTTTTGTACCAACTAACATTTTGGAAAATTTTGAAATACATTACTTGGACATGGACACCTCTGATAACAGATCACTCTAAATTGTAATGTAGACGCATTTTCATGAGTAAACTTTACGTCAGATCAGCTTTAAAGGGTCATGAAACCAAAAAACACATTTTTTGAGATGTAAACAGAAATGTACAGGCTGCACATCACTGAAAACACTAAAGGTATTCATTAAGTTTATTCATAAGTGGAAATTAGTTATTTTTACATTTTTTAGATCAAGGTTTAAAGGTTTGATGCAACAGAATTATTAGAAAACCTCGATTTAATCTAGATTAAAACTCCTTATTGGTGCAATCCACCCTTAATGTGCTTATACTTTGTTTTGCAGATAATAGGTTTATTTCTTGGAGGACATCAGTCATCATGAGTTCAGTTTTTCTTGTGCTCAGTGTGATTGCTGGATTACTGATCGCTGTGTTTGTTCATAAATACAGAGGTAAAGTTCCTGTTTTCTTGTATATGTAACTAAATAAGTCAGCCTTTTTAAATGTTTTACTCTATTTTTAGTCATTTTTCAATCATTTGTTATTGAAAGTCGTGAACAATGTCATTTCCACCACATCTAAAATGATTGTGTAGTGTGTTTAATATCAATCTATGATGAAAACTTTGTTGGTTGGTTTCCTTGGTTGAACATTGAATTTTAAATAGCAGTTTTACAGGTGGGGTAAGTAGTTTTTCAGAAACACTGTTGGACATTGATGATATTTGGAGTCAAACAAACATATTTTGGCTACCCCTGCCCTTTTGATCGCGAAAGTGAAAGTGCCCTTTGCGGTCGCATCGCGGTGCCCCCGTGTTCCCATTTCTCCTCCCCTGGAATGCGATTTCCACGCGATTCTGAAGCGATTCTGACCACTGCCCCCTAATGCTGATTGGTTACACATTAGTTGTTGGTGTCGGCCCGACTAACTTCCAAACAGTGTTTTTGAAAAACTACTTACCCTACCTTTAATATAGTGGGATCTGTTTCAAGGTCTGTGACCACTTAAAATAATATAATTAGAATCATTTTACTAGTGGTCTCAATCATTGTAAAAAAAAAAAAACTTGCAAAGGTGCAATATGTAAGAATTTTGCAGTAAAATATCCCAAAACCACTAGACCAGTGTTATATATTTTGTTCACTTGAGTATTTATAATATCCGAAATGTTTCCAACTATTTGTAAATCGTGAGAAAATTGCAGTTTTAACCAAGGCTCCGGGACGTGTGAGGAGTCGCCTGTCAATGGCGTCATACCCGCGTTACCCTCGGTTTCTGGTTTTATTTTGTAGAAACCATGAAAACACCAAAGACGCTTTAATATTTACATGTTTTAATAGACAAGGGAACAACTCTTTGGTTACATTTATAGACAGAAAACTAATTGTTGTTATATAGCTCAACATGTTTAGTCTTACTGTTTAAATCTAATTTTCTTGATTTTTTTGAGTTATAGTATTTTTCTATTTTCTTAAATTACATATACAAATGTATGTAAAATTACAAAATAATGGCAATAATAATTTGTGAAATCCCCACCAGTTGACACAAAGGGACAGTTGGCATCATTGTATATAATCATATTGTATAGTGTTTTCTCTTGTCTTTATTCTGAATTTTCTTCAGCACACAAACAACTAGAGAATGAGAAGAGGAAAATAAAACATGGGGAATTTGTGTTTATTTAATCATTTAATTTAGTATTAATGTCAAGTCTGTTTTCATCCGCAAAATATTCAATTAAAATTTGTTTATTCACATACTGTTGTGTATCTTAGGTCCTGTAATTTGTAGTTATTGTGATTATATTCGATTTTAATGCTTCTGTTGTCTGAATTCTGTTTTCTCGTCTGAATTTTCTTCAGAGCACATTCAACTACGGAATGAGAAGAACAGAATACTGGAGGAGAAGAACAGAACTGAGAATGAGATGGACAGAATTCTGAATGAGAAGAACAGAATACAAGATGAGAAGAATAGACTACAAGATGGTGAATTTTTCTTTATTAAGTTATTAATTCATTATTCATTTAAAGTCTGTTTTCAGGCATAAAATATCCACTTAACTGTGTGTATTCATTTAATTTTGTGTATATCTTGGGTTTGGTAAATGGTTATCAGTTGTAATGTATATTTATTCAGTCACAGATGTACACTTATATGATGTTAACACATCCTACATTGAAAAAAAAAGAAAAGTATTTTTACAGAGAAGATGCAGTAAAATTTAACTGATTTCACTTTTTTGTTATTTTCTCTTGTCATTATTCTGGATTTTCTTCAGCACACAAACAACTAGAGAATGAGAAGAGGAAAATACAACATGAGAAATTTGTGTTTATTTAATCATTTATTCAGTATTAATGTCAGTTCTGTTTTCATCTGCAAAATATTTAATTAAAATACGTGTATTCACATACTTTTGTGTATATCTTAGGTCCTGTGATTTGTAGTTATTGTGATTATATTCGATTTTAATGCTTCTGTTGTCTGAATTCTGTTTTCTCGTCTGAATTTTCTTCAGAGCACATTCAACTACGGAATGAGAAGAACAGACTACAAGATGAGAAGAACAGACTACAGGAGGAGAAGAACAGAACTGAGAATGAGATGGACAGAATTCTGAATGAGAAGAGCAGAATACAAGATGAGAAGAGCAGAATACAAGATGGTGAATTTTTCTTTATTAAGTTATTAATTCATTATTCATTTAAAGTCTGTTTTCAGGCATAAAATATCCACTTAACTGTGTGTATTCATTTAATTTTGTGTATATCTTGGGTTTGGTAAATGGTTATCAGTTGTAATGTATATTTATTCAGTCACAGATGTACACTTACATGATGTTAACACATCCTACACTGAAAAAAAAAGGAATTTTTACAGATAAGATGCAGTAAAATTGAACTGATTTCACTTTTTTATAAAACTGCTTACTAACCAGATTGACTTTATTTCGTTATTGTTTCGTTTGATGTTACCATTGTGGTGATCAGAGTTTGCTTTAGTCTTGACCCTTGACTTTAACATTATTTCTGTAGCTGCTGTAACTGTGTTTTTAAGACACATTTGTTGTGGCAAAAAAGTCAAGAGAAAATGATGTCTGTGTGACTCTGAATGATATATTAGTTCAAAATGTTTTGAGCACAAACCGTTTTTAAAATCTTTCATATTTTCTGGTTGTCACAACACTGGATGGATCTCATGAAGCCAGTCAGTATATGGGGATGATTAGGAGGCCATGATGGACAGAGGCCAGTGGGCAAATTTGGCCAGGATGCCGGGGTTACACCCCTACTCTTTAGGGGTGGATTTTTAATCACCACAGAGAGTCAGGACCTCGGTTTAACGTCTCATCTGAAGGACGGTGCTTTTTGACAGTATAGTGTCCCCAACACTATACTGGGGCGTTAGGACCCACACAGACCACAGGGTCTTCTTCATTAATATATTTTTGATGAAATCCGAGGGTATCTGATCCACACATAGGCAGCAACATCATTACACCTTTTGAGGTCTAGAAAGATGTTAAAGACAATATTAAAATAGTCCACGTGACTGCAGTGGTTCAATGTAAATGTTATGAAGCGACAATAATACTTTCTGTGAGCAAAAACAAAACAAAAATAACGACTTCAACAATTTCGTCTCTCCCATGTCAGTCTTCTGAGCAGTTGACACAGTGCAGAGCTTCAGTGTTTACGTCCGAACATCAGCTCATTATTGGCCGGCTCCTGCATCAGCATCACACACATGCACCGTTCTGCTCACATGAACAGCGTCAGTCTATAATGAGCCGTTCTGACATAATCATGAAAGCGCTTCACTGCGTCAGCTGCTTAGAAGACTGACAGGGGAGAGACGAATTTGTTGAATAAAGTCATTATTTTTGTTTTGTTTTAAAGGGATAGTTCACACAAAAATGAAAATTCTCTCATCATTTACTCACTGTCATGTGTAAATAGTTCACCCGAAAATGGAAAACACAGAATTTAGTAAAAATAAAATGGAATTTAAATTTTATGGAATCCTCAGGATTTTTGTTTTCCAGTACAAATATCTAAACATCCTTAAATCAAGATACATTTACTTGACTGTCCTGAAGTCTTATTTTCTGAGAAATTGAACAAAATTAGCTTCAAATTTTGAAGTGCTGCTAATACAACTCATTGTGTGCTTCCTAGACATTAACAGAGAACATTGATGTGTTATATTTCCTTCAGTTTATTCCTTATTCTTCTTTAATTGGTCTCAAAAAGGTCTTAAATTTACCTTCATAAAACCTGCATAAATCCTGGATTATATAGTTGGCTTATTTCATGTGTAGGATTAGATTGCATCTTTTTGCTTAAAGTCTGTCCCACCCACTGCTACTTTCTTACAAGAGTACTCTAATGTGAACCAGGGACAATAATAATGATTTAAAAATAAATTTGCAAATAATATTATAATGTTGTGTAGTATATATAGACACCGCCAGTTTTACTTGTTGAGAGATTTATTGGTGAGGGAATAATTACCTAATAGCCTAATTTTATTGGAGTCTTACACACATGATGTAGCTACAGTTAGTGTGTACATTAATTTGAACCACGACAGCTATTGTGGGAGTGGCTTGATGCAGCGCAGGAGATGCAGATAACTTGATCTGGACCCTTAAGAAACTTTGATTAATGCTTTCACGTAACAAATCTGCTTCAAATGTAAAATTAAATTAATTGCTAATTACAACATTGAAATAAAAATGTAAAGCATGTACAAATAGCAAATCATGAACATAGTCTAAATAATTGGGAATCATGTTTAAAAAAAAAAAAAAGATCTATTATAACTTTTATGTTGTTTTGGTTGCTTGGCTGTTTCCTTATGAAGGTCCAGAAATTTGTCAAGTTTTCCGTCAGGTGTCTTTTTAAATTATATGATCATTATCATTATCAATTATATTTGCTGCTGTCTTGACACCAGCCAATCGCTGCATTGCTGATCGTGGTTTAGAGTATCGATACATCTGCCCTTTTCGAGGAACACAAGAACGCGCAGTAATCGCAGACAATTTAATCCAATCCGCAAATTCGTTTGAAGAGCCAAATCAGCTAGAGTTCAGTTATCACGATTAGAAGATGTGGCATCTGTTAAATCATCTCAGATGTATCAAGCGAGGTACGAAGAAGGGACCCCTGGTTAGTAATAAGTGAAGCAGGTGATGCTGTTTGTGGAGTTGCTTAATCCTTCTCTGCTGAGATCTTCAGAGATTTAATGTTTTTATCTTCAGTTGATTTCATATAAGGCTGTGGCTGGAAGTCACTTGTAGTTCTTGTGTTTCTGCTCCTCTCTTCTCTCTCTCTCTTTTTTTTTTGTCTAAACATGTTACTTCAGTTGATAGTCTTTTTTTTTTTTTTCATTAATGGTAAACGTTAAGTTTTTGTGTGTGCCTGAGGTGCTGCGGGCGGGATGTGACTGATAGCCTCAGACTGCTTTTGTACAGCCGAGAACTGCTGGGCAAAGTTCTCGACCGTGTCGCCGAAAAGGCCGGTCTGGGACACGGGGGAATTAAGAAACCTGACTTTGTCGGTATCCCTCATGTCCGCGAGACACAGCCAGAGATGGCGTTCCTGGACCACTAAAGTGGACATCGCACGACCCACTGACCGCGCCGTGACCTTCGTCGCACGAAGCGCGAGGTCCGTCGCGGCACGAAGTTCTTGGAGAACTTGTGGATCGTGACCACCCTCGTGCAGGCCCTTCAGTGCCTTAGCCTGATGGACCTGCAGCAACGCCATAGCGTGCAGGGCAGAAGCGGCTTCCCCACAGGCCTGATAAGCCTTGCCGGTAAGATCCGACGAGTACTTACAGGCCCGGGAAGGGAGAGACGGCTGCCCCAGCCAGGTGGAGTAAGGGCACAGTTGCATAGCAACGGCCCGTTCCACAGGGAGCCGCCCCGCCATCAAGGGAGGGAGGGAGGAGGACCCACCGACGCGGTTTTGGGCAGTAAAAGGTGCCGTCCAGGTGCCAGTGAGTTCTTCATGCACCTCCGGGAAGAAAGGAACTGGGGTGGGGGGCTGAGAACCAGCCCTGGCCACCCCAAGAAACCAATCGTCCAACCGCGAGGGCTCGGGACACGGTGGAGGATTCCACACGAGCCCGACCCTGTTGGCGGCCCGGGAAAGCATAGCCATCATTTACGGGTCCGAATCGGGCACAGTTGTCACCCCCGAAGGAGGCAGCTACGCCGAATCATCCCCTAAAACGTCAGGCTCACCCTCCGATGCAGCGATCGACATTCTATCAGCCTGGGGAGCTCCAAAGGATACGGATGGTACACACCTCTGGGATGGTCCACCGCGTTCCTCCAGCAGCTCAACTGGCTGCGGAGTGCAGGAGGGATGAGGGTTCCTAGGGGGTTGGTTCCCCGAAGGAAGCGCGCTCACTGTGATCCTCAGTTCACCAGCACCGCTGCCCGAAGCAACCCTCTGAGGAGAATTGGAACGAGGCAGCGGCACCGGGACTCCGCCCCTTTGCAGGAACTGGAGTCTAGATCGTAACTCCGAGACGGTCATGTTCCCGCAATGAGCACATGACTCGTCCACAAACGCTGCCTCAGCGTGCTTTAAGCCCAGACACGCGATACAGCGTTGGTGACAGATAACGACCGCATCCAGAAACACACAAGTAGAACGACATCTTTAAAAAGACGCGAGTCTACTTGTGTGAGCTCTTTTAGGACTGAACTCTTTTTATGTGCAGAAGCACGCAGGGGAACGGCCGCCGCAACACAGACAGGGAAAGTGCAGCCTGTGTGCACTCTCTCTGGAAGGGGTTTTCTCAATAAAAGGAAAACAACAAAAACAAAGAAAAAGGAGAGATCGACCCCACTGCCGTGCTGTCCGCCTGCACCAAGACTCGTCTGTTTCACCACTCGGTAGAAAACCATAAGGTTCGGCTCTGAAGCGAAAAGCTGAAGATGCAACGCACCTGCTGCTCATTATATACCCGCACTGCGAGGCGAGCAGCTGCTGCATATGATTGCATGCCAATGTGCATTGGCTCGTTGTAGTTACACTCGAAGTAGATTGGCCTCTCTAGCGAGATTCCTATTCGTCGGTCTGTCCGACGTACGTCGAACGTGACCGACTGAATGGGAACCTGCACAGCTTTCACTAGCTGGCCTCCTTTACACTAACAGTCTGATTTACTAAATGAAACTCATATATAGTATATAGTATACAATATCGTATAGAAATAAATATATAGAAAGTTCATTGCACTTTAATGATCAGTTGGGATTTAAAGGGTTTCTGTTGTCTGTGTTTTGTGGGTCATCATTGTGCTGAAGAGTAGAGCCTGTGTTTAGGTTGAGGAGAAGACGAAGACACATTGACAATATGCTGCTGTCGCTTTTTGTATTTTATTTGTTTATTTTATTTTTTTAAAGAACTATATCAGTGCAGTTGCCAATGCAGTGATTAATTCATACATGTGTGTTATTGCTAATTTTACATTAAGCAATATTCTTTATTAGTTCACTCAAATGAATTAATTTGTAATTTAAGTGTGTTATTGTAGTTTAAGGTCAGTTCGACTTCTTCCTGTTTCAGTCTAAACATGTTACTTCAGTTGATGGTCTTTGACAGTTTTTTCCATTAATGGTAAACGTTTTTTACAATTTTTTTTTTTTTTTTTTTACAGTGTATAAAACAACTTAAATTGTAATAACTTATTTGTCAGAGTTATAAAAATGATGTAATTTCAATATTATTTTCTCGTCTTTTTCTGAATTTTCTTTAGAACGTGATCAACTTTTACAAAGTCTGAAGATGATTATAACACAAGGTGAATTTGTTTTTATGGCTTTATTAAAATCTTAATTACTTTTGAATTATTTTACAAAACAATGAATGAATATGCTGTGCATCTATATATGTATATGTTATTTTATTACAAGATATATAAACTGTGTAAAGTCTATCAATTAAAAAGATTGATCTCATTATTGATCTAAAGATGAATTCTGTTATGAACCCTTTATAACTTCATACTTTCTGTTTTTAGCTGTCCCACATTTAAGAACACACAGAGGTGAGTAAAAACTGATCATGTTTTTAATGACACAATTATTTATTTAAACATTTTAATTTCCCAAATTCATTATCATGTCAAACATTTATTTGTTTGTTTGTGTTTTTGAAAGTTTGGTATAATGTGCTGCATAAATTCAATCAAATGATTCAAACACTAAATGATCAAATGTAGTTTATATGAGCCATAAGAGAAAATTAAAACTTGTAAATATTTAACTAAAGAAAAGCAAGACAAAAAAAATCAACAAATCAACATAGAAAACAATCTCAAGTGAAGCAGGAAAAACACGATCAGAACAATCAGGTGTGCGTTTCCCGAAAGCATAGTTGGTGAACCATTGTCACAAGTCGTTGAACTCTATTGGTAACGACGG
Source organism: Hypophthalmichthys nobilis (assembly GCA_037950665.1). Classification (NCBI taxonomy): domain Eukaryota; kingdom Metazoa; phylum Chordata; class Actinopteri; order Cypriniformes; family Xenocyprididae; genus Hypophthalmichthys; species Hypophthalmichthys nobilis. The sequence goes on along the minus strand of CM075475.1, from coordinate 38,154,079 downwards.
AACTTGCGACCATAGTTCGCTTTGGGAAACGCACCCCAGAACATTTCAGTCGATCAGTAGATGTGAAAGTTATGAACATAATATAATGTGCCGTGAACATTATGTTCATTATGTTGACTTGAGAAAGAACAAACTGATATTCTATTTAAGTTTATTATTAGTGATGCTTGTGTAGGAGAAGTGTGTTATGAGTTTTATAAGTTATCAGGTGTACGTTGTTCACCCAGCGGATGAAAAACTGGGCAAAATAAGTATAAGTTGTACCCAAGAGCTGCCCAAAGTTGCCCCATAGACACACTATGGTGAGTGACGGCCCATGAAACAGGAAGTGTGTTTTTCTATGGTAATATTTCTATTGAACATAACTGGATCACAATAGAGATGAGGAGGTGATCTCATTTCACTCAGGCAACCAATCAGTCTCAAGATCATTGTGAGGCTATTAAGCCACGCCCTAGCAACCTTTTAGAGCACCCTAGCAACAAGTTCCATAGACTTCCATTGAAAGAGATCAAAGGAATATCTTTGAATATTTTGAATACATGAGATACATGGAAAATGAAGTATACCCGGGCCTTAAAGGGATATTTCACCCAAAAATGAAAATTATCCCATGATTTACTCACCCTCAAGCCATCCTAGGTGTATATGACTATCTTCTTTCAGATGAACACAATCGAAGATATATTTAAAAATATCCTGACTCTTCCAAGCTTTATAATGGTTGTGAATGGGTGGCCACGTTTAAAAAAAAAAAAAAAAAAATGCATCCTTCCATAATCAAAGTAATCCATACGGCTCCAGGGGGTTAATAAAGGCCTTCTGAAGTGAAGCGATGCGTGTTTGTAATGTTCCTACATTGTAAAAAAAAAAAAAAAAAGGTATTTTTTACAGATAAGATGCAGTAAAATTTAACTGATTTCACTTTTTTATAAAAACTGCTTACTAACCAGATTGACTTTATTTCGTTATTGTTTCGTTTGATGTTACCTTTGTGGTGATCAGAGTCTGTTTTAGTCTTGACTCTTGACTTTAACATTATTTCTTTAGCTGCTGTAACTGTGTTTTTAAGACACATTTGTTGTGGCAAAAAAGTCAAGAGAAAATGATGTCTGTGTGACTCTGAATGATATATTAGTTCAAAATGTTTTGAGCACAAACCGTTTTTAAAATCTTTCATATTTTCTGGTTGTCACAACACTGATGGATCTCTTGAAGTATATGGGGATGATTAGGAGGCCATGATGGACAGAGGCCAGTGGGCAAATTTGGCCAGGATGCCGGGGTTACACCCCTACTCTTTAGGGGTGGATTTTTAATGACCACAGAGAGTCAGGACTTCGGTTTAACGTCTCATCTGAAGGACGGTGCTTTTTGACAGTATAGTGTCCCCAACACTATACTGGGGCGTTAGGACCCACACAGACCACAGGGTCTTCATTAATATATTTTTGATGAAATCCGAGGGTATCTGATCCACACATAGGCAGCAACGTCATTACACCTTTTGAGGTCTAGAAAGATGTTAAAGACATCATTAAAATAGTCCACGTGACTGCAGTGGTTCAATGTGAATGTTATGAAGCGACAATAATACTTTCTGTGAGCAAAAACAAAACAAAAATAACGACTTCAACAATTTCGTCTCTCCCATGTCAGTCTTCTGAGCAGTTGACACAGTGCAGAGCTTCAGTGTTTACGTCCGAACATCAGCTCATTATTGGCCGGCTCCTGCATCAGCATCACACACATGCACCGTTCTGCTCACGTGAACAGCGTCAGTCTATAATGAGCCGTTCTGACATAATCATGAAAGCGCTTCACTGCGTCAGCTGCTTAGACTGACAGGGGAGAGACGAATTTGTTGAATAAAGTCATTATTTTTGTTTTGTTTTAAAGGGATAGTTCACACAAAAATGAAAATTCTCTCATCATTTACTCACTGTCATGTGTAAATAATTCACCCGAAAATGGAAAACACAGAATTTGGTAAAAATAAAATAAAATTTTAATTTTATGGAATCCTCAGGATTTTTGTTTTCCAGTACAAATATCTAAACATCCTTAAATCAAGATACATTTACTTGACTGTCCTGAAGTCTTATTTTCTGAGAAATTGAACAAAATTAGCTTCAAATTTTGAAATGCTGCTAATACAACTCATTGTGTGCTTCCTAGACATTAACAGAGAACATTGATGTGTTATATTTCCTTCAGTTTATTCCTTATTCTTCTTTAATTGGTCTCAAAAAGGTCTTAAATTTACCTTCATAAAACCTGCATAAATCCTGGATTATATAGTTGGCTTATTTCATGTGCAGGATTAGATTGCATCTTTTTGCTTAAAGTCTGTCCCACCCACTGCTACTTTCTTACAAGAGTACCCTAATGTGAACCAGGGACAATAATAATGATTTAAAAATAAATTTGCAAATAATATTATAATGTTGTGTAGTATATCATAATATAGACACCGCCACTTTTACTTGTTGAGAGATTTATTGGTGAGGGAATAATTACCTAATAGCCTAATTTTATTGGAGTCTTACACACATGATGTAGCTACAGTTAGTGTGTACATTTATTTGAACTACAACAGCTATTATGGGAGTGGCTTGATGCAGCGCAGGAGGTGCAGATAACTTGATCTGGACCCTTAAGAAACTTTGATTAATGCTTTCACGCAACAAATCTGCTTCAAATGTAAAATTAAATTAATTGCTAATTACAACATTGAAATAAAAATGTAAAGCATGTACAAACAGCAAATCGTGAACATAGTCTAAATAATTGGGAATCATGTTTAAAAACAAAAAGATCTATTATAACTTTTATGTTGTTTTGGTTGCTTGGCTGTTTCCTTATGAAGGTCCAGAAATTTGTCAAGTTTTTCGTCAGGTGTCTTTTTAAATTATATGATCATTATCTGTTACGGTACACAGACCACAGAGACAGGAAGTAGAAGTAGATGGTTTATTTACACAACCAGCAGAGGTAATAGTGACACAGGTGAGTGAATGATTGTTGAGATTAAGATATGAATGAGTAGATGATGATATTGTCTACGTTATAGTTACAGATGTGAGCTGAAGAATGGAGTCGCTGGAGAATGGAGTCGCCGGAGAATGGAGACGCTGGAGAATGGAGATGCTGGAGAATGGAGACGTTGGAGAATGGAGACACTCACACACGGGGATTTCACACACTAGGGTTCGACGAGACACTGGAGACAGGTAAGTAGGCAGGTAGGGAGTCCTTGAGCGAAGCATGTGTAGCACTTGACTCAAACGAGACCGGACAATAAGTGAGGGTGTGTGAGTGTCTTTTAAAGTGGCATAATGAGTGAGCTGATGAGGTGCAGGTGTGCGTGATCAGTATTCAGGGGATTGAGTGCGTTGTGATTGGGTGGAACCTGGCGTGTCTGTGACAGTACCCCCCCCTCCACGGCCCGCTCCTGAGGGCCGCGGACCCCGACGTCGTGGTGGTCGTCCTCGTCCACGGGGAGCCGGTCTGTCAGGGTGGTCATTGTGGAAAGTGTGAAGAAGACTGGGATCGAGGATGTCGTCACGGGGAATCCAAGAACGCTCTTCGGGACCATAACCTTCCCAGTCTACTAGATATTCCAGTCGACCACCACGGCGCCGGGAGTCCAGGATCTCTCGCACTTCGTATGCTGCTCCATCGTCCACTAGGAGAGGAAGGGGGGGTTCGGCTGCTGCCACGCCAGGCTCTGTGGAGAGAGGAACAGAAGGGTGGTGAGGTTTGAGTAGGGATACGTGAAAGGTAGGATGTATTCTGTATTGAGAAGGTAACTGAAGTTGGTAAGTGACAGGGTTGATCTGCTTGGAGATGGTGAATGGGCCAATGAACCTGGGACTCAGCTTACGGCAGGGCAGACGCAGGCGGATGTCACGGGTGGACAGCCAGACCTTCTGTCCGGGCTGGTAAGAGGGGGCGTTGGAGCGGTGAAGGTCTGCCGTCATCCTGCGTCTGCGCAGGGCTCGCTGCAGTTGGTGATGAGCTGAGTCCCAGACCCTCTCGCTCTCCCGGAACCAGTAATCCACAGCTGGAACGTCGGAGGGTTCCCCAGACCAAGGGAACAGTGGGGGTTGGTAACCGAGCACGCACTGAAAGCGGTGTGAGACCGGTGGTTGATTGGCGAGGGAATTCTGTGCGTACTCGGCCCAACCCAAATACTGGCTCCAGGAGTCCTGGTGGCCGTGACAGAAGGTACGGAGGAAGCGGCCGATCTCCTGGATCTTCCGTTCCGTCTGCCCGTTCGATTGTGGGTGATATCCGGATGTTAAACTGATGGTCACACCTAGGAGCTTGAAGAAGCCTTTCCAGACACGGGAAATAAACTGTGGTCCTCTGTCAGACACGATGTCCTCAGGTATTCGAAGTAGCGAAAACGAAGTTGAAGAGCATTTCTGCAGTTTCCATAGCTGTGGGAGTCCATCCAGAGGGATGAGGCGGCAGGATTTAGAGAAGCGATCGACTATGACCAGGATGCAGGTTTTATTGTTGGATGCTGGGAGGTCAGTGATAAAGTCCACTCCTAGGTGTGACCAGGGGCGGTTGGGAACGGGCAGAGGTAGGAGCTTGCCAGATGGAAGATGGCGCGGGCTCTTGGAGATGGCGCATTCCTCACAGCCCTGCACGTACCTTCTGACGTCGGCTGCCATGTTGGGCCACCAGAAGCGTTCCTTGAGCAACGAGAGGGTTTCATTGACCCCGGGTGGCCAGTGCCGAGTGAAGAAGTGAGCTGAGTGTATAAGTGGAGTGCGCCGTGCTCTGGGTGTGTACTGCAAGCCCGGTGGGCAACCCGGCGGAATGTTGGTGGAGGCATTGGAGGAGGGTAGGGTCTCTTCAGACCATGTGATGGGGCTGACAAACAGATTGTTGGGCAGGACTGGTTCAGGTTCTTCAGGGACTTCTTCTGGTGCATGGAGACGAGAGAGGGCATCCGCTTTAATGTTCTTGATACCAGGACGGTAGGAGATGGAGAAGTCAAATCGCGTGAAGAAAAGAGCCCAACGTGCTTGGCGGGGATTCAACCTCTTCGCTGACCGTAGATACTCCAGGTTTTTATGGTCGGTGAGGACCAGGAATGGGTGTTTAGACCCCTCCAACCAATGCCTCCATTCTTCGAGGGCGAGCTTGACAGCCAAGAGTTCACGGTTGCCGATGTCATAGTTTTTTTCCGCCGGGTTGAGCTTGCGGGAGAAGAAGGCACATGGATGGAGTCTACTTGGTGTCCCCTGCTGCTGTGAGAGCACCGCTCCAACTCCGGTGGTGGATGCGTCCACCTCCACCACGAAGGGCAGGTCGGGATTGGGATGGACGAGGAGTGGAGCGGTGGTGAAGGCTTCTTTGAGGGCTTGGAAGGCGTTGGTGGCTTCAGGGGTCCAGGACAGAGACTTGGGCTTGCACTTGAGTAGGCTGGTGAGTGGATGGGCGATGGAACTGTAATTCTGGATAAATCGGCGGTAGAAGTTGGCGAAACCTAGGAAGCGTTGCAATTCTTTGATGGTGGAGGGTTGTGGCCAGGATTGAATAGCTTCCACCTTCCTCTCGTCCATCCGGATGCCACTACTGTCGATGATGTAACCCAGAAAGTGAACTGATGGTTGATGGAAAGAGCATTTTTCAGCCTTGAGGAAGAGATGGAATTGTCTTAGACGGTTGAGGACCTCCATAGCGTGGTGGCGATGTTCGGCCAAGCTCCGGGAGTATATCAGGATATCATCGATGTATACCAGAACGAACTTGTGGAGAAACTCCCGGAGCACCTCGTGGATGAAGTCCTGGAATACGGAGGGGGCGTTGACCAGGCCATACGGCATCACCAGGTATTCGTAGTGGCCGGTGGGTGTTACGAAGGCGGTCTTCCATTCGTCCCCCTCGCGTATCCGGATGAGGTTATACGCGCTGCGGAGGTCCAGCTTGGTGAAGATAGTGGCACCACGGAGATGTTCCAGGGCAGATGGGACGAGAGGAAGGGGATACCGGAACTTGACAGTGATATTGTTGAGGGCTCTGTAGTCGACGCATGGCCGCAAGCCTCCGTCCTTTTTAGCCACAAAGAAGAAGCTGGAAGCAGCAGGGGAAGTAGACGGCCTGATGTAACCTTGGGCGAGAGCTTCCTTGATGTAATCCTCCATGGCCTTCTCCTCCGGGATGGAAAGGGGGTAAATGCGTCCCCTAGGCACTGGCTCACCCGGAAGCAGATCGATGGCACAGTCCCATGGCCGGTGTGGAGGCAGCTTGGAAGCTCTTTGAGGGCAGAATACGTCTCTGAAGGGGCGTAGCAATCGGGAACCTCCACCGGCGTTTTTCTATGGGACTCTCGATGGTCGTAGCACAGAGTGAAAGTTGGTTAGATTCAGGTGAAGTTGGTCTTGGGAGGTCTGGAAAACAACTCGGGAAACAGGTGTTGCCCCACTTCAGGACTTCGCCAGATTTCCAGGAGATGGAAGGGTTGTGCTGCTCCAACCACGGTCGCCCTAAGATCACGTCAGAGGTGGATTCCTCCAGAACCAGCAGATGGATATCTTCCACATGAAGCAGTCCGACGCGTAGTTGTAATGGGCCGACTGATAGGTGGACATGTCTCCTGCTGAGAGGCTTCACGGTCACTGAGCAGATCTTGTAGGTGGTCGGCGTGGCCGTGGTCTTGAGGCGAGCTGACGGCAGAGGCGCCGGAGATGAAGTTGCCGGCTGACCCAGAATCAAGGAGGCGACAACTGGAAGTGAAACAGTGGCGGCAGTAAGGTTTACTACAGTGGTGAGTGGTTGCATTTTCTTAATAGAGGGAATTATGGCACTCACCATGGGACGAGGAGGACGAATGGGACATGCGGAGAGAACATGTCCAGGTGCACCACAGTACAAACACAAATTCTGGGTCAGCCGTCTCTGCCGTTCAGCTTGAGTGAGCCGGGAGCCTTCCACAAACATGGGTTCGTTGGCTGGTTCTGGAGGGCTGACGGACTCTGGTCGGCAGGGTGAGATGTTGTAGAATGGCTGACCCTGGTGTTCTTCGAGACACGACTGCATACGAGTGGCGAAACGAATGGAGAGTTGAATAAAACGTTCCAGGCCGATGGTATCCTCGTATGCAGCGAGATGCAACCGCACGCGAGGATCTAAACCTTGACGGTAGGTAGTGATGAGCGCTTGTTCATTCCATCCACTCGAAGCTGCCAGAGTTCTGAATCGTAAAGCATATTCATTAATGGTCATAGATCCTTGTTTTAATTTGTATAATTTCTCACCAGCTGAAGAATCAGAAGAAGGCCTGCCGAACACTTCCCGGAAGTGGGCCACGAAACCAGTGTAAGATTTGACGATTGGGTTATCTTGAGACCATAATGAATCAGCCCACTGAAGCGCTTTTCCTTGCAGCTGAGAGATAATGAAAGCTACCTTGGCGGTGTCGGTGGGGAACAGGTGCGGTTGCATCTCCAGGGTCAGCGAACATTGCAGGAGGAAACCGCTGCAATCCTCCGCCGAACCAGAGTAGGGCGCCGGTTTGGCCATGGGACTGGCGTGTACGGGCGGTGAAGGAGAGGGTGGTGTGTTGACGGACGTGATGGCTGGTGATGATGGCGGCAGTGGAGAGGTGAGTGCTCGTCGAAGAATTTCGACGAGCTCTTGAAATGGATCCGGGTGACTCATGCTGGTGTGTTCACTGTCTTGGTCCGGTCTTCTGTTACGGTACACAGACCACAGAGACAGGAAGTAGAAGTAGATGGTTTATTTACACAACCAGCAGAGGTAATAGTGACACAGGTGAGTGAATGATGGTTGAGATTAAGATATGAATGAGTAGATGATGATATTGTCTACGTTATAGTTACAGATGTGAGCTGAAGAATGGAGTCGCTGGAGAATGGAGTCGCCGGAGAATGGAGACGCTGGAGAATGGAGACACTCACACACGGGGATTTCACACACTAGGGTTCGACGAGACACTGGAGACAGGTAAGTAGGCAGGTAAGGAGTCCTTGAGCGAAGCATGTGTAGCACTTGACTCAAACGAGACCGGACAATAAGTGAGGGTGTGTGAGTGTCTTTTAAAGTGGCATAATGAGTGAGCTGATGAGGTGCAGGTGTGCGTGATCAGTATTCAGGGGATTGAGTGCGTTGTGATTGGGTGGAACCTGGCGTGTCTGTGACATTATCATTATCAATTATATTTGCTGCTGTCTTGACACCAGCCAATCGCTGCATTGCTGATCGTGGTTTAGAGTATCGATACATCTGCCCTTTTCGAGGAACACAAGAACGCGCAGTAATCGCAGACAATTTAATCCAATCCGCAAATTCGTTTGAAGAGCCAAATCAGCTAGAGTTCAGTTATCACGATTAGAAGATCTGGCATCTGTTAAATCATCTCAGATGTATCAAGCGAGGTACGAAGAACGGACCCCTGGTTAGTAATAAGTGAAGCTGGTGATGCTGTTTGTGGAGTTGTTTAATCCTTCTCTGCTGAGATCTTCAGAGATTTAATGTTTTTTATCTTCAGTTGATTTCATATAAGGCTGTGGCTGGAAGTCACTTGTAGTTCTTGTGTTTCTGCTCATCTCTTCTCTCTCTCTCTCTCTCTCTCTTTTTTTTTGTCTAAACATGTTACTTCGGTTGATAGTCTTTGACTGTTTTTTTTTTTTTTTTTTCATTAATGGTAAACCTTAAGTTTGTTTTGTGTGTGTGTGACAGTGTGATTCTTGTTGTGGACAGCAGGTGTCATCACGAATGGTCAATCATCACTTGATTAATCATTTCATTATCTCATTAAATGCAGCACTGCTTCACTCAGTAGTGTGCACACTGAGCAGTTGTCACAGTTCCCGTGTTCCCCGGACTCCATTTCCCATCATCCTCTTGTTTCCACACCTGCACTCACTTCCTCGTCATCTCCCCATCAGCACTCATCACCTGCACCTGGACTTCATCATCAGCACTTCCTATATAATGGACACTTTCCCTTCACTCCTTGTCTGTTCTTATGTTAATCTTAGTGTGTGTGTTGCTGATCGTTCTTCCTTGGGATTCAATAAAGCCTATATGTTTGTGGATTTCCGTATTCGCCTCATCTCTACAGCAGCACCGTAACAGAAGAACAGACCATACCGACTGGACATCCACAAGCAAAGATGGGCTTATTCTTCACTGAGATTCCCGTGTCTCCCATGCCTCCCACACCAGCTTCTGCCATGGATCGCCTTATTGGGCTCCTGCAGGATGGTCGTTCACTGGAGAGGTATGTGGAGGAGTTTGTCGAGCTGGCTTATCTGACGAATCTGCCAGATGCCTGTTTAAACGCCCTTTTTCTGGAGGGGCTGGACGAGAGCATGATTCGTTTTAAAGAACCTGCCTGTAATTTTTCCCTAGTCGATTCAATCAATCTGATTTTGTTTCTAAATTGTTCTGATTTCGTAATTGAAGAGGTTCTTGATGAATCGTGCGCTCCTCGTCCAGTTTCTCCAGAAACACGGGTGGCCTGGCCGATTCGTCAATCTCCATCCTCCTCCGCTTGCCTCTCCAGTGAGTGGTTCCCCGGTGTCCTGCCGGACCCAAAACCTCAAAAGGCCGAAGAGAGACCCTCCGCTGGGCCTAAACGGCCAAAAAGGAGAAAAAAGAAGGCCGCCAAAAAGCCCCAGTCTCCTGAGTTTTCTGCCTCCGAGCAGCCCCAGTCTCCTGAGTTATCTGCCTCCGAGCAGCCCCAGTCTCCTGAGTTTTCTGCCTCTGTACAGCCCGCTGCTCCTGCCGCCGCCGCGCCCGCTGCTCCTGCCGCCGCCGAGCCCGCTGCTCCTGCCGCCGCCGAGTCCGCCTTACCCTCCACGGGGAAACCCCCTAAGAAAATTCTGGGGGGGGGCCTGGTACCCATGGGTGGGGAACTCCTGGGTGGGCGTCCTGGTTCATCAGAGCCTGTTAAGTCTCCTGACCCGCCATGGCCACCTGCCAAGTCTCCTGACCCGCCATGGCCACCTGCCAAGTCTCCTGACCCGCAATGGCCACCTGCCAAGTCTCCTGACCCGCCATGGCCGCCCACGGCCTCTGACCCGCCATGGCCGCCCACGGCCTCTGACCCGCCATGGCCGCCAGACTTCCTAGATCCGCCCTGGAGACCTCCGGTCCCGTCTGCTCCTCTCCCTGCACCAGCGTGAGGTCTTCAGGGCGCCCACCCCCCCCTCCCCGGTTGCTCCTTCCACGGCGTGAGGCCGCGCCTACCGGGAGGGGGAGGTACTGTCACAGTTCCCGTGTTCCCCGGACTCCATTTCCCATCATCCTCTTGTTTCCACACCTGCACTCACTTCCTCGTCATCTCCCCATCAGCACTCATCACCTGCACCTGGACTTCATCATCAGCACTTCCTATATAATGGACACTTTCCCTTCACTCCTTGTCTGTTATGTTAATCTTAGTGTGTGTGTTGCTGATCGTTCTTCCTTGGGATTCAATAAAGCCTATATGTTTGTGGATTTCCGTATTCGCCTCATCTCTACAGCAGCACTGTAACAGCAGTGTTCATTTAACAATGAGGATTAAAGCAATAAGATAAAGGCCCGATTTCACAGACAGGGCTTAAATTAAGCCAGGATTAGGCTTTAGTTCAATTAGGACATTTAAGTAGTTTTTATAAACATACCTTAGAAAAAAAACATCACTAGTGTGAATATTAAGACAAAACAATGACACTGACATATTTTAAGATCTGTCAGTACAAGTTGCTTTCACTTAAAACAGCTCAAACATGCATTTTAGTCTAGGACTAGCTTAAGCCTTGTCTGTGAAACCAGGGGAAAAGACACACCATGAAGCGTCTTTTAACAATAATAAACTAAATTAATTTTACATCAAGTAACTTGCACAGCTCTCACTAGCTGGCCTCCTTTACACTAACAGTCTGATTTACTAAATGAAACTCATATATAGTATATAGTATACAATATCGTATAGAAATATATATAAGTTCATTGCACTTTAATGATCAGTTGGGATTTAAAGGGTTTCTGTTGTCTGTGTTTTGTGGGTCATCATTGTGCTGAAGAGTAGAGCCTGTGTTTAGGTTGAGGAGAAGATGAAGACACATTGACAATTAATTAATTCATGCATGTGTGCTATTGCTAATTTTATATTAAGCAATATTTTTTATTAGTTCACTCAAATGAATTAATTTGTAATTTAAGCGTGTTATTGTAGTTTAAGGTCAGTTTGACTTCTTCCTGTTTCAGTCTAAACATGTTACTTCAGTTGATGGTCTTTGACTGTTTTTTCCATTAATGGTAAACATTTTTACATTTTTATTTATTTTTTTACAGTGTATAAAACAACTAAAATTGTAATAACTTTTTTTGTCAGAGTTATAAAAATGATGTAATTTCAATATTATTGTCTCATCTTTTTCTGAATTTTCTTTAGAACGTGATCAACTTTTACAAAGTCTGAAGATGATTATAACACAAGGTGAATTTGTTTTTATGGCTTTATTAAAATCTTAATTACTTTTGAATTATTTTACAAAACAATGAATGAATGCGCTGTGCATCTATATATGTATACGTTATTTTATTACAAGATATATAAACTGTGTAAAGTCTATCAATTAAAAAAATTGATCTCATTATTGATCTAAAGATAAATTCTGTTATGAACCCTTTATAACTTCATACTTTCTGTTTTTAGCTGTCCCACATTTAAGAAGATACAGAGGTGAGTAAAAACTGTTCATGTTTTATGACACAATTATTTATTTAAACAATTTTAATTTCCCAAATTCATTATCATGTCAAACATTTATTTTGTGCACATAGTTTGTGTTTTTGAGAGTTTGGTATAATGTGCTGCATAAATTCAATCAAATGATTCAAACACTAAATGATCAAATGTAGTTTATATGAGCCATAAGAGAAAATTAAAACTTGTAAATATTTAACTAAAGAAAAGCAAGACAAAAAAAATCAACAAATCAACATAGAAAACAATCTCAAGTGAAGCAGGAAAAACACGATCAGAACAATCAGAACATTTCAGTCGATCAGTAGATGTGAAAGTTATGAACATAATATAATGTGCTGTGAACATTATGTTTATTATGTTGACTTGAGAAAGAACAAACTGATATTCTATTTAAGTTTATTATTAGTGGTGCTTGTGTAGGAGAAGTGTGTTATGAGTTTTATAAGTTATCAGGTGTTTGTTGTTCACCCGGCGGATGAAAAGCTGGGCAAAATTAGTATAAGTTGTACCCAAGAGCTGCCCAAAGTTGCCCCATAGACACACTATGGTGAGGGACGGCCCATGAAACAGGAAGTGTGTTTTTCTATGGTAATATTTCTATTGAACATAACTGGATCACAGTAGAGATGAGGAGGTGATCTCATTTCACTCAGGCAACCAATCAGTTTCTCAAGATCATTGTGAGGCTATTAAGCCACGCCCTAGCAACCATTTAGAACACCCTAGCAACAAGTTCCATAGACTTCCATTGAAAGAGATCAAAAGAATATCTTTGATTTTGAATACATGAGATACATGGAAAATGAAGTATACCCGGGCCTTAAAGGGATATTTCACCCAAAAATGAAAATTACCCCATGATTTACTCACCCTCAAGCCATCCTAGATGTAAATGACTATCTTCTTTCAGATGAACACAATCGAAGATATATTTAAAAATATCCTGACTCTTCCAAGCTTTATAATGGTTGTGAATGGGTGGCCACGTTTAAAAAAAAATGCATCCTTCCATAATCAAAGTAATCCATACGGCTCCAGGGGGTTAATAAAGGCCTTCTGAAGTGAAGCGATGCGTTTTTGTAAGAAAAATATCCATATTTAAAACTTTATAAATTCAAATAACTAGCTTCTGGCGGATGACTGTACGCATACTGCGCAAGTCGATTTGGGCGGAAGAGCAACCTTTGACCCCACGCAATGATGCACTGATGAACGCGGAGGCGTAGAGGAGAGAGCAAAACAAAACACCGGTCACGAATTAGAAGTCTAAAACGAGAAATTTTAAAGAGAAATGTTGGAGGATTTCGATATAAGAGAAGAAGACCTTGAGTTTGTTGAACAGCCCTGTTTGTTTGAACCGTGAGAGGAGTAAGATTTCGATACTCCTACATCCTGAGTCATACATCACGTCACGGGTTACTCTTGTGACGCAAGTCGACTTGTGCAGTGTGCATATGGTTGTTTGCCGGAAGCTTGTTATTTTAGTTTATAAAGATAATTTTTATTTTTGGATGAACTATCCCTTTAATACTAATCCATTTGCCACATCATTACGGTGTGTGTCCACTGGCGCAGAGCAGAGCGAGTGTTTTCAGTTCATTCTGATGGAAGTTGAGCTTCACACTCGCTCTTCATGCTCCGCACCAGTGGACACGCACCGTTACACTGTATCAAAGCGGCCGCTTCGAAGAAACCAACAGGCAAGCGTGTCAGTACGTAGCCGAAATAAGAAATGAGGAGCTCGCTGGTGGGTAAGTTCAGCTCTTTGGTGATGGTTATTTGCAGCCCCTCATTTCTTCCCTCGGCCACACATGACACACCCGCCATCAATCTCTTTAAAGACTGTGGTAAGCTTCTCTTTGACTGTTAGCGTTTTTAATACTGTCTTTTGGGGCTCGCCATCTTCTATCATTACTCTCTGACACTGTATTTCTTGCCTGTTTAATGACAGTTGTTTGATGACTCCGCTGTGTTTATCAGACCTGGGCGACACACTCGTTTTACATGTATTTGGCGCCCCCTGTTGTTGCGGGTGTATTATTGATGTAAAAGTCTAGACCAGGGGTGTCCAAACTGCGGCCCGTGGATTAATTTCAAACAGTCTGCAGGTTGTCTATTAAAATCTAAAGTCTCAGGTACAAGCTGCAAATCTCTCTGTGATTTAATTCAGTTTAAAGCCAGTTGAAACAGCGCTGACTGAATCAACAACACTAACGTGCAAATCAGGAGAAACATTGAGCCGATCCAGTTAGAATTTATCATGGATTTACTCTGGTAACACTAACTGTAACTGTGGTATTTTGTCAGAAATGTAGGTTAATATTTCATTTTATTTAATTTTTAATCTAGACATGTATTAAATGAGTAATAAATGCCAAATTACAGACTATTTTTTTGTCATAAACTTGCAGTTTTGTGCATTCATATTTATATTAAATGTGTTTATAGACTAAATACCATAAAGCCATTCTAGATATAGAAACAATATTTTTACTTTTTACCATGTAGTGAGGTGCCATGTGTGGTTTTACCTGCGGTGATCTAATCAAAGTACTTTGAATTTAAATAAGAATAGAGTTCTAACTCTGTAATAATATTAAAATTTCACCCTTTAAAAACGAGGTTGTTAAAAGTTTTACAGATATTGTTTGTGTATTAAATTTACATCTGTGTCCTATCTCAAGCTACTCTACTGTCAGCTCAAGCTTCAAGCTGTCATATTTTTTTAAGAAACAAAACAGAAAAGGAACCGGCCCCAGATGTGTCCACAACATCGAATCTGGCCCCCTTTTAAAAAAGTTTGGACACCCCTGGACTAGACCCTGAAAATAAGACGAACTCATTTTTTCAGATGTATTTCCAAGAAAAAAACATCATCTTATTGAAAACATTGGAACAATACTGTAATTATTAAAACATGATAAAAACAAGTCAAAATGTGCTAGCACCATGCTAACAACATGCTAAATCATGTTAGCATCACCTAGCTATGTGCTAAAACAGGTTAAAATCTCCATAGTAACCATCTGTGGCAGCTAGCAGCTGCCTAGCAACTCCCTATGAACCACCCAGAACACTCAAGTAACCGCCTAGCAACACCATAGCAACCAACAGAATACCTTAGCAACCACCCACAACACCCTAGCAATGACCGAGCAACCACCCACAACAACATAACAACCGCCTAGCAATGCAGTATCAACCACCCAGAATACTCTAGCAACACCCTAGCAACCACCTGGCAATGCCCTAACAACCACTCAGAACACCCTAACAACCATCTAGCAATGCCCTAGCAACCACCAAGAATACCCTCACAACCACATAGCAACACCCTAGTAACCAGCCGGAGTACCCTCACAACCACATAGCAACACCCTAGTAACCAGCCGGAGTACCTTAGCAACAGCCTGATTACCCTAGCAACCACACAGCAACAGCCTAGCAACCACCCAGAGTACCCTAACAACCACATAGCAACAGCCTAGAAACCACACTGAGCACCCTAGCAACTGCATATCAACTGCCTAGCAACCACCTGGAACACCCTAGCAATTGCATAGCAACACCCAGGTAAACACCTTGCAACCATCCAGAACACCCTAGCAAGTGCATTGCAACCATGCAGAACACCCTAGCAACCACTCAGAATACACTAGCAACTGCATAGCAAAACCCTTGCAACCACACAGAATACCCTAGCAACTGCATATCACTTACCTAGCAAGCATCCAGAACACCCTAGCAACTACATAGCAACACCCAGGCAAATGCCTAGCAACATGCAGAACACCCTAGCAACTGCATAGCAACCATGCAGAACACCCTAGCAACTTCAAGCTTTTAAAAGTTCAAACTTAAAACCTTCAGCTTTTTTAAACTAGTTTACAATTAATGCAGTATTTTTATTTTTATCTTGTTGTAAAGTTGCCATGATTCCTATATAAAAATAAATAATCATCTTTATTTTATTATATGTTCATCTGTAAAGCAGAATGTTCAATATTTTCTACAGTGAATGTGATTCTGGATGCTGATTCAGCTCATCCTCGACTCGACGTGTCTGATGATGGGAAACAAGTGAGAAATGAAAACAGAGAAGTGAAAGAAGTGGATGGAAAAAACAGGTTTAGTGATTATCTTGCTGTTCTTGGGAAGGACGGATTCTCCTCAGGGAGTTTTTACTTTGAGGTTCAGGTGAAGAATCAGACTGAGTGGTATTTAGGAGTTGCCAGAGAATCTGTTAACAGGAAGGGCGTGTTCAGTCTGATTCCTGATGATGGATACTGGACTGTGAGTCTGAGAGATGGGGAGTATTTGGCTCGTGATTCTTCAGAGGTCTCTCTTTCTCTGACAGTGAATCCTCAGAGGATCGGGGTGTTTGTGGTTTATGAGAAGAGTCTCGTCTCTTTTTATGCTGTGGAGTCCATGACTCATATCTACTCTTTCACTGGTCAGTCTTTCACTGGGAAACTCTATCCATTTGTTGGTTTGGGGTATAAGAGTAATAAAAACCCCACACCACTGATGATCTGTGATTAATGAGATCAGTGAATGAATTTACATGATCAGGTGAAATAAAAGGAAATACAACAAAAAGTGTAACATCAATAAACATTAAATATTAGTTACACTATCAGTCATAAATGTGGACACAAAAGAGTGTCACGTGTTCACCATCGCATCGTTCACCATCACATCATTCACCATCACATCGTTCACAGTCACATGATCACTGATCATCATCATCTCTTCATCTCCTCTATAAGATCACACTCCTCACAGTCACATGATCACTGATCATCATCACCTCTTCATCTCCTCTATAAGATCACACTCCTCACAGTCACTCTTCCTCTGCCTCGACTGTGGGTTCAGACTGTCACCTGTGATGATACTCACCTGAATGATTGTCACCTGTGATTACCTGTGATACTCAATGATAGTTCCTGTGACACTCCAAAGATCTTCTTGTGATTTTTTTCCAATTTTCTTGCGTTCTCCAACTTGCTTGAGTCTGGTTTGTCCTGACAGGGTCATTTTATGTTTCATGTGATCTTAAAAACATTTTGATTTAAAGACTTCTGCTTAAATGACTGAAATGACTTTTGTAAACAAATATAAATCATGCTTAAATATACATGTGAATTTCTTTACAAGATAAAGGCTTTATTTTATCATGAATAATGTTTAGATCTGGAGCAGATAATGAATGAAGAGCATCATGAAGTGATCGTACAGTAACTGTTCCTCTTTCAACAAACTCAAATATAAGATATTTTCATTTGTGTAACATGTTTTGCTCACTTCATAATTCCTCATTTGTGTTATTTCATAGTTTTCATGACTTTACTAATATGTGGATATAAAGAATCAGTTTGTGTCCAAACTTTGATTAGATTCTGGAAACAGATGAATATGAGTTTAAGTTTATTCATGTAGTCATATATTCATAAGTGCTCATTTACAACTATTCTTTATTTTCATTTTTTATTATTAATTTTATATTATTTGATTTTGTCTTAAGGAAATAGTTCACTGAAAAGAAAATTTCTTTCCAACCCTGTTTGTATTTTTCTATTGAACAAAATGTTGAGATGTTTTCAGTCTTTGTGTTTCTCACAGTTGATTTTTACTGTCAAACTCTCATCAGAACTAAATAAATATCTTTGTGTTCTGAGACGATTATATAGAAAGAAACATTTACAGCCCTGAGGAATGCTGGATAACAGGTTTCTAATGAAAGATTTAGCCTGTTACAGATCTGTGTGCTTTAATGAACAACAATTAAAATCTACTGACATCACAATCACATCACATCCTCCACAGAAGAACCAGTCAAAGCCTGAAGACACTCGTCCACAAAGACAATGATAAAACTTTACTTGTAAATAAATATGAAGATACCTGTCTATAGCTCTGACTGATGTTTTTTTTCGGCCGCCCCTGAAATGGGTCACACTGTTGACATTATCTAAGCAGTTGAAGTAAATAGAAAACACTCACGTAAAGACGTGCATTTATTACACAGTTCAGTTAAATAATAGAGTTTGCCCTTACAGAAAGAAAATATATTTCACTATATATGAATGATCAATATATTAAATGATATAACAGTATATTTGAAAATATACAGAATAATATATTGGGTAAATATATTAGCCTACAATAAATTTAATAATACATAAGGAATTGCTGCTTTTCATACATTGAAAAATATGACAGTATATTTACTAATATATCATAATGTATGTAATTTTATATTCAGTAATACACTTCATATGTAGATTTATACATGATCAGATATAGTACTGCATGCGTAATATATTGCATAAATATTTTCTCATGTATAAACAAACATAGAAAAAAATATATTATGTAATACCTTTCTTATATTTTATAATTATATTAAAGGTTTTATATTTTCAAGCTAGTTAACAACAGCACAAGCACTCCTGCATGTACTGAAGTATTTAGCAGAGAAACTATCACTGTGTGAAGAGTGAATACAGCCTTTACTTCTTAAATAAAGTATTTATAGTCTTGATGGTGTTTGTTCATCAGCCGAACCTCAGACTCTCTTCAAACTCACACATACCAGAAAACCTTTTAAATTCCAAAACAATAGAACATTAAACACTTACAGATCTCCACCTGTATTAATATTGAGCAAAACACATGAAATAACACTTAATTTTAACATTTACTCTCCTTTAACAGTCACACCGTGTTTACACCAGACGCAGCTAAAAGCTGTCTACACTGAACGCGACAAACCGACCGTTGCAAAGCACTTGGACTACGTCAGAAATGAACTGGGAATCTGTTTACTGTCGGGAATGTGTTGTGTCGCGTCACGCCGCGTCCAGTGTAGACAATCACTGCGTCCGAAATCGAATACTTCTCTACTATATAGTACGTGAAAAACAGTAAGCGAAAAGTACCCAGGTGACTTACTACTTCTAGCTATTCTGAAGTGTGCATATGATGGACACTTTACTATCCCATGAGGAGATATTTGTGAATGGAGTTGAAGAGACTTAACTGACGCTGGTACACTGTAAAAAATTAATGTGATTTTAGCAGTAGAATATTTTAAAAATTCTACGGAAAAAAAAAAAAAAAATGTTAATAGGTTAACAGTAAGTTCCTGTACTACTAAAGCTCTAACCAGACATTTTATGTAATTTTCACAGTAAAATGCTGTAAATTTTAAAATTTTTATAAGTAAAAAAGAACAAATCAATCTATAATTTACAGTCAAAAACTGTAAACTGATATTCCCACAATTCCTTGTGTGACACTCCACATTTGAAAGTATTTTGTTTAAATAATCATGATTCTTAATAGTTTTTGTTATCAGTTATGTACATTAGGGTTTTATGTTACATCTTCTGTTGTTTAATGAATGTTTATTGCATTATGTAAGTGTTGTGGGTTACCATGATGGTGTTTTGTGTTTGTGTGAATGACTCTGTGCACCTTCTTTATATTAGTATATACTTCAGCTCGTGGAAAAGCTATTTGTGATGAACTCTGATTCTTCATGTGGCTTTCTCTTTCACCACCTGCATTATTATGGTGGTTGTCAGTATATGTTAAAGGTATAAAACAGATTTTAGTACTAGTGTGCATTGTTGAATTTATTGGTTTACATTCAAATTTTCTTGTTCGTAAATTACAGTTTTATACTGTAAAATGTACAGTTTGTTCTGTAAATGTGTTTACAGTTTTTCTGTATTTTTTACATAATTATTCTGGCAACCACAGCTGCCAAAATTATTTAGTAAAAACTACGGATTTTTTTTTTTTTACAGTGTAGGTCATGTGACAGTAACAACATGGTGGATGTAGTACGTCCGAATTCATTCATACTACACGCATTCATACTATATAGAATGTACTTTTTCAATGTGACATTTAAATATGGGAACATGTATGTGCAATATATGTACACAATAAAGTATAAAACTGGGTTTAAAAATGGGTTTTTGCTAAATCGCCTGAAATAAGGTCTGTGGTTATCAAAGCCTCTAAATATTTTCACGTTTTGATCATAAAACACACCAGTTATAACCCGCTTGTGATTTTTTAAACCTTTATTGTGTCTTAAAAACAGCGGTTGCTAACAAATTGCTAAAAGGGAACTTCCTTTAGATGTCATCACGACAAACAGGATATTTGGACAGCATTTCTCATGAAAAAGTGGATAAGTATTCATACACAGCGCAGATCATAATCAGAGAGCATGCTTTTAAATAAATTTGTTTTTTAAATGAAGTTTGAGGAAGATTGATGGTGGTGACGTTGATCCGCAATCATGGTGTGCTGTAGTCCGTTTATAGCCTACTGTTAGCTTTCTATATCTGACGACTTTATTTAGGCTTCAAAATGTATAAATGTTGTGTTAACTTGTAAAGATTATCTTGATAGACAAAACGTGTAAGTGTCATAACCCTTTGTTAAACACAGAGCTTATTTTTTGCGATTTTCCAAAAGTCTATGGGAAAAATGCATTGGCTTTCGATTGAGGGAACCCGTGCGCCGCTAACTTCCGGGTTGGCCTACAAAAACACGTCATCCCTGAGGTACTCTATAATAAAAAAAATTAAAAGTATATTGAGCTGCAAAAGAGACGCTGTTTCCCAGGTGGCTTTCTGTGTGAGATCTGAGATGGAGCGTAACTCGGACAAGTATAGGCTACTTTGGGCTTCGACTGTGTGTTTAAACAGACAAGTACACACAAAAATATGTCAAAATATGAGTTTTCACTTAAAGGCTGTCAGTTAGCCTTAAGTGAACATAAACAGTTAGGAAAGTAACCGAATGATTGTCAGTATATTAGATCTGTGCATTCGATCCTAAAGTAACATTGGTCCCTTGCCCCAGTATGGCGACCTGACACTGGTGCTCCAGCCCCTTGCCACCCAAAGCCAGGCGTGGGCAGCCATTCCTGGGGTGTCAAAATTGGGTTTTGGAAATGATCAGACGAGTGTACTTGCTCCTGTTCACTCAGTTTGAGTTCAGAAACTACAGAGACACACAGAAACACAGACGGATTCAGTCTGAAACACACCGTCATTGTATTTCACAGTGGCAAGATTCACTGCAGAGTCAAACTGAGACATCACATGCTGGAGACACTGATTGACACCTCAAGTAAGTACTGACAGTTTTGGTGTGCAATTTATGACTTTTTATGGTTATTTGATACAGTTGGATAGAAGAACTGATTATCAATTCAGTGCATTACATTATGTAAATGTGGATTGTACTGTAATTGCTATGTATATTCTTTACAAATGTATCATTGTTTACATTATTAATAACTTTAATCAAACAAAAATAAATGTTTGACTGGACACAATGTGCTCAGTGTAAGTCTCTGTTTTGTTTCACAGGTAACATGTTTAATCTTTGGAGGACAGCGGCCATCCTGGTTTCAGTTGTAGTTGTGCTCAGTGGTTTTGCAGGAATACTGATTTTGTTCATAAATACAGAGGTATTTGAGTTGGGTCACGTGTTATAAAGTCAAAGTTATTAATTCATTATTCATTTAAAGTCTCTTTTCATCCACAAAAGTTCATCAATATAGTAAATATGTATTCGTGAGGGAAAGTGTCTATCTTAGATCATTATTTGATGACCGGGGCTGTGTTTCTCAAAAGCATCGTCAGCCTCAGTAGATCGTAGAAGTTTTCAGAATGAATCAATTAATTAAGTCTTTGATCTGCAATTAATTTAGACTGTTTTATATGGAAGCCCATTTCTGCTATGGAATAAGAAAAAAAATATATTGTTTAAAAAAAAAAAAAGTTTATATCTCTCGGAAATAATTGTGGGAAAAAAAGTCTTAATCGTGAGATAAAAAGTCACAATTACCTTTCATTTTTTTTTTTTATCTTGGTGGAAAACAGCTTCCATACTGATGTTATCTATTTAATGATGTTTTCTCTTGTCTTTATTCTGATTGTTTTTTTCAGAACACGATCTACTACAGACTGAGAACAGGAGAATAAAACATGGTCGGTTTTGCATCGAGTGTTTTTTTTGCCTCCACATCATACATTAAAATCATCTGCACACCTATGATTTATCCCTTGATTAATTATGAACTCTGCTTTGGTCTGCAAAACAATTAACACACACTGCCTATTTATTTATAAATTAAATGAGATAATTTAGATACACATAAATTGTTTACACTGTATGCACATGTATTTAAATTATTTATTTAGTTACCAGATGTGCACATGTGCGATGATAATACACTCTATAATAAACACATCTAAATTATAATCATTTATAATTAATATTTGCAGTAGTTTTTATTAAAAATTATATAGTTTTAATGTTCTTTTCTCTTTTATTCTGAACTTTCTGTAGAACTTGATGAACTTTTACAGAGTCAGAAGACACCAAAAGGTGAATTTGTTTTATATGGCTTTTAAATTATTCATTCATTACTATTCTGCAAAACAATGAAGTAATAAACAGGGCATATATGAATTCATATATGAATAAATTTCATCATAGATTTTTATGAGATATGTAAACTGTTCTTGGTTTTGCTGGACTTCAAGTGATGACTAATATTAAAAATGTATCTCATTATTGATGAATTCTGACTCTAACTTCATACTTTCTTTCTGTTTTTAGTGATCACACATGAAACAGACATGGGTGAGTAAAAGTACTCATGTTTTATGACAATTTTTGAGTTCAATAATTTATTGTTATTTATTTTATATGTGCCATAACAACAAACTATACATTTAAACTTGTAAATGTAACTACCTATAAAGAAAAGCAACACAAATAAAATCAACACAAGCAGGGCTGAAAATTGGTGATGTCCTTGTTTGGGTGTCAAGAATTGTATCATAATTAAGTTATTTAATCAAGTTAGTTACCATATGACATGATAATTGTTTAGTTTATGTAAAATTAAATTGCATTACAGTAGTATAGGTCTATAGTATTACATCACATTATTTTAGTTTAATACAACAAAATAGATTTAATGCTGTAAAGTTACCAGGATTTCTGGTAAAATACTATAAAAAAAAAATAGATTATTATTATTTTATTATATACCCATCTGTAAATGTTCAATATTTTAACAGTGAATGTGACTCTGGATGCTGATTCAGATCATTCATGTCTCATTGGGCCTGAAGATGAGGAAGAAGTGATGAATGACAACACAGAACCATAAGAAGGTAAAGATGACAAATTTGATGAAAATGATCTTTATGGTGATGATGGATGGATGATCCCCAGAGTGTGTTTTACTATGAAGTTCAGGTGATGGAGCGAACTGAGTGGATTTAGCAGTGCTCAGACATCTGGTCAGTCTTTTAATGAGAAACTTTATCCATTTGTTAGTTTAGATCCTGATTGGTGTAAAATCTCCACTGAACATCTGTGATGATTTCTAATGAGATCAGAATCAGCATCCTTAGAAATTACTTGTTTGGAAATATGTTAAAGGATTTAGTGATAGTAATATTAAGCATTTGATGTAAACCTGAAAATGTGTGAGCAATAATTTCTGTACTGATTGTTGTGGTTTGTAATGAAGTAATAAATTCTGTTTTTTTGTTGCTCTTGTTTTTTGCTCAATGCAGAAGACATAACATCATATTTCCAGCAGGTTTATCCGTGATCAGGGCGCTTTCCTGTAGCAGCTCTCTGCTGAGATTTAGAGGAATATCTTCACTGTCCACAACACCTGCAAACATAAACACAAGACGAAACTTGATTGGGATCAAATTTTCTTTATTTTGAACATATTTCTGTTAATATAACAATGCATTTAAATTTGTTTCATGCAGTTATACGGATGCTCAGCTGACCTCGCAGGAAGCGCAGCCACTTGGGAAGGATGTCTGTGGCTTTGGTTTGGATCAGAATCTTCCTGCTGTACAGAGACACACTGGATCCCATCTCACGACTCACGTCAAACATGGACGGTTTCTGCTCACACACGTTTACAAACAGGGTAATGCAGTCAGTCGGGCATCGTCACAAAACAAAACAAAGAATCATTAGGATTTATTACATGCTTTATTACATTCCAAAAATGTTTAAATCCAGAGAAATAGGCAATTTTAACCAGGAAACAGACCGTGTCCGTACGTCGCCTATCAATAAAATCATACCTGCATTACCCTTGATTTCTTTTTTTATTTTGTAGAAACCATGGAAACACCAAACACATTAATATATAATGTGTTTTATTAGACAGGTGAGCAACTGTTCAGATACATTCATCAACAGAAAACTAATCATTGTTATATATCTCTAAGTAAATACTTCATGCAATTTTTAAATTAAGTACATTTATATATAATAAGTAAATAATTAAAAAACAATGCACAAAAAGTACATACTGAAATTTAAGGTTAAATGCATATAATTGCATAAGAAAAATATGTACAAATTAGTGTTTTAAATGCATATTTGTTGGTAAAATGTAAATGCTTAATTTTTTAAATGATGTATGTACAGTTTAATTAAGTACATACTGTTATTTATATTTAGATGTATATAATAGCATATAAATTAAAATATGTGAATTGGTGCTGTAAATCCATATTTCAGTTGTTAAATAATAAAAAAAATAAAAATAAATAAAAAGTTGGCACACCCCAGCTCCAAAAGTATAAAACACTTTTTATTTCATGTTCTCACAAATATGTGACGTTTCGAGCCGTATGGCTCTTCATCAGACAGTTGTTAAATGATGTAGCGAGCTGACAGTGGTGACGGCAAGAACGCTGAATATCTGTTCTGGGTCAGTTGCTTTGTTTATTATTTGCTGCTAGGAAGGATTAATTTCGAATCTGTGCTTGTCCTATTTTCTACCTTGACTATAATTGTATTTTAATTGTACTCGTTTAGAGTAACAGCTGCATTTGCAGAGTTTTATTGGTGTTATTGCTCATAGTCGCACTTAGTTTCGATTTTTAGCTAATCACGGGCTTTAGGCTTTTGCAGTGCTAATTTTCAAGGCGGGCTTGGCTGTTTTCAATCACGTGTTAATAAGCAGCATATTTATTGTGTGTGTGAGAGCTGTCGCGAAGCGTCAGTGGGAGCATTCAGCTGTTGTGTTCAGCCTCCTCGTGTGAAGACCGACTCGGGTAAAGACCTGCGACTCTACCTATGCGACTCCACCGAGCAACGACACCGGTAGGCATTTAAGTATATTCCTTTCCTTTCTTTCACACTTTTCCGTTCCTTCTTCCTCAGCATGTGCTTTCAATACATTCCTGTCGTCTCTCGGCAACGCTCCACTAACCCACATAAAAGGCAGCGCAATGCTTTTAAACTGCGTCCTATCTACTCATCTTTAAACACTAATACTCCTCTCTCCGTCTCTGTGAGTCTATGGAATTGTCAGTCTGCAGTTAACAAAGCTGACTTCATTCCAGCCTTTGCTACTAATTCTACTCTCAATATCTTGGGCTTGACTGAGACCTGGATTCGTCTAGAGGACTCAGCAACCCCTGCTGCTCTCTCTAACAACTTCACTTTCTCTCATACCCCTCGCCAGTCTGGGAGGGGTGGGGGCACAGGTCTTCTCATTTCTGACAATTGGAAATACTCGACTCATTCCTCTCTTTGCAACTACAATTCATTTGAGTTTCATGCTATTACAATCTCAATTCCTGTCAAAATTCATATCGTGGTAATTTATCGCCCTCCAGGCCAACTGGGTACCTTTGTAGAGGAACTCGACATGCTGCTGTCCTCATTCCCAGAGGATGGTAGCCCACTTGTAGTTTTTGGCGATTTCAACATTCATCTAGAGAAGCCTTATGCTTCAGACTTCCTCTCTCTTATAGCCTCATTTGATCTCAATCGGCTCATCACCACAAGTACACACAAATCTGGCAACCAACTTGACCTCATTTACACACGCAACTGCATCACTGACAACATTTTGGTAAAACCTCTGCACATTTCCAAAAATTTCTTCATCACTTTTAGTCTACAACTCCCTATTTGTTCACCACCAACCCCTCTACCAGTGACCTTTAGACGAAACCTGCGCTCTCTTTCTTCACATCTTTCCTCTGCTGTATCATCCTCCCTTCCCTCGCCCACACGGTGAATCATCAGATCCTCCTGTCCACCCTCTCATCACTGGGCATCACAGGTACTCCACTTCACTGGTTTGAATCCTATCTCACAGGAAGGTCTTTCAGGGTTGCCTGGAGAGGGGAGGTATCCAAAGCTCATCAACTGACCACAGGGGTTCCTCAGGGTTCAGTTCTTGGACCCCTCCCCTTCTCCATTTACACTACATCACTTGGTCCCATCATACAGGCACATGGTTTCTCCTACCATTGCTATGCTGATGACACACAACTCTTCCTTTCATTCCAACCAGATGATCCCACAGTAGCTACACGAATCTCAAGCTGTCTGGCGGACATCTCGGCATGGATGAAAGAACATCATCTGCAGCTCAACCTGGCTAAGACTGAGCTTCTCGTCTTCCCTGCCAATTCGACTCTAAATCATGATTTCAGCATCCAGATAGGTACATCTTCAATTACCCCATCAAATTCGGCCAGAAATCTTGGAGTAATCCTTGATGACCAACTGACCTTCAAAGACCACATTGCAAAGACAGCTCGGTCATGCAGATTTGCACTATACAACATCAGGAAAATCAGGCCCTTTCTAACAGAACATGCAACACAACTCCTTGTCCAGGCCCTGGTCATTTCTAGGCTTGATTACTGCAATGCTCTTCTGGCTGGACTGCCATCATGCACAATCAAGCCTCTTCAAATGATTCAGAACGCTGCAGCACGTCTCGTCTTTAACGAGCCCAAAAGAGCCCACGTCACACCTCTCTTCATCTCTCTGCACTGGCTACCACTTGCTGCTCGCATCAAATTCAAGGCATTGACGCTTGCTTACAGATCTACCACAGGCTCAGCACCCGCCTACTTCCACTCACTCTTACGAGTCTACACTCCAACCAGAAGCCTACGCTCATTAACTTCTTGTCCCTATTTGCCTCATCATGACGACTCGCTTATTGTATTCCTCACTTGTAAGTCGCTTTGGATAAAAGCGTCTGCCAAATGAATAAATGAAAATGTAAATGTAACAGGTTAATTGTCATTTGTAATTTTAAAATATGTAAATAAATATTTGATTTTTAAATGCATGTGCAATTTTTCTAATTATGTACATACTTCAGCTTATGTTTAAATGCATATAATTGCATATAAATTAAAATATATACAAATAAGTGTTTTAAATGCATATTTCAGTTATCATTTTGTAGTTAAATTATATTATTTTAGATATTACACATTTAATAGGTAATATTTTATAATATTAAGAAATATCTGACAAGGGAACCTGCAGAGATATTGCAAACTGTATTATATTTACTGAAAGGGTATTTAATTTTCAGAGTAATTCTTTAATTAAGGGTACATTTATTTTCAGTCGGTACCTAAAGTAAGTAATGTGAGTTATAGTGGTTTAGCTGCTTTAAAGAATAAGACTGTAAGCGACACTAGAAACACTCAAGTCATTGTGTATTTGTCTGATTTAGCCGTCGTCTCACACTCACCATCTCCGGCACGTAGAAGATGCTGCGGATATTGAGCAGGGCGTCAGCGCGGTAGTGCAGTGTGTAGCGGGGTTTGTCGTGCGCCTTCAGAGAGAGAGAGAAACAGGTCAGGACCGATGATCAGGAAGGTCAAAGGTCATTTATCAACAGACTTCACGCACCTGCAGGGTGTTCAGTCGCTGTCCGTTCAGGAAGATGGGAAAACTGACAAAGTTGCTGTACTTAGTCACAACTTCTGTGACCATAGTCACTTAAATGAGTTTCTTCTTTGAGCATGTGATGTTTGATGTCATTGTATGTGGTTTGAATGATTTGCAGAACCTTTGACACGATCTTCTGATGAAAACTCTCTGCAGTCGTCTTTAAGATGAAGAACGATCTTAGTCCCCTGACGCACACCTGAAGCTTCTGCGATCTCAAACACTCCAGAGCTGCAGACACACAAAACTCAGTGAGTAAAACATCAAAATGTCATTCATTTTATTCAGATGTTTGCTTTGTCTCAACCTCAGATGCCTAAAGATGATCTAATACCCACAAATATGGCAAAAGCAGGTCGAGATCTCCAGTTCCTTTCTGATTGCTGATGCTAATAAAAGTAGGGCTGTGAGATAAATCGAATATTAGTTTTTGGCTTCCAAAGATTATGAAAACACAATGATCAAGATAAAACGACTGTGCCGCATCACGTTCCTTTCCTTTAAAACAGTGCGCTTTTCTCCACAAAAATAACATCCAAATCAGTCAAATCATGTAACATCACTGTCGTAATATTATATTTGTATTGCATTTGTCCTATTGTTTGTAATTTTTCTCTTGTTTATATTGTATTTCTGACTGTTTATGTTTTGTCAATAATTGTTTGCGGATGTTTTTTTACTTACATTAGTTAGCCTATTAGTTTCTATAGTAGCAGACTTTGGAGGAGTTCAATGAGATGCACCTTTGATCCAGATCGGGCGATGGTGCCCAGATTAGCAACCAGCTCCTCTTTGTTCATCCCAACACCAGTGTCCTACAAATCAGAGCATAAACATGTTGATCAACACCTTCTACACAGGATTAAAGTGCTCCGCTGCTACAACAGATTTCCTTCAGCTGGACTGCAGAGAGGCCATGAATGAGATCAGTTCAGATTAGGGTTGGGAATTAACAGGGTCTTTTGGCACAAATGCCACCAAAATGAACAAAAATGCCCCCTAAATTCAAGACACAGGGGCAAAAAAATGCCCCAGCACAAATAAACTAAATCCAATATGACTGTCATGATTAAAGTGTAATGTGAATGCAACATAATTGCAATAGAAAAGGTGAAAAGCTGTTCTTCATCTTCTTCCCTTAAAACACTATTGGTCTGGAGTATTTTAATAAAGTGATGGGTAACAGAATATGACGTTATTATTCTGATTCTGATCCATGATTCTTGAGTCACATGGGCTGAAGATACCTGGATGGTGAAGGTGCCTTTGGCTGCATCCGTCTGCAGGTGAATCTCCATCGCTGCTGAATCTCCTCCTGCCGTCATCATCTTGTGCCGCAGTTTCTCCAGCGCGTCACTGCCGTTTGAGATCAGCTCTCTGATGAACACCTACAGAATCACTGACCGTTAGATGGACTTCCAGCCCACTCTGATCAATGCTTTTCCATTACTATTATCATTTTAAAATAATTAATTGATATTTCTGGGGTGGTTTTCTAGTTGTATATCAGGTTCCAACCCTTGAAATTGAATGGCATATTTATTACTATTATTTTGTACTCCAACAATGACAAAAAAAAAAAAAGACAATATTTAGCCATATCAAGCTGAATAAATATTTAATTACTTTATTATTATTTGATCAAATAAACCTATATGGTGGCGAACAGCCAATATATTGCAGATAAATAAAACAACTTTAATGATGACCAATCGGATAAAAATCAAATAATCAGTCAGGACAATTTATCATTCAATCCTCTAGCATCATAAATTCTTGAATGCTTCAAGAGAACTGCTCAGACATGACAGCATTACACCTGTTTTTTTGGTTAAATGATCACCTCTTTCTCAGAATACAGCGATCTGGCCACAATATCCAGAAGTTTCTTCGTCTCTGCTTGGAACTCGTGTTTGGAGTAGGATCCTTATTTGAACAAAGAAACAAGAGTTTCAACATCTTACAATATCCAAACACTATAATATACTATAAGTTTATCATTCAAAAGTTTGAGGATCAGTAAGATTTGTAAATGTTTTTTTAAAGAAGTCTCTGCTCACCAAAGCAACATTTATTTGATTAAAAAAAAACAGTAATATTGTGAAATATTATTACTATTTTAAAAAAACTTTTTTATTTTAATGCATTTTAAAATGTAATTTATTCCTGTGATCAAAGCTGAATTTTCAGCATCATTACTCCAGTCTTCAGTGTCACATGATCCTTCAGAAATCATTCTGCTGCTTGAGTTCACCTTGAACGTTCTCGGTGTCGGTGATGATGCTGTGGAGCGTCTCCTCCTCTGCGCTCTCGGCCTGTTGTGTGCTGTAGGAGCGATGAGACACACTGACCCCAGAACAGCTGGAGCTCCACAGTCCTTAATCATTTCTGCTTCTGCTGTAGTTTGACCTATAGATTAGAAGACTGAAAACTACGGCGTGACAGGCGTACAGTGACTGAAAGGACCCTGCGGACGCTCACTGATGACGTCTGCATGCACTTTGATACATGCCTGTGTAATTTTTTTTTTGTACAATGATTTCAAATGAAAAACAATAGATTCTTATAATCTTAAAGAAATTATTATTTTTTTAATATTATGCAACATAGATCAATCAAACGTTTCGGCAATCAGCCTTCGGTGAATCGATGAATGAAAAACTCAAGAACTGTTAAAAAAATCACACCGCTGCACAAAAGCCATTTATACCAATAATAGACGGCCCTCAGTCTACAAACGGAGAGTAGTTCCAGCAGGTGGATTATCAGTTAATGTTTGATGGAGGGGCGGAGGAGTCATCAGGTACAGGTAGATCGTTCAGTAATAGGTGAAAGTGAAACCTTTGGTGAAACTGAGGCGGGATTGTTCTCTTGTCGATCTTTACGAACTCTTATCAACATTTTGTTAATATCATATAATCTATAAAATATCAATCATTTTTTCAGACACTCTTGTGAACACAGCAATGTTCAGTTAAAGGTAAGTCATGAACCAACAGAAAAACATATTTAGCATACATGAACAACTGTGACTAGCATGAGTGAGACTTGAGATCAGATGCGTTTAATCGGTTAGGTAGGCCTACGGTCCGTGTGCGTTTTGATCATATTTTCTATTTGGAATGGAATAACGAGAAATGAAAAGACAGCTTGTTTATTCGTTTTTTCATTTAGTTTAACAAACAGAAAATGAGATTTTGGCCCGATTTCCCATTTTTCGTTTGTGATTTATAAATCTGTTTATGGCTTTGATTGGTCAAACCGCGCCGTCTTCAGGTCAGCCTTATTTCTGTCAGGTAGAATAAGAGTCGGTACGGCATTGTCAAATCATCCCACTTCATAAGCTTTTGTCGCCACGCGAACCACCACTCGCTGATATTTAAATAAGAAATGTTATATTTAACTATAATTAGTGCTGCTGCAAAGCTTCGCCATAATGTACGACACTTGAGAGATCACAAGTCATACAGTATGCTGCTGACACGGAGTTTGGTGTTCCCAATATATATACCATATCTAACCTTTCCCACTCGTCTCTATTAAGCATTATTTTTTTGGTCGTGTGACGTCATTCTCCACCCCACGTCGTTCAAATCGCTTCAAACCGGTGTCGTTCGTTTGTGCTCGATTTGTGCTGGTTTGTGCCGTTAAAACAAACACTGTAACTGTTTTCCTTCCACAGATATAACAAATATAATTCGGAAGTTTTGACGTCACTCTCCACCCCATGCCATATGGTTCGTTTGTGCTCGATTTGTGCCGGTTTGTGCCGTTAAAATGAACACTGTATCTATTTCCCCTCTTTAGTAATAACAAATATAATTCGGGAGCTGTGACGTCACTCTCCACCCCACTTTGTCTAAATCGCACGAAACCGGTGCCATTTGTTTGTGCTCGATTTGTGCTGGTTTGTGCCGTTAAAAGAATCCCTAATAATGACTTTTAGACTTAAAAATAAAAAATAAAATAAAAACCAAATCATTTCCTCCCCGTCTTCTTAAATCGTTAGGCCTATAAAATGGTTCTGTTCGTTTGTGCCGTTTTAAAAAAAAGCAACAATGACATAATCTTAAATATAGAGTAGGCCTAACAAAAAATGTTTTTACATTCAAATTGCTTAAACCGGTGCCCCCCACATGCTCCAAATTCGCTCAAAATAGTCTCGTTTGTTTGTGCTTCGTTTGTGCTTGTTTGTGCCGGTGAAAGTTTCGTTTGTGCTGCTTCGGTTTTTAAAATATTAAAATAACTTTTATAGGTAATTCTCCGGTCACTCAGCCCCCCACATGCTCCAAATTCACCCCAAATAGTCTAGTTTGTTTGTGCTTCGTTTGTGCTGGTTTGTGCCGATAAAAGTTTAGTTTGTTCTGCTTCGGTTTTTAAAATATAAGACATTGAATTATAGGCAATGACCTCACCAGCCTGAATGAAGAATCAGAAATAGCCTTCAAGTAAAAGGTTAAATAAATTGTTACTTTTAGCCTACTAACTTTACACTTGTAAAATATTTAGCCAAAAACATTGAATAAAAAACATCGGACTCTTTTCTCTCATAATATGTAAAAAACAAAAACAAAACAAGAATAACAGTTTCATATTTCAAAGAAATACGGAATCGTCATACTCCCGGTACAAATCAACATTGTTGAAAGGTTTATATAATATTGTATGTTTCCTGAAGGATAACTGATCATGATTACATAATTGATGATAATTCTTTATTTGGTTTGTTTGTTTCGTTTTGGTTTTGTAAAGAAATAATGAAATAACAATATTGGATGTTTTATTGGGGTCCGGTCTGTGTGTAGCCTACCTGTAGGTACAGAGAAATAAGAAAGAGTTTGATTTTTTTTTTGTGTGTGTGTGTGTGTGTGTGTGTAAGAAACTGAAAAATGTAATTTTATTCATGGGTTAAAAAAATGTTATTATTCTTTAATATTTGTTTCGCATGAGTGGCGCCCTGAAACGCCATTCAACTCATCATGTCTTGCATGTCCCATCACACAGTTCATCTGATGTAGGCTACTGCTCTGCATATTAGTTACATTTTTTCTATTTGGTTGTTTCATATATTTCTTGCCACTGTAGCTATGTCTTGTGCAGAGCACAACAACACACTTCTCTTGTCCGCGGAGGCGCAGGCGCGATCACTTCCATTGTTTTCTGATATTTTGGGTTTTTCCAATGAAACACAAATTATGTAATTATTTATATAAAAAATAAATAAATAAATAAAAAATCTTCTTGTATTAGCGAGTGAAACATGTTTTTCTTAGGCCTTTTAATAATAAAATATATACAAATAAATACAAATTTCCTCAATGTTGTTTTAGACCACATAAAGCCAAAATGAGTAGGCCTATTTTAGGGGCCGCCCACACATTTGAAACAAATTTTAAAGCATAAACTAATTTAAGTTTTACCCATAAGCCAAAAATACAAAAATAAAGCTCATTTTTCAGTTTCTTAAAAAAAGTTAATTATCTTTGTTTATTTTCAAGTAAAATCAAATTAAAAAATAATGTCTTTATTTGTTTTTTCGATTTGGTTTAGTTAGACAATGAAATAAGTGTTTTTTTTTCTCAACGTAGGCTAATTAATTGAAGGAATTACATGGACTGATACTGCACAACTTTCCGTTTCTGACACGCACTTGTTATTGAAAAGGAGGAAAGCAAACAGAGACTTAATTTGAAATCACATTGCTCCTACTATTTCTGTTAAATGTATAGGCTTTATAGCCTATATGCTCGTATGCGATTTGCATTTGCAGCATTTCAGTGTCATTCAATTCAATGCAATCAATGTCTAAGTATTATTTATAAACCGAGGCAGCACAAATGAAACTTTTATCGGCACAAACGAAGCACAAACGATTGCGACTGTTTGTGGTGAATTTGGTGGGGGGCTGAGAGAGCTCAGAATGAATAGCCAATTCTTTTAATATTTTAAAAACCGAAGCACAAACGAAAATTTCACCGGCACAAACCAGCACAAACGGAGCACAAACGATTGAGACTATTTTGCCGACGTTTTGCGTGGCCTTGAAATTGCAATAATCTGGTTCCTAGACATAACAAGTCTCTGGTACAGTAGCCTAATGCAGGCAAGCCAATAAAGTAATAAATACGTGAAATTATTTACTTAAATAATTTACAGACTAACAAAACGAAAGAATTTTTTTGCGACAAGTCTGTGCTGCTGAGTTTATTTTTGTTGTGAGGAGAGGCTATACACAAGTCAGGAAACCGAGATGAGAAAGCGCATCCTGCAGTTTCATTTACATTCTGTTTTCATAGTGAACGCACACAAATAAAAGTAAACACTTTGTGGCTGCAAATATTGTCTTGCTTTTATCTGTGTGATCAAAAATGATGGAGTAGGCCATTTAACAATGTTCGATCGCGCCGGCATTTTAACGGCACAAACCGGCACAAATCGAGCACAAACGAACCATACCAGTTTGGAGCAATTTGGACTGCATGGGGTGGAGAGTGACGTCACAACTCCCGAATTATATTTGTTATATCTGTGGAAGGAAAACAGTTACAGTGTTTGTTTTAACGGCACAAACCAGCACAAATCGAGCACAAACGAACGACACCGGTTTCATGCGATTTAGACGAAGTGGGGTGGAGAGTGACGTCACAGCTCCTGAATAATATTTGTTATATCTGTCAAAGGAAAACAGTTACAGTGCTCGTTTTAACGGCACAAACCAGCACAAATCGAGCACAAACGAATGGCACCGGTTTGAAGGGATTTGAACGACGTGGGGTGGAGAATGACGTCACACGACCAAAAAAATAATGCTCAATATCTCGAAAACCAAAAACGTTGGTTTTTGCGGCACAAATCAGCACAAACGAATGACATAGTTTTGGGGATTATTTCTATTTATGGGGTGCCAACTTCACGGAGGTGAAATGAAATGATCAAAATCTTCCGTGGTCTGTGTACTTTTGCGTCCATTCCTTTTTCCTTTTTTAACCATGGCGAGAAAAACAAAAAACGAAAGGTTGTTGTATTTTTAAATGCTATGTTGAATACCAACATTTAAATTAAAACCGTATACACACATTTCATGCATGAAATAAAATATTGACTTCTTTTCAGATTTTTGTTTATTACGTTTTGCATCTTTAAACCAAAATTAAAAATGGACAGATTAAAGTCGACAAAATGTCAATTTAAAAGTTTCCTTTTGTAAAATTAGGCCTACTGTTTCTCCCACACTTTTGATAGTCTGAAACCAAGATAATACATGACTTGATTTTAAAACTGAAACGGGCATTGCAGATGCAGCACACCTGTCCCAACATGGTGACGGGCGAGATTGCTCCCCTTTTGTTCCCGTTAAAAAAAAAAGTCAACCCATTCTCACTCAGGAGGGGTCCGATATTGCCGCATGTCCAAGAGAATGCTGGGGCAAATATTTATATAGCGCTTTTTACAATGCAGATTGTGTCAAAGCAGCTTTACACTGATAACTGGTAGGCTATATAATTTTGGCTGCACAGCAGCTCTTAAAGAATAGTGTCAATGCCGGCAGATCAAAGCACTGTTGAATATCAAATGTCAAGTCACATGTCAAGTGTCCCCAACTAAGCAAGCCAAAGGCGACAGCGGCAAGGAACCCAAACTCCAGCAGGTGACATCAGATGTCAAATAGACTTCTGTGTTAAAATGGAGAAAAAAACCTTGGGAGAAACCAGGCTTAGTCGGGAGGCCAGTTCTCCTCTGGCGAACAGTGCTTTGTTACGATTCAGGTTGCTATCATATGTCGATAGGATCGCAGCATTCAAAGTATTTAATTTCATCAATGTCAGTTCCAAAACAGTGGACCAATCAGAAGAACTCGGAGGCGGGGCAAGCGTTGCAAGCTTCTGTTTACAGTAGCAAGTTGGCATGACAACTGTTTTATTTGATGGCAACATGGTGGAGGAGGCGCTCATTATTATCTTACTTTCTTTTTTTCCATGTCAAAACTTGTATCTGTCAATTCTGCTGTTTGCCCATTGCTATTATTTCCGTTATTGTCGTTATTGCATCACGTCTCAAAGGCGCCTCTCGAGACCCCCGCATTCTGTGTGAATGGCCTCTAAGCGCTTAATGTGAAAAACGTAAGCGCTTAATGTGGCTTAATGTACTACAGTGATATTGGAGGAGCAAATTTAGTACACACCTTATAAATAAAGCATATGTACAGACAAGCACATGAGCCCACACTATGAACACAATTAATAACACGTTAAGCGTTTTCCTAGAAAATAAAATACAGTTATGAAGAAAACGCTCAATGCATTAAGACAGTGATATTAAAAGCCCAATAAAGCTATGCAGACAAGCAGGTCAGGCCGAATATGAAGGCAACGCGCTTAAACGTTCAGCGTTTTCCACGCTTAACTTAAAAATATTGTCCTTCCACTTCGTTAATGTTGCCGTTGTCTTAACAGTAGCCTCCTCCACTGAGGCAAAGGGCATGGGAATTTTGTCTTCATGAAAATTACATATTGGGGTATAATTTTGTCATCATAACATATGTTGGTATATTTTAAATTTGAACAGCAAGACATGGCGTAGGCTATAGCATATAAAGCGACTAAACAATTTCTCGATATAAAACAATTTAAAACACCTAACAGCCAGACAAAAAAGTCACCGAAATTTAGATGTCGTTTGGGCCTTTATTCATAAAACAGTAAAAAGCAAAAGGACGGGATCGAGACCACAAGCAGGAACTCGATAATGTGTTGGAGCGCTAAACAAGAGGCTAAGGTTTAGAAATGATCATGTTTATGTTAAAATATAAATGTAATAATAATAATAATAATTTAACGAATAAAAATTAATCAGCGTAATCTTTTTTAGGCTCTAGATGCGAGTCATCCTATTGACGCCAGAGGAAAAAGGCACTAGAGGGCGCTTCAGCGTGACGCAAAACACTAGAAATTAAATTTAGCATTTTTACATATTAAAAAACAAGTTGTATATCATTTATGTTATTTTTTATATAATAATAGTCTTACATAAGGATAATTGTCTTGTAGGCTATCTGCTAATTCTATTCATCGGTGTTAAAATAAAAAAGGAAGAAACCGCATTTTCCATATTTCATTTCTGGTTTAAAAAAGGAAAAACGAATGGACGCAAAAGTACACGGACCTTCCGTTCATTCGTTTTTTGATTTAATATTGAAATCAGAAAAACGAGAAAACCACACTTTTTTTCGTTTTTCATTTTTAAAATGAAAACGAAAAAACAAAAAAATTGGCTTGATTTTTCTTTTTTCGTTCTGGGGTTGGAAACGAATAATCAGTTTGAATATTCGATCTCTACATGTGGGCGGGAATGAAACGCCTCTTTCCGCTGATTGGTCAACCAGACGTCAAAATATGTCGTCGTATGTCAGTTGTTCATCAGTTCCGCTCAGCAGAATAATAGTCCCTCGCTCTACAGCTGTACGGATTCTTAACGCGTTAATTGCAGCTACATTTCATCTCTTTCTCATAAATATTAATTTACTTTGCAGCTGCACCCAACTGCCCCCAGCCTACAACAAAGCTGCTCGACGCACTGGGCAGCGCGGAGCGAATGTACAATCGAAGTAAAGCGCAAATCAGTAGCCTATCGATTTAAATGTAAGTGCAGCAGTCATAACTTTTGTTTTAGACAACACCCTGAGTTTTGGACATGGGATGAATTTGAAACATGACAGATATGAAAAGATATTACATGTTATTAGTTCCTCTCAAAACGGTATTAGTTCAGAGATGGACTTTATTGAATGAGATGAAAGAGTATTTTTTATAGTCTATTTATTGCCATCTGTCGTGTCAGAAATTAACTTTACCATAAGGGGCAATTGATTTTCAGGGGATTTTTT
The DNA here is from genome assembly GCA_037950665.1 of Hypophthalmichthys nobilis. Classification (NCBI taxonomy): domain Eukaryota; kingdom Metazoa; phylum Chordata; class Actinopteri; order Cypriniformes; family Xenocyprididae; genus Hypophthalmichthys; species Hypophthalmichthys nobilis. The sequence goes on along the minus strand of CM075475.1, from coordinate 38,116,646 downwards.
TTTTTACCTTTATATAGGATTTTTTCCTAATCTTATTAAATATGTAGGTATGCCATCTTTAATGTTACGTTCTTAAATTTAGTCAATTAAATTAGAATAATATGCCGCTAAAGGTTGTTACCAATTAAATCACTATCAACAAAAGGCTTGCAGAGGTGGCAAAGAAGCAGCATCTGAAGTTCCAGAGAGGGCAGTAAATGCATAGCAATTACAATTGCATAATGTAATAATGTTTTAAACAACATTTTGAATACAGAAATATTAAATGAATGACCAAATAAAACGATATTTGGATTATGAAATTAATGTCGCTAGTAGGTGGCAGCAAGTCATTGTGTTAATGAATGAGTCATTTATTCAACCGATTCTTTCAAAACACTGATTCATTCAGTAATAAATATCAAGTGGATCTCTATAATCTATAGAGACAGAGCGCATTTAGTATAATCTGAAAACCACGCACACCGGGGGGGGAAAACAATCCAACCGTCTCCATTGACTTTGCATTGCGTGAGGCTGCCTCCTTGTCATTTCTGACTTATTACAAAAAAAAAACAGAACAATGCCTAAAAGCTGCTGTGTGACAAGGTGTACAGCTAACAAGCTAAAACAAAACAGAAATAAGTTTTTATAAGCTGTCGACCCCAAAAAACGAATGTTTAAGGACACAAAAGTGGATACAGGCAGTGAGACAGAGCGCAACAGGTCATATTACTATAAGAAATATATTGGAGGGGAACCATGAGCGCGGAAAGACGCGTTCGGCGCATGCACACGTGCACCGTCCATGGTCATAAAAATTCGGCTGCGCGGCCACTGTTCAGAGAGTCAAAGCTAGTCCACAGTCTAGTAAACGTTTCTTGCTTGCGCCGACTGAAAACACATGAGAAACATCATGAGACAGGAGAGACTCGGTCATTGCAGTAGCCTACTGAACACTGAATGGTCCGTGCATGTGGATTTGATGCCGTGCCCGAATGCCGTTTATCACTTCACAGTGGCATATAGCGGACGGGCATGCAGGGCTATTAAATTATTTTTCTTATTATCATGCTATTTTTATTATTAAATTAATATTGCAATTCATTTGCCCCGCGATATCATAGCGCATCACCGCGTAACTGACGCGCTGCGAGGACAATACAATGTTAGGTAGATAGCTCAGCCTACTCCTCATTTAAAGAACAACTTGTTTAACACGAAATACTTCTCGATTCACGAAAAATACTATATTTTTCTCACTATGAGCCACAAGAGAAATATTAAGAAAATAAATTAGATTCATCTCTCATCGTCTCTAAGAGAATATGCGCCGTTACTGCAGCGTCGGATGCCAAAAGCTCAGTCAGTTTTTACTTTCAGTTTCTGTAGTGAATAATTGACTGGAGTTTGAGACTTCTTCACCCGCATAACTCTCACGCAAAGTTTGCACATTGTTTGTGTGATATCCACTAGCTCGCCTTCATGGTTTAAAATGGAAATATTTTCAATATTGCGACGTGGCATTTTTCTTTATCACCAGTTGCTCGCAAAATGATGGACACTGATTCACATATCGTCCACGTCATTTCCCATGATAATAAAATTAAGTGAATTATTAAATAAATGAGTAAATAAACAACAAGCAAACTTAAACTTGTTTGCTTAAAATTTCTGCGAATAATTTGCTGATGCAGGTACAAAAAAAAAAACAAACAAAAAAACGTTTTGTACCTGCAAAAAAAAAAAAAAAAAAAAAAACGAAAAATTCTTGTCCCCCTTACCTCAAGAGTCAAATGTCGCCCATATCTATCTATCTATATAGATAGGCCTAATAGATATGCTGTGACGGTAAAATACACTGAAATAAATATCTTTTCATAGCCTATCTGTCATAACATTTCAAATTCATCCCATGTTGTCTAAAACAAAAGTTATGACTGCTGCATGCATATTATTTACACTTAAATCGATGCTAGTACTTTGCGCTTTACTTCAATGTATCGTGCATTCGCTCTGCGCTGCCCTGTGCGTCGAGCAGCTTCGCTAGATATAGTTGATCAGTTAAATAAAACAGGCAGAGTGCCAAAGTTGTAGGCTAGAGGGTATTTGTATGCAGCTGCAAAGTAAATTAATATTTATGAGATAAACTAATATTTCACATGTAGATGAATTTATGTCTACACAGAATTAAACCCTGACTCTGCACCAGTACGATTTGTGTCAAGCCATTCACTAGTCTGGTTATTTGATGAGAAAGAGATGAAATGTAGAATAAACGCGTTAAGAATCCGTACAACTGTAGCAGCGAGGGACTTTTATTCTGTTGAGCGGAACCGAGGAACAACTGATGACGACATGGTTTGACGTCTGGTTGACCAATCAGCAGAAAGAGGCGTTTCATTCCCGCCCACATGTAGAGATCGAATATTCAAACTTATTAGTCGTTTCCAACCCCAGAACAACAAAATGAAAAATCAAGCCATTTTTTTGTTTTTTCGTTTTCTTTTTAAAAAATGAAAAAGTGCGGTTTTCTCGTTTTTTCTGATTTCAATATTAAATCAAAAAACGAATGAACGGAAGATACCCTAATTGTGTAGATACACGTAGGCCTATTTGTTTTCTGATTTTGACTAATTTAACCAGTTGATTGTAGATATTTATTGCATTTGGCCCATCAGTGTAAATATGAAATATTCAGAGGCAAAATACATATATGATAACACCATTCTGTGTGAGTTGTCTGCGTATTATAATGCTTAATTTTCATTTTTTTTTTCTTTTTAGTATCTGTGTCCTTCAGAGATATCATCCCAAGATTTATTTACATAAATGTATTTATTTGTTCATTTATGTATATTTATGTATATGTATATTATGTATATTTACACTATTGAATGTACTGGTTTTAAAGCTATTGTTGTCCAATTTTTGGCCTTCAAATGTATTTAACCCCACCAGCTAGTTCAGTTTTTTGAACCTCAGTGATTATAAACAGTATGTACTGCAGACACATTGTGCATTTGTATTCTGTTTTGTCTTGACCCGTTTTAACAGAAAGTGATTGTAAATGAGTATCTCACTTTTGGACATAAACTTAAATGTAAGTAGTATTCTAAGGCAAAAAGCATGTATGCTGACACACTTTTCTATAATGTTTTCTCATTTCCATTTTTCTTCTTCATATTTTCTATTTAGCATCTGTGTCTCCTCAGAGATGAAGTTCATTTGTTTGTCTCTTCTGCTTGTTAGTGGAATTACAGATTCAAAATCAGGTAATTTATTCATCATTGTGAATAATACTTTATATTAATACTTTTGCACAGTACTGTCTGTCCGGAACAACATTAGGGTAAAAACCTTTAGGATGTGTAGTTCAGACCTGCTCTCTTCCTCTTGTAACAGAGCAGTATGAAGTAGTGGGACCTGCAGATCCTGTTCTTGCTGTAGCTGGTGAAGATGTGATTCTGCCCTGTTCAGTCAAACCCAACATCAGTGTTGTGGACACGAGAGTGGAGTGGTTTAGACCAGATCTGGAAGACTCACAAGTGCATCTCTATGAGGATCATGAAGACATAAACACAGATCAGATTCAGTCCTACAGAGGGAGAACAAAACTGAATCATCAAGAACTACAGAGAGGAAACGCATCACTCAAACTCTCATCAGTCCAAATCTCTGATGAAGGACGTTATAAGTGTTTTATTCAGACCAGTTCCTGGTATGATGATGCCACTGTTGATGTCAAAGTTGAAGGTGAGGAAACCAGTGAAAACTAGCATACTCTTGTCATGGAAGCCAAAATAACAACAGAATGTTCCTCTTGTTGATCTGTAGCTGTAGGAAGTCCTCCAGTGATCACTGTAGATGGGTTTGATCGTTCAGGAGGGCTTCATCTACAGTGTGAATCTGAAGGTTGGTATCCTGAACCTGATCTTGAGTGGCTGGACAGTGAAGGAGTCAGTTTGAGTTCAGGAACTACAGAGACACACAGAAACACAGACAGATTCGGTGTGAAGAACACCGTCATTGTATATCACAGTGGCAAGATTCACTGCAGAGTCAAAGTGAAGCATCACATGCTGGAGACACTGATTGACACCTCAAGTAAGTACTGACACATCCGTTACTGGACTTGTTTGTCATTTTCTCATGATATTTTGATGCAGTAAAAGAATTAATGATTATGAGCTTATTATGTAAAGCTAGAAACAATATCCCCACTAACAGGAAACATTCTCATAACTTGAACTAATGTTCTGACAAGGTTCTCTCAAAGTTATGAAAGTTCTTCCAATAACATTAATAGAATGTTTGTTCAATGTTATCTGGTATACAATAATGTTCTCAAAAGTTTAGCACAATAACGTCATTTATACATTGTTTGTGGAAGTTTTTTTAAATGATGTTGGGAGAAAACGTTCTAAGAACAACATTCTTGGAACATTTAGAATGACTTCAAAAGAATAACTTCAGATTTTTAGCACATTTTTACTATTACAGCTCTCAAGGTTAACTTGTCATATAAAGTGTTGATTATAATATTTAGATCTATGGCATTATATTTAGATCATGGCATGAAAGGTTGCAGTGATGAGCATGTAGCGGATCGCAGATGTTGAGTGCATGCAGCGATCTTGTCATAGCAACTCAATTTCTGCACACTAATGAATGCTTTCATAACTAACAGTGCAAACACTCTGTAAATAAGAGATTCGTTGATTATTTCGGGAGTTTGGCGCGAGTCCAGAACTTAAGGGTTGGTCACACTGCACTTTTCATTCCATTGACTTCCATTCAATTACATGCAAATGCGTCAGATCGAAAATGCAAGCTCGTGCGAAAGGTTTCGCATTTTGCTGCATGTACAATATACTGTCCCGTACATTTTATTTTTATTTTTTTCCATATCTATATTTATATATTTATAATTTTTCTTTAGTGTTTGTATTCTGATAATAATTGCACTGTCCATTAAGCGGACCTGATTTACATTTCACTGCTGGTTATATATTCTCTATATAACTGTGTATGTGACAAATAAAAATCTTGAATCTTGAATTTCTTGCACCATCCGATGAAATTTCGCACGTTCAAAGTCTAGTGTGACCGCGGCTTTAGTCACTGATAACGCTGTTTGATTGACAGCTCCAGCGATTGCAAAGAAAGCATTCTTTGTTGGCTTTCTATTTATAATTTAATCACAGTTTAAAGGGATAGTTTACCCAAAAATGAAAATTTGATGTTTATCTGCTTATCCCCAGGGCATCCAAGATGTAGGTGACTTTGTTTCTTCAGTAGAACACAAATGATGATTTTTAACTCCAACCGTTGCAGTCTGACAGTCATATAATGCATGGCAATGGGAATTCCATCTATAAGAGTCAAAAAAACATGCACAGACAAATCCAAATTAAACCCTGCGGCTCGTGACGACACAGTGATGACACAGAGACACGAAACGATCGGGTTGTGAGAGAAACTGAACAGTATTTATATAATTTTTTACCTCTAATACACCACTATGTCCAATAGCCTTCAGCATCTGGTTGGTGAGGTCTGAACGCCCTCTGACAACGGAAGTGATCTCTCGCACTCATTGAAGCAAAGCGCGAGAAATTTATAAACTGTTGATAGTTTTTCCTTTCGATTAATAGGCTTATATTTGGACAGAATCTTGTTATAAAAGATAATTGTATTGTAATAGCAATGTCTGAAACTTGTATTGTGAGCACTTCTTGTGTCTATTTGCCTCTTCATGATGACTCGCTTGTTGTATTCCTCACTTGTAAGTCGCTTTGGATAAAGCGTCTGCCAAATGAATAAATGTAAATGTAAATATTGTCCAAGATGGCAAATAAAGAAAATGCTGTACGTATTATTATTATTATTATTATTATTATTATTATTATAAAGTACATGCAACAAATAAAAAGTAAAAAAATAAAGTTATTAACCGGTATTTTTTCTAATCAAACCAGTTTTGGAACGTTAATAATACATAAGGAACGCAGGAACAGAAATGTTAAAATACTGATTTTGCTCGGAGTGAAACGATTTTTTTTCAAGCCCTGTTATGTATATCTATATTACAATGTTATGATGAACTATATGACTTTCTCCACTTGTGTTTCCAAGGATGCTGATTTTTAGAAGGCAGCTGTCTGACTCTGAGATGGTGAATGGGAACATGTTTTGTAACATTAGCAACACTTTATTAGCTGTTCGATAACGTAATCAAGCCATAGGCTAAATCATATCATATCATTACCGTTATGTGTCCGGCGTTGTAAAGAGCGATAGGTTACATAAATCAAATTACCATTCTGATACATCGAAATGTAGACGACCCTGTATAATTTCTTCTTCTGAATCAGTTTCTGGTTTAAACATATATAGCTGAATTAAACCAGTATTTCCACGTGCCATTGAGCAGCATTTACTGCAGTAAAGTTGAGCGAGTGGATCAGGTATTCTGAGCTGTTATGATTGAGTGGAGGCGGAGACTTATAGTCATATTCATCCACAGCAAAGGTGTAGAGTTACATTCAAGCTATTTTAAGGCATAAAGAAATTATTTTCACAGGAAAATAAATATTTAAATATGTCATTTTGATGATCAAAGAAGGGACTTTAACTTTAAGAAAACTGGACGTTTTTATGTTCTTGAAATGTTACAAATAAACTTGTGTGTGTGAATTTAAATCATTCCTAAAAGGGGTGTGCATGCTGATTAATAATTTGCATAATCCCCGCCTATGATTTAATTACATGTCCAGGAACTTTGTGTAATCTTCTGGACTCCTTTCTCAGGTTTGGCTCCAGTATATTGCATAAATGCAAAAGAGACTAAAAGGCCATATGCCTAATAAAAAATATTCAATTAACGTGTGTCCGCCATAGCGTTTTTAGCCATCTGAAAAAATTCCAGATGTTCTTCTGAAAACGTCCAGCTGGGGAAGTTTGAGAGCGCTTTGGAGGTGCAGCACTCTTCAGCTGAGACGCTTTGGTTGCTTTGATGATTTGGAATATCCACGGCAGTTACTAGTGTCTCATTTTGAAGAATATCACTGAATATAAAAATGCAGTAACCAGTCATAATAACTTCATTGTTATTCAGTCGACGGTTGGACGGTGTAGTATTTGTCCCGCCCCTCCTCCACTGTGATTGGACGGCTGTGTAAAAAGTGACAGTGACGAGCGCTGAGTTTTACCCAAAGTTGAAGCAGCTACAATCAATCAATCAATCAAAAAGGGCAAACAAACTCGTGAAATATTGTTATACCATTTATTACATGTGGTAGGAGCAGGAATAAACTTCTTACATTTTGGAAAATTTTGAAATGCATTACTTGGACATGGACGCCTGAAAACAGATCACTCTAAATTGTAATGTAGATGCATTTTCATGAGTAAACTTTACGTCAGAACAGCTTTAAAGGGTCATGAAACCCCAAAACACATTTTTTGAGATGTGAACAGAAATGTACAGGCTGCACATCATTGAAAACACTAAAGGTACTCATTAAGTTTATTCATAAGTGGAAATTAGTTATTTTTAAATTTTTTAGATCAAGGTTTAAAGGTTTGATGCAACAGAATTATTAGATAAACCTCGATTTAATCTAGATTAAAACTCCTTATTGGTGTAATCCACCCTTAATGTGCTCATACTTTGTTTTGCAGATAATAGGTTTATTTCTTGGAGGACATCAGTCATCATGAGTTCAGTTTTTCTTGTGCTCAGTGTGATTGCTGGATTACTGATCGCTGTGTTTGTTCATAAATACAGAGGTAAAGTTCCTGTTTTCTTGTATATGTAACTAAATAAGTCAGCCTTTTTAAATGTTTTACTCTATTTTTAGTCATTTTTCAATCATTTTTTTATAGAAAGTCGTGAACAATGTCATTTCCACCACTTCTAAAATGCTTGTGTAGTGTGTTTAATATCAATCTATGATGAAAAGTTTGTTGGTTGGTTTCCTTGGTTGAACATTGAATTTTAAATTGCATTTTTAAAGGTGGGGTAAGTAGTTTTTCAACAACACTGTTGATGATATTTGGAATCAAACAAACAAAAAAAAAAACACCCTCTCTTTATTGCTCCTCCTCCAAGAGCCCCTGCCCTTTTGATCTCGAAAGTGAAAGTGCCCTTTGCGGTCGCATCGCGGTGCCCCCGTGTTCCCATTTCTCCTCCCCTGGAACGCGATTTCCACGTGATTCTGACCACTTCCCCCTAATGCTGATTGGTTACACATTTGTTGTTGGTGTCAGCCCGACTAACTTCCAAACAGTGTTTTTGAAAAACTACTTAAAGGTGAAAAAACTTAAAGGTGCAGTATGTAAGAATTTTGCAGTAAAATATCCCAAAACCACTAGGCCAGTGTTATATATTTTGTTCACTTGAGTATTTATAATATCCCAAATGTTTCCAACTATTTGTAAATTGTGAGAAAATTGCAATTTTAACCAAGGCTCCGGGACGTGTGAGGAGTCGCCTGTCAATTGCGTCATACCCGCGTTACCCTCGGTTTCTGGTTTTATTTTGTAGAAACCATGGAAACACCAAAGACGCTTTAATATTTACATGTTTTAATAGACAAGGGAACAACTGTTTGGTTACATTTACAGACAGAAAACTAATTGTTGTTATATAGCTCAACACGTTTAGTCTTATTGTTTAAATCTAATTTTCTTGATTTTTTTGAGATATTTTACATTGACTCAGTTCAATTTAATTCACTTAGAATATTATCCCCCGGTTTCACAGACAAGGCTTAAGCTATTCCTAGACTAAAATATGTTTGAGCTGTTTTAACTGAAAGCAACTTGTACTGACAGATCTTAAAATATGTCAGTGCCATTGTTTTGTCTCAAGATACACACTGATGAACTGAAGTACTGAGGAAAATGTCTTTGTCCACTAAGGAAATGTACACTGTAAAAAAAAAAACTAAATTTTATGGAAAATATTTTTTCTTTTATTTTAAATTATACTCAAAACTTTATCTGTAAAATTAACAAAGTCGAGTGTTATTTTATGTATTATGCCATTTATGACAAATTACAGTAATTCTCATTTTTATACTGAAAAATTACTATTATTTGTATAGTATTTTTCTGTTTTCTTAAATTACATATACAAATGTATGTAAAATTACAAAATAATGGCAATAATAATTTGTGAAATCACCACCAGATGACACAAAGGGACAGTTGGCATCATTGTATATAATCATATTGTATAGTGTTTTCTCTTGTCTTAATTCTGAATTTTCTTTAGCACACAAACAACTAGAGAATGAGAAGAGGAAAATAAAACATAGGGAATTTGTGTTTATTTAATCATTTAATTTAGTATTAATGTCAAGTCTGTTTTCATCCGCAAAATATTCAATTAAAATACGTGCATTCACATACTTTTGTGTATATCTTAGGTCCTGTGATTTGTAGTTATTGTGATTATATTCGAATTTAATGCTTCTGTTGTCTGAATTCTGTTTTCTCGTCTGAATTTTCTTCAGAGCACATTCAACTACGGAATGACAAGAACAGACTACAGGAGGAGAAGAACAGAATACAAGATGAGAAGAGCAGAACTGAGAATGAGATGGGCAAAATTCTGAATGAGAAGAGCAGAATACAAGATGAGAAGAATAGACTACAAGATGAGAAGAGCAGAACTGAGAATGAGATGGGCAAAATTCTGAATGAGAAGAGCAGAATACAAGATGGTGAATTATTCTTTATTAAGTTATTAATTCATTATTCATTTAAAGTCTGTTTTCAGGCATAAAATATCCACTTAACTGTGTGTATTCATTTAATTTTGTGTATATCTTGGGTTTGGTAAATGGTTATCAGTTGTAATGTGTATTTATTCAGTCACAGATGTACACTTATATGATGTTAACACATCCTACGTTGTAAAAAAAAAAAGTATTTTTACAGAGATGCAGTAAAATTTAACTGATTTCACTTTTTTGTATTTTCTCTTGTCATTATTCTGAATTTTCTTCAGCACACAAACAACTAGAGAATGAGAAGAAGAAAATACAGCATGGGGAATTTGTGTTTATTAAATCATTTATTCAGTATTAATGTCAAGTCTGTTTTCATCCGCAAAATATTTAATTAAAATACGTGCATTTGCATACTTTTGTGTATATCTTAGGTCCTGTGATTTGTAGTTATTGTGATTATATTCTATTTTAATGCTTTTTCTATTTTAATGCTGTCTGAATTCTGTTTTCTCTTGTCTTTCTCTTGTCTGAATTTTCTTCAGAGCACATTCAACTACAGAATGAGAAGAGCAGAATACAAGATGAGAAGAACAGAATACAAGATGGTGAATTTTTCTTTATTAAGTTATTCATTATTCATTTAAAGTCTGTTTTCAGGCATAAAATATCCACTTAACTGTGTGTATTCATTTATTTTTGTGTATATCTTGGGTTTGGTAAATGGTTATCAGTTGTAATGTATATTTATTCAGTCACAGATGTACACTTATATGATGTTAACAGATCCTACATTGTAAAAAAAAAAAAAAAAAAAAAGGTATTTTTTCAGATAAGATGCAGTAAAATTTAACTGATTTCACTTTTTTATAAAACTGCTTACTAACCAGATTGACTTTATTTCATTATTGTTTCGATTGATGTTACCATTGTGGTGATCAGAGTCTGCTTTAGTCTTGACCCTTGACTTTAACATTATTTCTTTAGCTGCTGTAATTGTGTGTTTAAGACACATTTGTTGAGAAAATGATGTCTGTGTGACTCTGAATGATATATTAGTTCAAAATGTTTTGAGCACAAACCGTTTTTAAAATCTTTCATATTTTCTGGTTGTCACAACACTGATGGATCTTATGAAGCCAGTCAGTATATGGGGATGATTAGGAGGCCATGATGGACAGAGGCCAGTGGGCAAATTTGGCCAGGATGCCGGGGTTACACCCCTACTCTTTAGGGGTGGATTTTTAATGACCACAGAGAGTCAGGACCTCGGTTTAACGTCTCATCCGAAGGATGGTGCTTTTTGACAGTATAGTGTCCCCAAAACTATACTGGGGCGTTAGGACCCACACAGACCACAGGGTCTTCATTAATATATTTTTGATGAAATCCGAGGGTATCTGATCCACAAATAGGCAGCAACATCATTACACCTTTTGAGGTCTAGAAAGATGTTAAAGACATCATTAAAATAGTCCACGTGACTGCAGTGGTTCAATGTGAATGTTATGAAGCGACAATAATACTTTCTGTGAGCTTCAGTGTTTACGTCCGAACATCAGCTCATTGTTGGCCGGCTCCTGCATCAGCATCAAACACATGCACCGTTCTGCTCACGTGAACAGCGTCAGTCTATAATGAGCCATTCTGACGTAATCATGAAAGCGCTTCACTGCGTCAGCTGCTTAGACTGACAGGGGAGAGACGAATTTGTTGAATAAAGTCGTTATTTTTGTTTTGTTTTAAAGGGATAGTTCACACAAAAATGAAAATTCTCTCATCATTTACTCACTGTCATGTGTAAATAGTTCACCCAAAAATGGAAAACACAGAATTTGGTAAAAATAAAATGGAATTTTAATTTTATGGAATCCTCAGGATTTTTGTTTTCCAGTACAAATATCTAAACATCCTTAAATCAAGATACATTTACTACAAGATACAAGTCTTATTTTCTGAGAAATTGAATAAAATTAGCTTCAAATTTTGAAGTGCTGCTAATACAACTCATTGTGTGCTTCCTAGACATATACAGAGAACATTGATGTGTTATATTTCCTTCAGTTTATTCCTTATTCTTCTTTAATTGGTCTCAAAAAGGTCTTAAATTTACCTTCATAAAACCTGCATAAATCTTGGATTATATAGTTGGCTTATTTCATGTGCAGGATTAGATTGCATCTTTTGCTTAAAAGTCTGTCCCACCCACTGCTACTTTCTTACAGGAGTACCCTAATGTGAACCAGGGACAATAATAATGATTTAGAAATAAATTTGACACCAGCCAATTGCTGCATTGCTGATCGTGGTTTAGAGTATCGATACATCTGCCCTTTTCGAGGAACACAAGAACGCGCAGTAATCGCAGACAATTTAATCCAATCCGCAAATTCGTTTGAAGAGCCAAATCAGCTAGAGTTCAGTTATCACGTTTAGAAGATGTGGCATCTGTTAAATCATCTCAGATGTATCAAGCGAGGTACGAAGAACGGACCCCTGGTTAGTAATAAGTGAAGCTGGTGATGCTGTTTGTGGAGTTGTTTAATCCTTCTCTGCTGAGATTTTTTTATCTTTAGTTGATTTCATATAAGGCTGTGGCTGGAAGTCACTTGTAGTTCTTGTGTTTCTGCTCATCTCTTCTCTCTCTCTTTCTCTCTTTTTTTTTTTGTCTAAACATGTTACTTCAGTTGATAGTCTTTGACTGTTTTTTTTTTTTTTCATTAATGGTAAACCTTAAGTTTGTTTTGTGTGTGTGACAGTGTGATTCTTGTTGTGGACAGCAGGTGTCATCACGAATGGTCAATCATCACTTGATTAATCATTTCATTATCTCATTAAATGCAGCACTGCTTCACTCAGTAGTGTGCACACTGAGCAGTGTTCATTTAACACTGAGGATTAAAGCAGTAAGATAAAGGCCCGGTTTCACAGACAGGGCTTAGATTAAGCCAGGATTAGGCCTTAGTTCAATTAGGACATTTAAGTAGTTTTTATAAACATACCCTAGAAAAAAAAACATCACTAGTGTGAATATTAAGACAAAACAATGACACTGACATATTTTAAGATCTGTCAGTGCAAGTTGCTTTCACTTAAAACAGCTCAAACATGCATTTTAGTCTAGGGCTAGCTTAAGCCTTGTCTGTGAAACCAGGGGAAAAGACACACCATGAAGCGTCTTTTAACAATAATAAACTAAATTAATTTTACGTCAAGTAACCTGCACAGCTCTCACTAGCTGGCCTTCTTTACACTAACAGTCTGATTTACTAAATGAAACTCATATATAATATATAGTATACAATATCGTATAGAAATATATATATATAAAAAGTTCTTTGCACTTTAATGATCAGTTGGGATTTAAAGGGTTTCTGTTGTCTGTGTTTTGTGGGTCATCATTGTGCTGAAGAGTAGAGCCTGTGTTTAGGTTGAGGAGAAGACGAAGACACATTGACAATATGCTGCTGTCGCTTTTTTTATTTTATTTGTTTATTTTATTTTTTTTAAAGAACTATATCAGTGCAGTTGCCAATGCAGTGATTAATTCATGCATGTGTGTTATTGCTAATTTTATATTAAGCAATATTCTTTATTAGTTCACTCAAATGAATTAATTTGTAATTTAAGTGTGTTATTGTAGTTTAAGGTCAGTTTGACTTCTTCCTGTTTCAGTCTAAACATGTTACTTCAGTTGATGGTCTTTGACTGTTTTTTCCATTAATGGTAAACGTTTTTTACAATTTTTTTTTTTTTTTTTACAGTGTATAAAACAACTTAAATTGTAATAACTTATTTGTCAGAGTTATAAAAATTATGTAATTTCAGTATTATTTTCTCATCTTTTTCTGAATTTTCTTTAGAACGTGATCAACTTTTACAAAGTCTGAAGACGATTATAACACAAGGTGAATTTGTTTTTATGGCTTTATTAAAATCTTAATTACTTTTGAATTATTTTACAAAACAATGAATGAATACGCTGTGCATCTATATATGTATACGTTATTTTATTACAAGATATATAAACTGTGTAAAGTCTATCAATTAAAAAGATTGATCTCATTATTGATCTAAAGATGAATTCTGTTATGAACCCTTTATAACTTCATACTTTCTGTTTTCAGCTGTCACTCATTTAAGAAGATACAGAGGTGAGTAAAAACTGATCATGTTTTATGACACAATTATTTATTTAAACAATTTTAATTTCCCAAATTCTTTATCATGTCAAATATTTATTTGTTTGTTTGTTTGTGTTTTTGAAAGTTTGGTATAATGCGCTGCATAAATTACACTAAATGATTCAAACACTGAATGATCAAATGTAGTTTATATGAGCCATAAGAGAAAATTAAAACTTGTAAATATTTAACTAAAGAAAAGCAAGACAAAAAAAAAAATTCAACATAGAAAACAATCTCAAGTGAAGCAGGAAAAACACGATCAGAACAATCAGAACATTTCAGTCGATCAGTAGATGTGAAAGTTATGAACATAATATAATGTGCCGTGAACATTATGTTTATTATGTTGACTTGAGAAAGAACAAACTGATATTCTATTTAAGTTTATTATTAGTGATGCTTGTGTAGGAGAAGTGTGTTATGAGTTTATAAGTTATCAGGTGTTTGTTGTTCACCCGGCGGATGAAAAGCTGGGCAAAATAAGTATAAGTTGTACCCAAGAGCTGCTCAAAGTTGCCCCATAGACACACTATGGTGAAGGACGGCCCATGAAACAGGAAGTGTGTTTTTCTGTGGTAATATTTCTATTGAACATAACTGGATCACAGTAGAGATGAGGAGGTGATCTCATTTCACTCAGGCAACCAATCAGTCTCTCAAGATCATTGTGAGGCTATTAAGCCACGCCCAAGCAACCATTTAGAACACCCTAGCAACAAGTTCCATAGACTTCCATTGAAAGAGATCAAAGGAATATCTTTGATTTTGAATACATGAGATACATGGAAAATGAAGTATACCCGGGCCTTAAAGGGATATTTCACCCAAAAATGAAAATCTTCTTTCAGATGAACACAATCGAAGATATATTTAAAAAATATCCTGACTCTTCCAAGCTTTATAATGGTTGTGAATGGGTGGCCACGTTTAAAAAAAAAAAAAAAATGCATCCTTTCATAATCAAAGTAATCCATACGGCTCCAGGGGGTTAATAAAGGCCTTCTGAAGTGAAGCGATGCGTTTTTGTAAGAAAAATATCCATATTTAAAAGTTTTAAAAAAATTTCAAATAACTAGCTTCTGGCGGATGACTGTACGCATACTGCGCAAGTCGATTTGGGCGGTCGATTTGAGCAACCTTTGACCCCACGCATTGATGCACTGATGAACACGGAGGCATAGAGGAGAGAGCAAAACAAAACACCGGTCACGAATTAGAAGTCTAAAACGAGAAATTTTAAAAACAAATGTTGGAGGATTTCGATATAAGAGAAGAGGAGCTTGAGTTTGTTGCACAGCCCTATTTGTTTGAACCGTGAGAGACGTCTAAGATTTCGACACTCCTACATCCTGAGTCATACATCACGTCACGGGTTACTCTTGTGACGCAAGTCGACTTGTGCAGTGTGCATATGGTTGTTTGCCGAAAGCTTGTTATTTTAGTTTATAAAGATAATTTTCATTTTTGGATGAACTATCCCTTTAATACTAATCCATTCGCCACATCATTATGGTGTGTGTCCACTGGCGCGGAGCAGAGCGAGTGTTTTCAGTTCATTCTGATGGAAGTTGAGCTTCACACTCTTCATGCTCCGCACCAGTGGACATGCACCGTTACTCTGTATCAAAGCGGCTGCTTCGAAGAAACCAACAGGCAAGTGTGTCAGTACATAGCCGAAATAAGAAATGAGGGGCTCGCTGGTGGGTAAGTTCAGCTCTTTGGTGATGGTTATTTGCAGCCCCTCATTTCTTCCCTCGGCCACACATGACACACCCGCCATCAATCTCTTTTAGGACTGCGGTAAGCTTCTCTTTGACTGTTAGCGTTTTTAATACTGTCTTTTGGGGCTCGCCATCTTCTAACGTTACTCTCTGACACTGTATTTCGTGTCTGTTTAATGACAGTTGTTTGATGACTCCGCTGTGTTTATCAGTCCTGGGCGGCACACTCGTTTTACATGTATTTGGCGCCCCCTGCTGTTGCGGGTGTATTATTGACGTAAAAGTCTAGACCAGGGGTGTCCAAACTGCGGCCCGTGGATTAATTTCAAACGGTCTGCAGGTTGTCTGTTAAAGTCTATTATACGTGGCCCGCCATGCATAATTTACAAATCGTGCAGTTTCACAAAGTCAACACAAGGTGGCAGTACTAGATTTTAGGCCAGGGAATTAACGCGCACTGTGCAGCACGTGACTCACGAGCTCACAAATGTGTTTACTTGCTGAGTGTCTCGATCACATGACCACTAAACAGCCAGTGAGTGTTCGGGTTCGGCGTAGAGGTCTCAGGTACAAGCTGCAAATCTCTCTGTGATTTAATTCAGTTTAAAGCCAGTTGAAACAGCGCTGACTGAATCAACAACACTAACGTGCAAATCAGGAGAAACATTGAGCCGATCCAGTTAGAATTTATCATGGATTTACTGTGGTAACACTAACTGTAACTGTGGTATATTGTCAGAAATGTAGGTTAATATCTCATTTTATTTAATTTTTAATCTAGACATGTATTAAATGAGTAATAAATGCCAAATTACAGACTATTTTGTCATAAACTTGCAGTTTTGTGCATTCATATTTATATTAAATGTGTTTATAGACTAAATACCATAAAGCCATTCTAGATATAGAAACAATATTTTTACTTTTTACCATGTAGTGAGGTGCCATGTGTGGTTTTACCTGCGGTGATCTAATTAGAGTACTTTTAATTTAAATAAGAATAGAGTTCTAACTCTGTAATAATATTAAAATTTCACCCTTTAAAAACGAGGTTGTTAAAAGTTTTACAGATAATGTTTGTGTATTAAATTTACATCTGTGTCCTATCTCAAGCTACTCTACTGTCAGCTCAAGCTTCAAGCTGTCATATTTTTTAAGAAACAAAACAGAAAAGGAACCGGCCCCAGATGTGTCCACAACATCGAATCTGGCCCCCTTTTAAAAAAGTTTGGACACCCCTGGTCTAGACCCTGAAAATAAGACGAACTCATTTTTTCAGATGTATTTCCAAAAAAAAAAAACAGTAAACAGTAGTAACCAGCCTGATTACCCTAGCAACCACCCAGAGTACCCTAGCAACCACATAGCAACACCCTAGTAACCAGCCTGAGTACCTTAGCAACAGCCTGATTACCCTAGCAACTGCATATCAACTGCCTAGCAACCACCCAGAACACCCTAGCAATTGCATAGCAACCATGCAGAACACCTTAGCAACCACGCTGAGCACCCTAGCAACTGCATAGCAAAACCCTTGCAACCACCCAGAATACCCTAGCAACTGCATAGCAACCATCCAGAGCACCCTAGCAACTTCAAGCTTTTAAAAGTTCAAACTTAAAACCTTCAGCTTTTTTACTCTAGTTTACAATTAATGCAGTATTTTTTATTTTTATCTTGTAAAGTTACCATGATTCTTATAAAAAAATAATAATCATCTTTATTTTATTATATGTTCATCTGTAAAGCAGAATGTTCAATATTTTCTACAGTGAATGTGATTCTGAATGCTGATTCAGCTCATCCTCGACTCATCGTGTCTCATGGTGGGAAACAAGTGAGAGATGGAAACAGAGAAGTGAAAGAAGTGGATGGAAAAAACGGGTTTAGTGAATATCTTGGTGTTCTTGGGAAGGACGGATTCTCCTCAGGAAGTTTTTACTTTGAGGTTCAGGTGAAGAATCAGACTATGTGGGATGTAGGAGTGACCAAAGAATCTGTTGACAGGAAGGGCTGGATCAGTCTGAATCCTAAGAATGGATACTGGACTGTGAGTCTGATTAATGGGGAGTATTGGGCTCATGATTCTTCAGAGGTCTCTCTTTCTCTGACAGTGAATCCTCAGAGGATCGGGGTGTTTGTGGATTATGAGAAGGGTTTCATCTCTTTTTATGATGTCGAGTCCATGACTCATATCTACTCTTTCACTGGTCAGTCTTTCACTAAGAAACTCTATCCATTTGTTGGTTTGGGGTATGGGTATAATAATAACTCCACACCACTGATCATCTGTGATTAATGAGATCAGTGAATGAATTTACATGATCAGGTGAAATAAAAGGAAATGCAACAAAAACTGTAACATCAATAAACATTTAATATTATTTACACTACCAGTCAGAAATGTGGACACAAAAGAGTGTCACATGTTCACCATCGCATCGTTCAGTCACATGATCACTGATCATCAGCGCCTCTTCATCTCCTCTATAAGATCGCACTCCTCACAGTCACATGATCACCGATCATCAGCGCCTCTTCATCTCCTTTATAAGATCACACTCCTCACAGTCACTCTTCCTCTGCCTCGACTGTGGGTTCAGACTGTCACCTGAATGATTGTCACCTGTGATTACCTGTGATACTCAATGATAGTTCCTGTGACACTCCAAAGATCTTCTTGTGATTTTTCCAGTTTTCTTGTGTTCTCCATTTTGCTTGAGTCTGGTTTGTCCTGACAGGGTCATTTTATGTTTCATGTGATCTTAAAAACATTTTGATTTAAAGACTTCTGCTTAAATGACTGAAATGACTTTTGTAAACAAATATAAATCATGCTAAAATAGCCTATACATGTGAATTTCTTTACAGATAAAAGCTTAACTTCATCATGAATAATGTTTTGGTCTGGAGCTGTAACTGTTCCTTCTTTAAACAAACTCAAATATAAGATATTTTCATTTGTGTAACATGTTTTGCTCACTTCATAATTCCTCAATGCCATTTGTGTTATTTCATAGTTTTCATGACTTTACTAATATGTGGATATAAAGAATCAGTTTGTGTCCAAACTTTGATTAGATTCTGGAAACAGATGAATCTGAGTTTAAGTTTATTCATGTAGTCATATATTCATAAGTGTTCATTTGCATATATTCTTTTATTATTAATTTATTTTGTCTTAAGGAAATAGTTCACCGAAAAGAACATTTCTGTCTTTCTAACCCTGTTTGTATTTTTCTATTAAACAAAATGTTGAGATGTTTTCAGTCTTTGTGTTTCTCACAGTTGATTTTTACTGTCAAACTCTCATCAGGACTAAATAAATATCTTTGTGTTCTGAGACTATTATATACAAGGAAACATTTACAGCCCTGAGGAATGCTGGATAACAGGTTTCTAATGAAAGATTTAGCCTGTTACAGATCTGTGTGCTTTAATGAACAACAATTAAAATCTACTGACATCACAATCACATCACATCCTCCACAGAAGAACCAGTCAAAGCCTGAAGACACTCGTCCACAAAGACAATGATAAAACTTTACTTGTGAATAAATATGAAGATACCTGTCTATAGCTCTGACTGATTTTTTTTTTTTAATTTCGGCCGCCTGTGAAATGGGTCACACTGTTGACATTATCTAAGCAGTTGAAGTAAATAGAAAACACTCCTGTAAAGACGTGCATTTATTACACAATTCAGTTAAATAATAAAGTTTCCCCTTACAGAAAGAAAATATATTTCGCTATATATGAATGATCAATATATTAAATGATATAACAGTATTGAAAATATACAGAATAATATATTGTGTAAATATATTAGCCTACAATAAATTTAACAATACATAAGGAATTGCCGCTTTTCATACATTGAAAAATCATATCATAATGCGTCATGATCATAATGTATGTAATTTTATATTCAGTAATGCACTTCATAATATGTAGATTTATATGTGATCAGATATAGTACTGCATGCGTAATATATTGCATAAATATTTTCTCATCTATAAACAAACTGTCACAGACACGCCAGGTTCCATCCAATCCCAGCGCACTCAATCTCCCGAATACTAACCACCTGCACCTGCACCTCATCTACTCACTCATCACATCCCCTTTAAAAGACACACACCCTCACTCTTCGTCCGGTCTCGTTTGCATCAAGACTTCTCTTATGCTTACCTCAAGGACTCCTTACCAATCTACTAACCTGTTCCCTGTGTCTACGAACCTCCTCGTGTGTGTACTGTTGGTGTGCGAGTGTCTCCGTTCTCCAGCGTCTCCATTCTCCAGCGACTCCATTCTCCAGCGTCTCCATACTTCTCCAGCGATCCTCTACCTGTAACTATCTCAAAGACTGTTATCTATCTGCATTCCCAAACCTACAATATATCATCACATACTCACCTGCTTCACCGTTACCTCTGCTGTGTGTTCAATAAATCCATCTATTTATACTTCCTGTCTCTGAGTAGTCCGTGTTGTAACAGAAGACCGGATCTAAACAGAAGAACACCAGTATGAGCAACCCGGATCCCTTTCAAGAGCTCGTCGAAGCACTTCGTCGAGCACTCACCACTCATCCACCGTCATCATCACCTGCCATCACCTCCGTCAACACACCACCGACTTCTTCACCCTCCGTGCACGCCAGTCCCATGGCTAAACCGGCGCCCTTCTCTGGTTCGGCGAAAGATTGCAGCGGTTTCCTCCTGCAATGTTCACTGACCCTGGAGATGCAACCGCACTTGTTCCCCACCGATACCGCCAAAGTGGCCTTTATCATCTCTCAGCTGCAAGGTAAAGCACTCCAATGGGCGGACTCGATATGGTCACAAAATAACCCCATCGTGAAATCCTACGCCGCCTTCGTAGCCCACTTCCGGGAAGTGTTCGGCCGTCCTTCTACTGACTCTTCAGCTGGTGAGAAACTGTATAAATTAAAACAGGGTTCAATGACCATTAATGAGTATGCTTTACAATTTAGAACGCTTGCAGCATCGAGCGGCTGGAATGAGCAGGCGCTCATTCCACTCCATCGGCCTAGAAAGTTTCATCCAGCTTTCCATCCGTTTTGCCACTCGTATACAGTCGTGTCTCGAAGAGCACCAGGGTCAGTCATTGTTTAACATCGCACCCTGCCGACCAGAGTCCGTCAGCCCTCCAGAACCAGCCAAGGAACCCATGTCAATGGAAGGCTCCAGGCTCTCGCCGACTGAACGGCAGAGGCGGCTGACCCAGAATCTCTGTTTATACTGCGGATCTCCAGGGCATGTAATCTCCGCATGCCCCATTCGTCCTCCTCGTCCCGTGGTGAGTGCCATAATACCCTCAATTAATAAAATGCAACCACTCACCACTGTAGTAAACCTTACTGCTGCTAATGTCTCAATTCCAGTTGTCGCCCTCCTCGATTCTGGGTCAGCCGGCAACTTCATCTCCGGTGCCCTCTGCCGTCAGCTCTCCCTCAAGACCACGACAACGCCGACCACCTACCAGATCCGCTCAGTGACCGGGAAGCCTCTCAGCAAGAGACATGTTCACCTGAGCGTGGGTCCCATACAACTGCAAGTCGGTCTCTTACACATGGAAGATCTCCATCTGCTGGTTCTGGAGGAATCCACCTCTGACGTGATCCTGGGGCGCCCGTGGTTAGAGCAGCACAGTCCCATCATCTCCTGGAAAACCGGCGAAGTCCTGAAGTGGGGCGAAAACTGCTTCCCGAGCTGCTTTCCCAACCTTCCAAAACCATCGTCTCCACTCCCTGAACATCTTCCTGTCTGCGCCACCACCATCGAGAGCCCTATGGAACAGCGCTCGGTGAAGATCCCTGACTGCTACGCCCCCTTCAGTGACGTCTTCTGCCCCCAGAGAGCATCTAAGCTGCCTCCACACCGGCCATGGGACTGCGCCATCGATCTGCTTCCGGGTGAGCCAGTGCCAAAGGGTAGGATTTACCCACTTTCCATCCCGGAGGAGAAGGCCATGGAGGAATACATCAAGGAGGCCCTGGCCCAAGGATACATCCGGCCGTCTACTTCCCCTGCTGCTTCCAGCTTCCTCTTTGTGGCCAAAAAGGACAGAGGCTTGCGGCCATGCATTGATTACCGTGCTCTCAACAATATCACCATCAAGTTCCGGTATCCCCTTCCTCTCGTCCCTTCAGCCCTTGAACATCTCCGTGGTGCCACCATCTTCACCAAACTGGACCTCCGCAGCGCGTACAACCTCATCCGGATACGCGAGGGGGACGAGTGGAAGACCGCCTTCGTCACGCCCACCGGCCACTACGAATACCTTGTGATGCCGTATGGCCTGGTCAATGCCCCCTCCGTATTCCAGGACTTCATCCACGAGGTGCTCCGGGAGTTCCTCCACAAGTTCGTCTTGGTTTACATCGATGATATTCTCATCTACTCCCGGAGCCTGGCCGAACATCGCCACCACGTTGCGGAGGTCCTCAACCGCCTCAGAAAATTCCACCTCTTCCTCAAAGCTGAAAAGTGCTCATTTCACCAATCTTCAGTCCACTTCCTAGGATACATCATTGACAGCAGTGGCATCCGGATGGACGAGAGGAAGGTGGAAGCAATTCAATCCTGGCCACAACCCACTTCTGTTAAAGAACTCCAACGTTTCCTCGGATTTTCCAACTTCTATCGTCGATTCATCAAGAAGTACAGCTCCATTGCCCAACCACTCACCAGTCTGCTCCGCAATAAGCCCAAGTCTCTGTCCTGGTCCCCAGAAGCCACCAACGCCTTCCAAACCTTAAAAGAAGCCTTCACCACCGCTCCACTCCTCGTACATCCCAATCCTGACCTACCTTTCGTGGTGGAGGTGGATGCCTCCACCACCGGAGTTGGAGCGGTACTCTCCCAGCAGCAGGGGACGCTAAGTAGACTCCATCCATGTGCCTACTTCTCCCGCAAGCTCAACCCGGCAGAGAGGAACTACGACATCGGCAACAGAGAACTCCTCGCTGTCAAACTAGCCCTCGAGGAGTGGAGGCATTGGCTGGAGGGAGCCAAACATCCATTCTGAGCGTAACTCGGACAAGTATAGGCTACTTTGGGCTTCGACTGTGTGTTTAAATAGACAAGTACACACAAAAATATGTCAAAATATGAGTTTTCACTTAAACGCTGTCAGTTAGCCTTAAGTGAACATAAACAGTTAGGAAAGTAATCGAATGATTGTCAGTATATTAGATCTGTGCATTCAATCCTAAAGTGACATTGGTCCCTCGCCCCAGTATGGCGACCTGCCACTGGTGCTCCAGCCCCTTGCCACCCAAAGCCAGGCGTGGGCAGCCATTCCTGGGGTGTCAAAATTGGGTTTTGGAAATGATCAGACGAGTGTACTTGCTCCTGTTCACTCAGTTTGAGTTCAGAAACTACAGAGACACACAGAAACACAGACGGATTCAGTCTGAAACACACCGTCATTGTATTTCACAGTGGCAAGATTCACTGCAGAGTCAAACTGAGACATCACATGCTGGAGACACTGATTGACACCTCAAGTAAGTACTGACACTTTTGGTGTGCAATTTATGACTTTTTTATGGTTATTTGATACAGTTGGATAGAAGAACTGATTATCAATTCAGTGCATTACATTATGTAAATGTGGATTTTACTGTAATTACTGTGTATGTTCAATACAAATGTATCATTGTTTACATTATTAATAACTTTAATCAAACAAAAATAAATGTTAATGTGTTCAGTGTAAGTCTCTGTTTTGTTTCACAGGTAACATGTTTAATCTTTGGAGGACAGCGGCCATCCTGGTTTCAGTTGTAGTTGTGCTCAGTGGTTTTTCAGGAATACTGATAGCTGTGTTCGTTCATAGATACAGAGGTATTTGAGTTGGGTCACGTGTTATAAAGTCAAAGTTATTAATTCATTATTCATTTAAAGTTCATCAATATAGTAAATATGTATTCGTGAGGGAAAGTGTCTATCTTAGATCATTATTTGATGACCGGGGCTGTGTTTCTCAAAAGCATCGTCAGCCTCAGTAGATCGTAGAAGTTTTCAGAATTAATCAGTTAATTAAGTCTTTGATCTGCAATTAATTTACACTATGTTTTATATTTCTGCTATGGAATAAGAAAAAAAAATATTGTTTAAAAAAAAAAAAAAAGTTTATATCTTTCGGAAATAATTGTGGGAAAAAAAAGTCTTAATCGTGAGATACAGTGGGTACGGAATTCAAACCCCCTTAGATTTTTCACTCTTTGTTATATTGCAGCCATTTGCAAAAATCATTTAAGTTCATTTTTTTTCCTCATTAATGTACACACAGCACCCCATATTGAGAGAAAAACACAGAATTGTTGACATTTTTGTAGATTTATTAAAAAAGAAAAACTGAAATATCACATGGTCCTAAGTATTCAGACCCTTTGCTGTGACGCTCATATGTTTAACTCAGGTGCTGTCCATTTCTTCTGATCATCCTTGAGATGGTTCTACACCTTCATTTGAGTCCAGCTGTGTTTGATTATACTGATTGGACTTGATTAGGAAAGCCACACACCTGTCTATATAAGACCTTACAGCTCACAGTGCATGTCAGAGCAAATGAGAATCATGAGGTCAAAGGAACTGCCTGAAGAGCTCAGAGACAGAATTGTGGCAAGGCACAGATCTGGCCAAGGTTA
This sequence comes from Hypophthalmichthys nobilis, assembly GCA_037950665.1. Classification (NCBI taxonomy): domain Eukaryota; kingdom Metazoa; phylum Chordata; class Actinopteri; order Cypriniformes; family Xenocyprididae; genus Hypophthalmichthys; species Hypophthalmichthys nobilis. The sequence continues at coordinate 38,092,338 of CM075475.1, read as the reverse complement.
CAAAAAAATTTCTGCTGCACTTAAGGTTCCTAAGAGCACAGTGGCCTCCATAATCCTTAAATGGAAGAAGTTTGGGACGACCAGAACCCTTCGTCCGGCCAAACTGAGCTATCGGGGGAGAAGAGCCTTGGTGAGAAAGGTAAAGAAGAACCCAAAGATCACTGTGGCTGAGCTCCAGAGATGCAGTCTGAGATGGGAGAAAGTTGTAGAAAGTCAACCATCACTGCAGCCCTCCACCAGTCGGGGCTTTATGGCAGAGTGGCCCGACGGAAGCCTCTCCTCAGTGCAAGACACATGAAAGCCCGCATGGAGTTTGCTAAGATGGTGAGAAATAAGATTCTCTGGTCTGATGAGACCAAGTTAGAACTTTTTGGCCTTAATTCTAAGCGGTATGTGTGGAGAAAACCAGGCACTGCTCATCACCTGTCCAATACAGTCCCAACAGTGAAGCATGGTGGTGGCAGCATCATGCTGTGGGGGTGTTTTTCAGCTGCAGGGACAGGACGACTGGTTGCAATCGAGGGAAAGATGAATGCGGCCAAGTGCAGGGATATCCTGGACGAAAACCAGAGTGCTCAGGACCTCAGACTGGGCCGAAGGTTTACCTTCCAACAAGACAATGACCCTAAGCACACAGCTAAAATAACGAAGGAGTGGCTTCACAACAACTCCGTGACTGTTCTTGAATGGCCCAGCCAGAGCCCTGACTTAAACCCAATTGAGCATCTCTGGAGAGACCTAAAAATGGCTGTGCACCAACGTTTACCATCCAACCTGACAGAACTGGAGAGGATCTGCAAGGAGGAATGGCAGAGGATCCCCAAATCCAGGTGTGAAAAACTTGTTGCATCTTTCCCAAAAAGACTCATGGCTGTATTAGATCAAAAGGTGCTTCTACTAAATACTGAGCAAAGGGTCTGAATACTTAGGACCATGCGATATTTCAGTTTTTCTTTTTTAATAAATCTGCAAAAATGTCAACAATTCTGTTTTTCTGTCAATATGGGGTGCTGTGTGTACATTAATGAGGAAAAAAAAAGAACTTAAATGATTTTAGCAAATGGCTGCAATATAACAGAGTGAAAAATTTAAGAGGGTCTGAATACTTTCTGTACCCACTGTAAAAAGTCACAATTACCTTTCATATATATATATATATTTTTTTTTTTTTGTTTATCTCGGTGGAAAACAGCTTCCATAGTGATGTTATCTGTTTAATAATGTTTTCTCTTGTTTTTATTCTGATTGTTTTTTTCAGAACACGATCTACTACAGACTGAGAACAGGAGAATAAAACATGGTCGGTTTTGCATCGAGTTTTTTTTTTTTTTTGCCTCCACATCATACATTAAAATCATCTGCACACCTATGATTTATCCCTTAATTAATTATGAACTCTGCTTTGGTCTGAGAAACAATTAACACACACTGCCAATTTATTTATAAATTAAATGAGATAATTCAGATACACAGAAATTGTTTACACTGTATGCACATGTATTTAAATTACTTATTTAGTTACCAGATGTGCACATGCGATGATAATACACTCTATAATAAACACATCTAAATTATAATCATTTATAATTAATATTTGCAGTAGTTTTTTATTAAAATTATATAGTTTTAATGTTCTTTTCTCTTTTATTCTGAACTTTCTGTAGAACTTGATGAACTTTTACAGAGTCAGAAGACACCAAAAGATGAATTTGTTTTATATGGCTTTTAAATTATTCATTCATTACTATTCTGCAAAACAATGAAGTAATGAACAGGGCATATATGAATTCATACATGAATAAATTTCATCATAGATTTTTATGAGATATGTAAACTGTTCTTGGTTTTTGCTGGACTTCAAGTGATGACTAATATTAAAAATGTATCTCATTATTGATGAATTCTGTTATGGACTCTAACTTTATACTTTATTTCTGTTTTAGTGATCACACATGAAACAGACATGGGTGAGTAAACGTACTCATGTTTTATGATAATTTTTTGAGTTCAATAATTTATTGTTATTTTATATGTGCCATAACAACAAACTATACATTTAAACTTGTAAATGTAACTATCTATAAAGAAAAGCAACACAAATAAAATCAACACAAGCAGGGTTGAAAATTGGTGATGTCCTTGTTTGGGTGTCAAGAATTGCATCATAATTAAGTTATTTAATCAAGTTAGTTACCATATGACATGATAATTGTTTAGTTTATGTAAAATTAAATTGCATTACAGTAGTATAGGTCTATAGTATTACATCACATTATTTTAGCTTAATACAACAAAGTAGATTTAATGCTGTAAAGTTACCGGGATTTCTGGCAAAATACTATAAAAATAGATTATTATTATTTTATTATATAACCATCTGTAAATGTTCAAAATTTTAACAGTGAATGTGACTCTGGATGCTGATTCAGATCATTCATGTCTCATTGAGCCTGAAGATGAGGAAGAAGTGATGAATGACAACACAGAACCATAAGAAGGTAAAGATGACAAATTTGATGAAAATGATCTTTATGGTGATGATGGATGGATGATCCCCAGAGTGTGTTTTACTATGAAGTTCAGGTGATGGAGCGAACTGAGTGGATTTAGCAGTGCTCAGACATCTGGCCAGTCTTTTAATGAGAAACTTTATCCATTTGTTAGTTTAGATCCTGATTGGTGTAAAATCTCCACTGAACATCTGTGATGATTTCTAATGAGATCAGAATCAGCATCCTTAGAAATTACTTGTTTGGAAATATGTTAAATGATTTAGTAATAGTAATATTAAGCATTTGATGTATAAACCTGAAAATGTGTCTGCAATAATTTCTGTATTGATTGTTGTAGTTTGTAATGAAGTAATAAATTCTGTTTTTTTTGTTACTCTTGTTTTTTGCTCAATGCAGAAGACATAACATCACATTTCCAGCAGGTTTATCCCTGATCAGGGCGCTTTCCTGTAGCAGCTCTCTGCTGAGATTTAGAGGAATATCTTCACTGTCCACAACACCTGCAAACACAAACACAAGAAACTTGATTGGGATCCAATTTTCTTAATTTTGAACATATTTCTGTTAATATAACAATGCATTTAAATTTGTTTGGATTTATTATATGCGGATCACCAAATAAATGGACATGAAATATTAATTTGGTTTGATTATCTATGTAAGAATAAAAGTGATTTGTGAGATAAAAATCATTTACACAGCTAAATATTAAATAAAATGTATAATTAAAAACATTTACAATTAAAACAGTTAATGTGTTTTAATTTGTATTCAAATGAAATACACAACTGCAGAATGCATATAAATTAAATAATGCATATTTAAGTTATTTTGATATTAAATGTTGACTACTTAAAAGGCACAATATGTAAGATTTTTGGATTAAAATATCCCAAAACCACTAGAACAATGTTATATATTTTGTTGACCTGTGTACTTACATCATCCCAAATGTCTCCAAGAATGTTTAAATCCAGAGAAATAAGCAATTTTAACCAAGACACAGACCGTGTCCGTGCGTCGCCTATCAATGAAATCATACCTGCATTACCCTTGATTTCCGTTTTTATTTTGTAGAAACCATGGAAACACCAGACGCTTTAATATATGATGTGTTTTATTAGACAGGTGAGCAACTGTTTAGATAAATTCATCAACAGAAAACTAATCATTGTTATATATCTCTATGTAAATACATCATGCAATTTTTAAATTAAGTACATTTTGTAATTTAAGTTACATTTTATATATATATCTATATCTATATATAGATATATATATATATATATATAAGTATATAAATTTACAAAAAAATGCACAAAAAAGTACATACTGAAGTTCAAATGCATATAATTGCATATGAAAAATATGTACAAATTAGTGTTTTAAATGCATATTTTTAAATCATGAAACAGGATAATTTTGATAAATGTTTATATGCATAATCAAGGCTCAGTACTAGGACCGTTATTTTTCACTCTGTACATGCTACCCTTGGGAGATATCATTAGGAAGCATGGCGTTAGTTTTCACTGTTACGCTGATGATACTCAGCTCTATATTTCTTCGCGCCCTTACGAAACTTTCCAATTCACAAAATTAACAGAATGCATAGCTGATATAAAAAACTGGATGACCAGTAATTTCCTACTTCTAAATTCAGAAAAAACAGAGATTCTAATTTTTGGACCAAAAACTTCTTCACGTAATAACCTAGAATACTGTCTAACACCTGATGGCTGCTCTGTTAAGTCTTCATCGTCAGTTAGGAACCTGGGTGTGCTCTTTGATACCAATCTTTCATTTGAAGCCCATGTTACTAGCATCTGTAAAACCGCATTCTTCCATCTTAAAAATATATCTAAACTACGACATGCTCTCAATGAAAAATGCAGAACAGTTAGTTCATGCGTTCATGACCTCAAGGCTAGATTACTGTAACGCTCTACTGGGTGGTTGTTCTGCTCGCCTGATAAATAAACTACAGCTTGTCCAAAATGCAGCAGCTAGAGTTCTTACTAGAACTAGGAAGTATAACCATATTAGCCCAGTTCTGTCAACACTGCATTGGCTTCCTGTTAAACATCGTATAGATTTTAAAATCTTGCTAATTACTTACAAAGCACTAAATGGTTTAGCTCCCCAGTACCTGAGCGAGCTCTTAAAGCATTATAGTCCTTCACGTCTATTGCGATCTCAGAATTCAGGCCAGCTGATAATACCTAGAATATCAAAATCAACCGCAGGCGGTAGATCCTTCTCCTATTTGGCACCTAAACTCTGGAACAATCTTCCTAGCATTGTTCGGGAAGCAGACACACTCTGTCAGTTTAAATCTAGACTAAAAACGCATCTCTTTAACCTGGCATACACATAACACATTATCAATTTATATTTTCAAATCCGTTAAAGGATTATTAGGCTGCATAAATTAGGTCAGCCAGAACCGGGAACACTTCCTACAACACCAGATGTACTCGTTACATCAGAAGAAGAATGGCATCTACGCTAATATTAGTCTTTCTGTTTATCCCGAGGTTTACCGTAGTCAACCGGATCCGGGCCGTATCCAGGTGAGACCGAGGAACGGCGCCTTGACACGACCACAACCCAGCCCTGAAGTATCAGCAGAGATTGAGTCAACTAGATCATCCATTGTGAAGGCCTCATCGACACGACAGCCAGTGGCACAGCTCCTCAAAAAACCTTCTATACCGGTGTGATGAATACGATCCTCAACTGGATTGAACTGGAATAAATACTTTGAATGTTGCGATCCTATCGGACATATGATAGCAACCTGAATCGTAACAAAGCACTGTTCGCCAGAGGAGAACTGGCCCCCCGACTAAGCCTGGTTTCTCCCAAGGTTTTTTTCTCCATTTTAACACAGAAGTCTATTTGCCATCTGTTTGCCATCTGATGTCACCTGTTGGAGTTTGGGTTCCTTGCCGCTGTTGCCTTTGGCTTGCTTAGTTGGGGACACTTGACATTTGATATTCAACAGTGCTTTGATCTGCCGACATTGACACTATTCTTTAAGAGCTGCTGTGCAGCCAAAATTATATACCAGCTATCAATGTAAAGCTGCTTTGACACAATCTGCATTGTAAAAAGCGCTATATAAATAAAGGTGACTTGACTTGACTTGGCAGACACAATCACTTCCACTAGAGCTCCTTCTACGAGGAACCTCTATGCGTTGAAGTGGAACCTGTTCGTTGAATGGTGCTCCTCTCACCGAGAGGACCCCCGATCATGTTCGGTCAGATCCGTGCTCTCCTTTCTGCAAGAGGGCCTGGAGCGAAGGCTGTCTCCCTCCACCCTCAAGGTGTATGTTGCCGCTATTGCCGCACATCACTATGCAGTTGATGGTAAATCGCTAGGGAAGCACGATCTGATCGTCAGGTTCCTGAGGGGGGCGAGGAGACTAAATCCTCCCCGACCTCCCTCTGTACCCTCTCTTGGGATCTCACCCTGGTTCTTACATCTCTCCAGGGTCATCCCTTCAAGCCTTTGCAATCAGCTGAGTTAAAAGTACTGTCCCTTAAGACCGTCCTCCTGGTTGCACTGGCCTCGCTCAAGAGGGTAGGGGACCTGCACGCATTTTCGGTTGACGAATTGTGCCTGGAATTCGGGCCCGGTAACTCTCATGTCATCCTGAGACCCCGGCCTGGATATGTGCCCAAGGTTCCTACCACTCCCTTCAGAGATCAGGTAGTTAACCTGCAAGCGCTGCCTTCGGAGGAGGCAGACCCAGCCCTAGCTTTGCTCTGTCCCGTCCGCGCTCTGCGCCTGTACGTGGACAGAACGCGCAGCTTCAGGACCTCAGATCAGCTCTTTGTCTGTTACAGAGGCCAGCAGAAGGGAAAGGCTGTCTCCAAGCAGAGGATGGCATCCACTATCCAGTGGGCCATCGCCCTGGCGTATGAGTCCCAGGGCGTGCCTTGCCCGCTCGGGTTGAGAGCCCACTCCACCAGAGGACTGGCCTCTTCCTGGACACTGGAGCACAGCGCCTCGCTGACAGATATCTGTAGAGCTGCGGGCTGGGCGACACCTAACACGTTCGCTAGATTCTATAGCCTTCGTGTAGAACCGATATCTTCCCGTGTACTCGCTTCCAGCAGCCGGTAGACGCAAAGAGCCCATTCTAGTGTCGGCTTGCAATGCCACTCCCGCCCCCTGGGCCGGATACGTGCATCCTCTTACTCCAGTCGAGTTCCCCGCTTGGCGAACCCTGTCGAGTTCCTCCGCCTCCCCCTTCGGCTCGGACATTGCGGAGTGTCTGATGCCAGGCCAAAACTCCATCACTGACGTTGACGTTTGGCAGGGTGCCATATGTCGCGACCCCTCCACGTGAGTGGTCCCATGTGTGTATTTGTCCACGGTCAACTCCCTACGGTGAGCCCGTGTCTTTCCCTTAGCAGAGCCAGCTCTGCTGTCACCTGTCAGATGAGTCTCCCCCTACCCAGGTGGAGCCATCCCAGGGACTCCATATGCGTACTGCCCACGGCCAGTCCATATGTGTACTCTCCACGTAAATTCCTCCCCTGCGGGTGGGTAGTGGTCTCCGCAGCGTCCCCCATGGGTTCGCTTCCCCAGTGTAGTCTAGTTTACTTAGTGGGTATGTCGGAACAGCAGTAGACTCTCTTGGCGTAAGCTCGCCCCCTTCCCCGTCCCATTGGTGTGCCGGGTGGCTAGAGCTTGTGCTGGGCACTGGAAGGGGTTCATAACTGTGGCACTTTATTTGGGATCCCAATTCGTCGGTCACTACTGACGTACGTTGAACGTGACCGACTGAAAGGGAACGTCTCGGTTACGTATGTAACCCTTGTTCCCTGAAGGAGGGAACGAAGACGTACGTCCCGTCGCCACAGTTTCTGTACCCTCGCTGCAGTGCAGACTAGGTTGTCTCCTCAGCGAAAAACAGAGTGCGATGGCATCTGCTCCCCTATTTATACCACCTGGCGGGGGCAGTGCGCATTATGCAAATATCGCACGCCAACTCCATTGGCTTGTTTTAGTTCACTCGAAGCTGATAGGGCTCTCTAGCGATATCCCTTCAGGGAACGAGGGTTACATACGTAACCAAGACGTTTTGTTTCAAACAGAGATCATGATTCTCCTACGATTCTGAAAAGACAACCAAACAAAATAACATGTCATTTACAAAAGATTCTGACAAAATATTAATCGCTGCAGTCTATTTAAAAAATGTTTAATTCATTTGAATGAGTTATTTTAAAAATCGGTTTGAATGATTCTACAGAGCCCCGCACATGACATGCAATCACGATCTCTGTTTGTTTCAAAGACTTCACTTTTTTCATTACTGGATGAATCCGCACTTTTGAACGAATCTCTTGAATGAATGATTCAATGACAAACATATTTTTTAACAGTCACTTGTCGCCACCTACTGGATTAACAATGTAATTGTTACAAAACTTATTTGAGGTGTCAAGATACATTCAAAAGGTGGTTTGCTCTATTTTTCGCTACTGTAGACATCAGTGTTTATATCTGAACTATAAACTTTTATCCCAGTATTTCTGTGGTAATTTGAATATTTGTAGCACAGAAATAATGATACTGTGTGGTTGAAAAGACTGATTGTGAAGCCGTTTCATACCTACACACAATAAGTGCTTTATCTGAGTCAGCAGCATGTTCGCTGTGATCGTACTTAGAGCCGAATCGCTGTCATTTAGGAATAAGATCGTGTGGGTGTCTGAATAGAGATTGTGATCTTTTAATGATTAAGTATGTGTTGCATAGACTAGTCAACTTTAATGCTCTGCCATGACGCTTTAAGCTTGACGTCGACTAGTCACTGATCATGGCCTATAGAGGGCGCAACAGGATAAAAAATCTTTTTAGTCCACTTTTACACTCTGTTTCCAAATAGTTAAAATGACATATAAATACATACTCCAAAAGCACTTCACAAGATATGATTGATTATACCATCTGGATGCTCAATACTGATGGGTGAATGCACGTTTTAAACAGCTTATTCTACACTTAAGTTAATCACCATTCTAAACTAATGCATTGCTGCATTGTAACGCACACACATACAGACAATAGCGTGCACATCAAGTGCAGATCACGTTCACACAAACATTTAGTAGCGCAGAAATGTATTGTCAACACTGTTCTGTGATTTATCAATAAAATAGCTTATTTGTTCATTAATGACGTCATCAGCAACTAGTCGACGTTGACTAGACTTTCATCACATAAATGTCCACTTTGAAAAATCTGAGGTCGTTCAACCTCTCGTGTCAAGAATCAGTTTTATTTCATAAAATGAAATTACACAAATTGGCAATAGAAAAGCTGTTCTTCATCTTCTTCCCTTAAAACTATATTTGTCTGGAGTATTTTAATAAAGTGATGGGTAACAGAATATGATGTTATTAATCTGATTCTGATCCACGATTATGTCTTGAGTCACATGGGCTGAAGATACCTGGATGGTGAAGGTGCCTTTGGCTGCATCCGTCTGCAGGTGAATCTCCATCGCTGCTGAATCTCCTCCTGCTGTCATCATCTTGTGCCGCAGTTTCTCCAGCCCATCAAAAAATGAAAATTCTGTCATCATTTACTCACCATCAAGTTGTTGTAAACCTGTATGAATTGATTTCTTCTGCTATAACAATATTGATAACCAAACAGTTGACAGTCCCCTTTGACTTCCATAGTATTTTTTCAAAGGGGTCCATCAACTGTTTGGTTACCGATATCGTTCAAAATATTTGGAACAACTTCATGGTGAGTAAATGATGACAGAATTTTCTTGGGATGATATCTCTGAAGGACACAGATACTAAAAAGAAAAAAATGAAAATAAAGCATTATAATACGCAGACAACTCACACAGAATGGTGTATTATCATGCATGTGTTTTGCCTCTGAATATTTCATATTTACACTGATGGGTAAGTTCACCTTGAACGTTCTCGATGTCGGTGATGATGCTGTGGAGCGTCTCCTCCTCTGCGCTCTCGGCCTGTTGTGTGCTGTAGGAGCGATGAGACACACTGACCCCAGAACAGCTGGAGCTCCACAGTCTGACAGGTCTGCTGTGATGCAGCTGCTGTCTGCCATCAGTATCAACTGTTGAAGAGAAAGAGAGCCAGACTCATCAGAATTACACAGGACTGATGTTTTACTGACCAAAATGGATTTAATAATTGTTATTGTCTGTTCTCGATAATCTTTACATCTGCATCTGAAGGTAAATATGGAGATTATTCACTGAGACGAATAACTTTACTGATCGTGTACGGAGCCCCTAAAGAGACATGGTGGTGGAAAAAAATTGGGATGGGAGGAAAAAAAAAAAAAATTCCCAAATATTTTGCGTTCCCTTGCAAACTTTTGCGCTCCCCCGAGAAACTTTGCGTTCCCACGCAAAGATGATATCGTTCCCTTGCTGTGAACTCGGACAAACACTTCCTCTTTAATGTCTCGCTGTCTGGCAGTAGTGTTTCAGTTAGTTTCATACGTTAATAATACTACTAATAATGCGCGGCCCATAGAGTTTGAACTTGCTGGACTCAAATATAAAGAAATGCAGTCAGTGCTTAACTCAAGGGCTGCGTCCGAAACCGCCTACTTCTCTACTAGTAGGGGAAAAGCAGTAGGCGAGCGAATAAGTATGTCAGAAGCCTTAGCAGTCAAAAAAGTGTAGGCGAAAATTACCTGGGTGACGTACTAATTCTCGCGAGATTCGGACGTGCGTCTATTTAAAGTGCGTCCGAAACCGCCTACTTACCTATTATATAATAGGGGAAAAGCAGTAGGCGAGCGAATAAGTATATCAGAAACCTCAGTAATCATAAATGAGTAGTCGCGAAGTTCCCGGATGGCCTACTGCTTCCGCACAGTTTTTGAAGTGTTCCTCGATAGGTACTTTCTATCCCAGGAGGCGACGGGAGAGGATACGTCATAATCGAACACGGAGGAGAAAAGCGACGCGGATGCTTTCAAATGTGAGTATTGAAAACCAAAAACACGGTTCCTTGTGTTAAAGTCACATTTTTTGAACTACTGTAGAGTAAACTGCTGAATGTGTAAAGATTTTGTGATTTTACTGTAAAAACACGATTTATTATGATAACGGGATCTCTGATAAACACAACTTAATTCTCCAAAGTGGATTTACATATTCTAAACCATATACATCTTAAAGATGCTTACTAAATGTTTATTTTAACATCTGACAGGAACATCTTCTTTAAGTATGACTTATGAGTGATGGATTATGTTCTATGAGTTATGTGTGTGTGCTATTATGTAGAAGTCACTGTTGTCAAAACTGCTTATGTGAATGCAAGTAATGTAAATAAACAAATGTACACTTAACTAGACATAAGTTATCTATTTTATTTGTCCGTTAGTACTGTTAATAAAATAAGGAATTTGTATTGGATAAAAAGTGAGTTAACACATCATCAACTACCTCAACATGTAAATGTAGTATTGAGCATATAAATCTCAGAGGAAGCTTGAATCTTGTCTGATGTTACAGGGACAGATGATCATGTGTGTTTATCCAGTGGAGAGAGACTGATGAAGGAATGCTGCCATCAAAGGCTTTGAGTGAGGATATTACAGAAATTAATACAAAGTCTATTTAAATCTTAAGTTTATTTTAATTATTGTAATTTAAACAGAGTTATTACAGCACTTTTCTGATTCTTGATTTCTGTGCATTTGCTGCAGAGCTTTTGTGGTGGAGCAGTAGGACCTGCAAGACAAGATGACGGTGGCATTTGTGAGGGGAAAAAAAAAAAAAAAGGAAAACCCGAAACAAAAATATAAAGTAAGATAATTTTGTTACTTCTAATACAGAAATCAGATGACATTGTGCTGTTAAGATGACTGCTTTTGTACACTCCCAACACTCCACCTGCCCTTACTGCCTCATCAGACCTGATGTTGCTGTGATTTCTTCATCCTCAGTGAGCCCAGAGCCAGCAAGAGCATCTAGACAAAGACCAAAGGACATTGAGGATGTGATTTTGGTCAAGTTTGTTCTGCTGGTTTCTGTTCATACAATGGAGCCTGACTTTCATAAGCTTCAAAAGCATCATCAAATAATGTCATGGAGCTTCTGGAATTCAGGCTCCATTGACTGATACTGTATGAACAGAAACCAGCAGGACAAACTTGACAAATCACCTTTTGTGTTCAGAAGAAGAAGAAGAAGAAGAAGAAGAAAAAAAAGAGTAAATAATGACTGAATTTATATGTTTGGGTGAACTAACCCTTTATGATCCCAAATAGAAACTGTATGAAATGTATGTAAGCATTTATATTATAGTAGTACCTTGAAAAAGTAAACTTTAAGAAATAAGCAGCTTTAATTAGCGTTTGTGCCCCAGACACTAACAAAAAAGGATTTAAAAAAATCGAATTTACATTTATGCATTTGGCAGATGCTGTTATCCAAAGAGACTTACAGTGCTCTAATTACAGGGATGATCCCCGCTGGAGTAACCTGGAGTGAAGTGTCTCAATCAAGGACACACTGGTGGTGACGGCTGCAGAGATCGAACCAGCAACAAAGATTAACCTCTAATTGTAAAAATATGAAATGAAAGATGGCAAGAAACAGAATGCTGACATGAATGAATTGTAAAATGTTTTAATCTGTTTATTTAGTCATGCTGATGGAGAGCACATGAATGTTTGGAGCAGACACAACGGCAGCCAGATTGTCCCACACATCTTCTCCCACTCTTGCTTCAAAGTTGTGGGGTTCAGGGGTCCATCATCATCATCATCATCATCTTCCTCATCCTCTGGATCAACAATGTCCCCATTGAGAAGAGCAGCAGTGCAGGACATGATGGATGAAGGTGTTCACGGTGGTCAGCTGCTTCATCAAAATAAAGCCACAGAATTGGCACAGCTGTGTTGAGATGGCAGCAGGACTGTAAATACGTGATTGTTAGATCAATAAATTTGAATAAAGCTTTGTTTCATGTCTTGTTAACTTGTATAAGCATTTATTTATTGTCATTATTTTATAAATTCTTTTACTTTTTTTTGTTAATTATGCTATTATCATCAGTACATTTATATATTTTAGTAATTCATGCATTCATTGTTTGACTGTAAATTGAGATGTATTCACATCATCTGTATTTGTCTAGTGTGTGTTCATGCATAGCTATGTCATATGACAAAACAAATTACATTTTGCTTGTTTTACTAAAGAAGTAAAACGAAAAGTAATACAATTAAGTTTTGGTTTTGTTCAGCATTTATCAATATTATTGTGTGTAAGTGTTGGGGTGGGCTAGCAAAGCAATTCATTCTGGGGTAATCTTCATTTTTAAGTAGTTAATACTTACATTTTTTTGAGTATAAAATCAGTCTTCTCCAAAGATGAGATCTTCGAGCAGCTGTCTGACGTCTTCTTTGTGCAGACATTGCTAACTGAGGAAAACCGCACTAGGTAGGGTTGTTGAGTTACTAGTGCTGTGAGGTGTTAGTGTGCCTGTTGCTCATATCTATTTTTATAGGAGGACCTATAATTACATACAAGATCAGGGAAGATACCATGGTTGTATCTTTAACAATGAACAATAATAATGACCAAAAAAACAAAATGTGTTTATATACATCATGGTTTGAGATTATATACACAGACATAAAGCATGATGACGAGGTTAAATATTTTGAATACATCGTAATGCATAAAAGTATTTATTTTATTTATTTGTTTGTTTATTATTTATAAGCCTGAGGGATGAAACTAGAACTAATTCAACAAGAAAGGAAAACAAAGGAGATTTATTTCAGTTTTGCTTGTGGATGAACATTTTTGCATATAACATAAAGAAATTAGCAACATATTCACGCGAATATGGGTTTTTGTAACAAAAACTAAACTCACATTAGTAGTTCAAAATATAAGAACTTTAAATTAACCTAAAATATATTAGTTGTACTACAATTAAAAAATTACTGGCAGCTGTTTCTTCAACAAGACCACAAAATAAGCAAGTTTAATCAATATCAAGATATTTACAGATAGATGAATTAAACCTGTCACTCATATCTTTTAAGTTATTGCGCTTGTGATAACGTCGTAGGTCACATGATAACGTCAACATGACGGATTATGTACGGATGGCATTCATACTCAACGAGATTTGGCTGTTAAGTAGGCTACCTACTCTTTTAGCGCTCGTCAAGTAAGTACTTACTGAAATTAAGTACCTATACTCATTGAGTAGGCGGTTTCGGACGCAGCCACCGAGTTCAGATAGCCTATTCACAAATTCGAACTTCCCGGATCAATAACTCGTGAGCTAAACGTTGTTAAAACACAAATTTCCAATCATAGTAACCTAGACAATGAGTTACAACAACCCAATTTTCCTCAAATGTGCTTTATAATATATAAATTGGTCTCTATGAGCAGGTGGCGGAGAGACAAGTCTGAAGGAACCGTCTGAAAACTGCAAAACCCAAAACCCTTTTGCTCATTTTATATTATGAAAAATACTCAATAACTTCACTGTAACACACTGTACTGTCACCAAATTCAGTTCATACATCACTGCTCTCCTGCTGGTAATAGGTACTACAACACTTAGTTTGGCAAGTAGCACATAAAGGCCTTCTTTACACAAACACAGCTTTTGCATGATAATTGCTTACTGAATTTGATGGCATTACAATTTATTTAATATTTTTACAGTACCAGCAGGAGCGCAGTGACGTATGAACTGAATTTGGTGACAGTAGTGTGTTACATTGAAGTTATGTATTTTTCACAAAAGCTGCACAAAAGCCATTTATACCAATAATATACGGCCCTCAGTCTACAAACGGAGAGTAGTTCCAGCAGGTGGATTATCAGTTAATGTTTGATGGAGGGGTGGAGGAGTCATCAGGTACAGGTAGATCGTTCAGTAATAGGTGAAAGTGAAACCTTTGGTGAAACTGAGGCAGGATTGTTGAGGAACTCTTATCAACATTTTGTTAATATCATATAATCTATAAAATAGAAATATTTTTTTTTTCAAGACACTCTTGTGAACACAGCAATGTTCAGTAAAAGGTAAGTCATGAACCAACAGAAAAACATATTTAGCATGAACGACTGTGACTAGCATGAGTGAGACTTGAGATCAGATGCGTTTAATCGGTTAGGTAGAACTACAAGTGATAATAATCCATATAAATAAGAATTAAAAAAAAAGGATAAATCCAAATAATGCTATGTGTAGATGCACGTATTTGTGTCCTGATTTGGACTAATTTAACCAGTTGATTGTAGATGTTGTTTGGCCCATCAGTGTAAATGTGAAATATTCAGAGGCAAAATACATGTATGATAACACCATTCTGTGTGAGTTGTCTGCGTATTATAATGCTTTATTTTCATTTTTTTTCTTTTTAGTATCTGTGTCCTTCAGAAATATCATCCCAAGATTTATTTACATAAATTTATTTATTTATTCATTTACATGTATATTTACAATATTTAATATACTGATTGAATATATTTGTTTTAAAGCTATTGTTATCCAATTTTTGGCCTTCAAATGTATTTAACCCCACCAGCTAGCTCAGCTCAGTGATTATAAAACCCTGCCTGTGGCACAAGTATGTACTGCATGTAAGTTACATGTTGTGCATTTGTATTCTGCTTTGTCTTGACCCGGTTTAACCAGTTTTCTTTCAACAGAAAGTGATTGTAAATGTGCGTCTCACTTTTGGACAGAAACTTAAGTGTAAGTATTATTCTAAGGCATTTCCATTTTTCTTCTTCATATTTTCTATTTAGCGTCTGTGTCTCCTCAGAGATGAAGTTTGTTTGTTTGACTCTCCTGTTTGTTAGTGGAATTACAGATTCAAGATCAGGTAATTTATCACTGTGAATAATACTTTATATATGTATACTTTTGCACAGTACTGTCTGTCTGGAAAAACATTAGGGTAAAAACCTTTAGGATGTGTAGTTCAGACCTGCTCTCCTTCTCTTGTAACAGAGCAGAATGAAGTAGTGGGACCTGCAGATCCTGTATTTGCTGTAGCTGGTGAAGATGTGATTCTGCCCTGTTCAGTCAAACGCAACATCAGTGTTGTGGACATGAGAGTGGAGTGGTTTAGACCAGATCTGGAAGACTCAGTGCATCTCTATGAGGATCATGAAGACAGAAACGCAGATCAGATTCAGTCCTACAGAGGGAGAACAAAACTGATCCATCAAGAACTACAGAGAGGAAACGCATCACTCAAACTCTCATCAGTCCGAGTCTCTGATGAAGGACGTTATAAGTGTTTTATTCAGTCCAAATCCTGGTCTGATGATGCCACTGTTGATGTCAAAGTTGAAGGTGAGGAAACCAGTGAAAACTAGCATACTCTTGTCATGGAAGCCAAAATAACAACAGAATGTTCTTCTTGTTGATCTGTAGCTTTAGGAAGTCCTCCAGTGATCACTGTAGATGGGTTTGATCGTTCAGGAGGGCTTCATCTACAGTGTGAATCTGAAGGTTGATATCCTGAACCTGATCTTGAGTGGCTGGACAGTGAAGGAGTCAGATTGATTTCAGGAACTACAGAGACACACAGAAACACAGACAGATTCGGTGTGAAAAACATCATCATTGTATATCACAGTGGCAAGATTCACTGCAGAGTCAAAGTGAAGCATCACATGCTGGAGACACTGATTGACACCTCAAGTAAGTACTGACACATCTGTTACTGGACTTGTTTGTCATTTTCTCATGATATTTTTGATGCAGTAAAAAGAATGAATGATTATGAGCTTATTATGTAAAGCTAGAAACAATATCCCCACTAACAGGAAACATTCTCATAACTTGAACTAATGTTCTGACAAGGTTCTCTCAAAGTTATGAAAGTTCCTCCAATAACGTTTGTTCAATGTTATCGGTTATATAATAATGTTCTCAAAAGGTTAGCACAATAACGTCATTTATACATTGTTTGTGGAAGTTTTTTTAAATGATGTTGGGAGAAAACGTTCTAAGAACAACATTCTTGGAACATTTAGAATGACTTCAAAAGAATAACTTCAAATGAATAAGGTTGTGTGCTGTTTTAATTGCCCGATTTTTTTTTAGAAGTATCTTTTGTGCACAGCTGGTACTCTCCCAGGTTTAGAAAACTGTCCTCTGTAAAATGCATTGCACACACACAAACATTTGTGTTGTACTGTTCCACTGATTCCTAATTGCGTCAGCTTTCAGAAGACTAAATAAAGTGCTTTTGCTTTCGCATAGAAACACACACCGTCTCCACAAACATGGCGGCGACAACACAACTACGATACCTCTTTGCCTATGAAATAGCTAATTATTACATGTTTAACAAAAACTTTTAGCACATTTTTACTATTACAGCTCTCAAGGTTAACTTGTCATGTAAAGTGTTGATTATATTTAGATCTATGGCATGAAAGGTTGCAGTGATGAGCATGTAGCGGATCGCAGATGTTGAGTGCATGCAGTGATCTTGTCATAGCAACTAAATTTCTGCACACTAATGAATGCTTTCATAACTAACAGTGCAAGAGTCCAGAACTTAAGGGTTGGTCATACTGCACTTTTCATTCCATTGACTTCCATTCAATTGCATGCAAATGCGTCAGATCGGAAATGCAAGCTCGTGCGAAAGGTTTCGCATTTTGCTGCATGTACAATATACTGTCCTGTACATTTTATTTTTATTTTTTTCCATATCTATATTTATATATTTATAATTTTTCTTTAGTGTTTGTATTCTGATAATAATTGCACTGTCCATGAAGTGGACCTGATTTACATTTCACTGCTGGTTATATATTCTCTATATAACTGTGTATGTGACAAATAAAAATCTTGAATTTCTTGCACCATCCGATGAAATTTCGCACGTTCAAAGTCTAGTGTGACCGCGGCTTTAGTCACTGATAACGCTGTTTGATTGACAGCTCCAGCGATTGCAAAGGAAGCATTCTTTGTTCGCTTTCTATTTATAATTTAATCACAGTTTAAAGGGATAGTTCACCCAAAACTGAAAATTTGATGTTTATCTGCTTACCCCCAGGGCATCCAAGATGTAGGTGACTTTGTTTCTTCAGTAAAACACAAATGATGATTTTTAACTCCAACCGTTGCAGTCTGTCAGTCGTATAATGCATGTCAATGGGAATTCCATCTATAAGAATCAAAAAAAAATGCACAGACAAATCCAAATTAAACCCTGCGGCTCGTGACGACACAGTGATGACACAGAGACACGAAACGATCGGGTTTATATAATTTTTTACCTCTAATACACCACTATGTCCAACTGCCTTCAGCATCTGGTTGGTGAGGTCTGAACGCGCTCTGACAACAGAAGTGATCTCTCGCACTCATTGAAGCAAAGCGTGAGAAATTTATAAACCATTGATAGTTTTTCCTTTCGATTAATAGGCTTATATTTGGACAGAATCTTGTTATAAAAGATAATTGTATTGTAATAGCAATGTCTGAAACTTGTATTGTGAGCACTTCTTGTGTCTATTTGCCTCTTCATGATGACTCGCTTGTTGTATTCCTCACTCGTAAGTCGCTTTGGATAAAAGCGTCTGCCAAATGAATAAATGTAAATGTAAATATTGTCTAAGATGGCAAATAAAGAAAATGCTGTACGTATTATTATTATTATTATTATAAAGTACATGCAAAAAAAAAAAAAAAAAGTAAAAAAATAAAGTTATTAACCTTTATTTTTTTCTAATCAAACCAGTTTCTGGATGTTAATAATACATAAGGAACGCAGGAACAGAAATGTTAAAATACTGATTATACTCGGAGTGAACCAATTTAATTTTTTGTTTTGTTTTTAAGCCCTGTTATGTATATCTATATTACAATGTTATGATGAACTATATGACTTTCTCCACTTGTGTTTCCAAGGATGCTGATTTTTAGAAGGCAGCTGTCTGACTCTGAGATGGTGAATGGGAACATGTTTTGTAACATTAGCAACACATTATTAGCTGTTTGATAATGTTGTGAAGCCATAGGCTAAATCATATCATATCATTACCGTTATGTGTCCGACGTTGTAAAGAGCGATAGGCTACATAAAACAAATTACCATTCTGATACATCGAAATGTAGACGACCCTGTATAATTTCTTCTTCTGAATCAGTTTCTGGTTTATAGCTGAATTAAACCAGTATTTCCACGTGCCGTTGTGCAGCATTTACTACAGTAAAGTTGAGCGAGTGGATCAGGTATTCTGAACTGTTATGATTGAGTGGAGGCGGAGACTAATATTCATATTCATCCACAGCAAGGGTGTAGAGTTACATTCAAGCTATTTTAAGGCATGAAGAAATTATTTTCACAGGAAAATAAATATTTAAATATGTCATTTTGATGATCAAAGAAGGGACTTTAACATTAAGGAAACTGGACGTTTTTATGTTCTTGGAATGTTACAAATAAACTTGTGTGTGTGAATTTAAATCATTCCTAAAAGGGGTGTGCATGCTGATTAATAATTTGCATAATCCCCACCTATGATTTAATTACGTATCCAGGAACTTTGTGTAATCTTCTGGACTCCTTTCTCAGGTTTGGCTCCAGTATATTGCATAAATGCAAAAGAGACTAAAAGGCCATATGCCTAATAAAAAATATTCAATTAACGTGTGTCCGCCATGCCGTTTTTAGCCATCTGAAAAAATTCCAGATGCTCTTCTGAAAACGTCCAGCTGGGGGGTTTGAGAGCGCTTTGGAGGTGCTTTGATGATTTGGAATATCCACGGCAGTAACGTGTTACTAGTGTCTTATTTTGAAGAATATCACTCAATATAAAAATGCAGTAACCAGTCATAATAACTTCATTGTTATTCAGTCGTTGTACAAGGAGGACGGTTGGACAGTGTAGTGTTTGTCCCGCCCCTCCTCCACTGTGATTGGACGACTGTGTAAAAAGTGACAGTGATGAGCGCTGAGTTTTACCCAAAGTTGAAGAGTTTTCAACTCTCAGCTACAATCAATCAATCAATAAAAAGGGCAAACAAACTCGTGAAATATTGTTATGGTAGTGTTATCAAAATGAAGCATCATCAGTGTCATCACAGAATGTTTTACGCACCATTTATTACATGCAGTAGGGAGCAGGAGTAAATTTCTTTCGTACCAACTAACATTTTGGAAAATTTTGAAATACATTACTTGGACATGGACAACTCTGATAACAGATCACTCTAAATTGTAATGTAGATGCATTTTCATGAGTAAAATTTAACAGAACAGCTTTAAAGGGTCATGAAACCCCAAAACACATTTTTTGAGATGTGAACAGAAATGTGTTTCATTGAAAACACTAAAGATACTCATTAAGTTTTTTAATAAGTGGAAATTAGTTATTTTTACATTTTTTAGATCAAGGTTTAAAGGTTTGATGCAACAGAATTATTAAGATAAACCTCGATTTAATCTAGATTAAAAATCTGTTTTGCAGATAATAGGTTTATTTCTTGGAGGACATCAGTCATCATGAGTTCAGTTTTTCTTGTGCTCAGTGTGATTGCTGGATTACTGATCGCTGTGTTTGTTCATAAATACAGAGGTAAAGTTCCTGTTTTCTTGTATATGTAACTGTGTAAGTCAGCCTTTTTAAATGTTTTACTCTATTTTTAGTCATTTTTCAATCATTTTTTATTGAAAATCATGAACAATGTCATTTCCACCACATCTAAAATGATTGTGTAGTGTGTTTAATATCAATCTATGATGAAAACTTTGTTGGTTGGTTTCCTTGGTTGAACATTGAATTTTAAATTGCAGTTTTAAAGGTGGGGTAAGTAGTTTTTCAAAAACACTGTTGGACATTGATGATATTTGGAATCAAAAAAAAAAAAAAAACACCCCTCTCTTTATTGCTTCGCCTCCAAGAGCCCCTGCCCCCTTTGATCGTGAAAGTGAAAGTGCCCTTTGCGATTGCATCGCGGTGCCCCCGTGTTCCCATTTCTCCTCCCCGGAACGTGATTTGCACATGATTCTGACGCGATTCTGACCACTGCCCCCTAATGCTGATTGGTTACACATTTGTTGTTGGTGTCGGCCCGACTAACTTCCAAACAGTGTTTTTGAAAAACTACTTACCCTACCTTTAATACAGTGGGATCTGTTTCAAGGTCTGTGACCACTTAAAATAATATAATTAGAATCATTTTACTAGTGGTCTCAATCTATAGACTCTGTAAAAAAAAAAAGTGTTCACTTAAAGGTGCAATATGTAAGAATTTTGCAGTAAAATATCCCAAAACCACTAGGCCAGTGTTATATATTTTGTTCACTTGAGTATTTATAATATCCCAAATGTTTCCAACTATTTGTTAATCGTGAGAAAATTGCAATTTTTAACCAAGGCTCCGGGACGTGTGAGGAGTCGCCTGTCAATTGCCTCATATCTGCGTTACCCTCAGTTTCCGGTTATATTTTGTAGAAACCATGGAAACACCAAAGACGTTTTAATATTTACATGTTTTAATAGACAAGGGAACAGCTGTTTGGTTACATTTATAGACAGAAAACTAATTGTTGTCATATAGCTCAACACGCTTAGTCTTACTGTTTAAATCTAATTTTCTTGATTTTTTGCGAGTACCATGCTTTACCATGCCTCAGAGAAAAACACTATTTTGTCAAGTAGCTAACATAGCATAATCAGATGCTATGGAAGCCCGTTTCCGCCACTAAATAAAAAAATAAAAAAGAGAAATTGCGACTTTTTATCTCAGAATTCTGACTTTTTATCTCGCAATTGCGAGTTTATATCTCACAATTGCGAGTTTATATCTCACAATTGCGAGTTATAAAGTCAGAATTCTGACTTTTTTTCCTCGCAATTCTGACTTTTTTTCTCGCAATTGCGAGTTATAAAGTCAGAATTCTGAGATATAAAGTCGCAGATGCGAGAAAAAAAGTCAGAATTGCGAGTTTTTATCTCAGAATTCTGACTTTTTTTCTTGTAATTAACTGACGGACAGTTTCTCTGTCTAACAAATACGGACATCCAACATCTGGTGCATCCAACGATAGCCGTGCTGCCGTCCTGATGTCTGAAGCTGTTGGTGTATAAAATGTGCCACTTCAACTTCGTCTGTTTTATTGCGCCTCTGCCACAGTTAATTCTTATTATTATTACTATTACTATTATATTGGTATTATTGTGTAATCACAACACATTTGCTCAAAACTTGTCAAATTCATTAGTGTATCCAATTCTGTTAAAAACAACTTTTATTCACCAGATACTTCCACTGTAATTTTGTAATTGTAATTCTACCCTAGAATTCTGACTTTATATCACGCAATTGCGACTTTATATCTCAGAATTCTGACTTTATATCACACAATTGCGAGTTTATATCTCAGAATTCTGACTTTATAGCTCGCAATTGCGAGAAAAAAAGTCAGAATTGCGAGAAAAAAGTCAGAATTCTGACTTTATATCACACAATTGCGTGTTTATATCTCAGAATTCTGACTTTATATCACACAATTGCGAGTTTATATCTCAGAATTCTGACTTTATATCACGCAATTGTGACTTTATATCTCAGAATTCTGACTTTATAGCTCGCAATTGCGAGAAAAAAAGTCAGAATTGCGAGAAAAAGTCAGAATTCTGACTTTATATCACACAATTGCGACTTTATATCTCAGAATTCTGACTTTATATCACGCAATTGCGACTTTATATCTCAGAATTCTGACTTTATATCACGCAATTGCGACTTTATATCTCAGAATTCTGACTTTATAACTCGCAATTGTGAGATAAAAAGTCGCAATTACTCTTTTTATTTTTTTATTTAGTGGCGGAAACAGGCTTCCATAAGATGCAGCTTTATTTGTAGTAACAGTAATACAGAATTTTCATGCCATTTTCATGCTTTATTTGTAGTAACAGTAATACAGAATTTACATGCCATTTATCAACACAAGCCATCCAGCATTTAATATGATATGCTAAAATCGATCTATCTTACTGCAGTGTGTCTCAAACAAGTGTCTCACAGCAGCGGCCGAGCAAACGCACACAGTAACGTTATAACATCATTTTCAACACTCTCAAATGTATCTAATATGATAAACAGAGCTGCGTTACCTCATACTCATGACCGGAAAAGCGGAAGCGGCGCCGGCGCCGACTGTGTCATAATAAAAGTTCAGCTGCTCGTGAGGCGTGTGTTGCTCAATCGCTCCAGCGGCCTCGTTCAGCTCCCACAACACTTGGTCCTGTTCTGCTTCATACTACAGTAACGTTAATAATCGCATCCATGAACATGATTTCTTCCCGAATCCTATCCCGATTATTTCCACCGGCTGTGAGGTGAAGACCACATGTCCCAAGATTCCACACTCAAACTTGGCGTCATCAAGCTACGTATGGCGGCATTTTAATGCCATTAATAAGTGAGTGCACAACTGATGCTTGCGCGCGCAGTAAATCACTTCCGCGAGAGGATAACAGATCTACACGCCAGGAAACGGAAGCCCGCGAGCTCATTTTAAACCCCCGCGCGCGCATGACATCTCCTCTGATAGCTTTACAATGGTTGGAAGAGACTCAGATTAAGAAAGCAGTGGTATGTTCAGATTCAATGGCGGCGTTAAGAAGTATTCAATCGCGTCAATCAAATTGCAGACAAGATATTATTATAGAAATAATGCAACTGCTGTATAGAATACATGCTCATGACAGGGTTGTGTCATTTTTATGGGTCCCAGCACATGTTGGAATAGATGGAAACGAAATGGCAGATAAACATGCTAAAAGATCATTGAATAAAAATAATGTAGAAATTTAAGATAATATAGATAATTATAAAGCAAGCTGTTTAATTAAATCTTGGCAACAAAAATGGGATATGGAGAAGACAGGTAGACATCTATATAAAATCCAAAAGAAAGTAGGATTACAAATTAATGACACTGGAAGTGACTTTAAAAGAAGAGAAGAAGTAATAATAACACGATTAAGATTAGGACATTCATCTTTAAATGGAAACTTGCATAAAATCAGGAAACACCCTTCTGGGTTTTGTAGATTTTGTGGTGAAATTGAAACAGTGGAGCATATTTTATTACAGTGTAGAGCATATAGTAAAGAGAGACAAATGCTGGAAACAAAGATACAAACAGAAGGTGCAAATAATATGACATTAGAACTGATATTAGGCAATAGAAAATTCAGAAGAATGATAATAAAATATATAATGATACAGTAAACTGCAGGAGAATATAAGTCTTCATATAATATGTTTTTTTTTTTTATATATGTGTATGTATGTATGTATATATACGTATATGTGGATGTAGATATAGATATATAATCCTTCCCATTGTCACTTCACACTCCAGTTCAGTTGGTGGCAGTAATGCACCAAAAGTTGGCTTGCCCACCGCCAATAAACGTCACAAGAAGAAGAAGAAGACATCTCCTCTGCGCGCAAATCAAGCCCTGTGTGCCCTTTTTATTTTTGACAGTCGTGGGGCGGGACTTTACTTATTTCATTGTAACCTCAAATGTCATTGGTCAATTCAGCTTTTCCGTAAGTCTGTTGTGATTGGACGCCTGTTGTAAAAGATTAGGCATGGCTTCATCAATGGACCAGATGCAAGTGAGTTAAACTTTATTTATTGACTGATTGATTGCATTATTATTATAATAATATAATAAATCCTTACCAGATACAATATTAACTTGGTTTATTATTTTTATGGAGCTGTAGCTGCTGGGGGAAAATGAGAACACACAGTTATATTTGCTGTAGTTCACCGCTACATTACCACTATACTCTCACTAAACAGTATCTATGTTTACCCAGCCAAAATTATATCAGTTCTGAGAACTTCAGAAATGTGAAAAGTGTCCATTTAAATAGTTGTAACTATGATTCTAAATCCAAAATTGCTTCATGTGGATGAAAGATAAATCACTTGTTCATATCAGTAAGCAGGAGTTGTTGTGGAAGCTTTTTGTTATCATTCTTTATCAGTTTAATATATTGTCAGGTGTTTCAGCACTTTACCCCATTGAAAGGTTGCAGTTAAAGTTAAGATACAGTACACAGTATGAATGATCATACCCCTCTGAAACCCAATATAGAAATGAATCTTTATATCTGACACATTTAGTTTTTTTTTTTTTTGAAGTTTTTTTTAATAGCATTATGTTCAGATGTGGTCAGGTGTACTCATTTATACTGTGCACTGTACTTACTTTGAACTTAAAGGGTTAGTTCACCCAAAAATGAAAATAATGTCATTTATTACTCACCCTCATGCCATTCCACACCCATAAGACCTTCGTTCATCTTCAGATCTTAATATGTGTTAATAGTATCTGGTAAGGACATATTATAATAATAATGCAATCAATCAGTCAATAAATAAGGTTTAACTCACTTGCATACTATAGTAAATACTATAGTGTTTTTGAACCATACTATAGTAAAGTATAGTATACTGTATACATTATACTATTTACAACACTTTGTTAATGAATGCTTTAGCATACAGTAGTATTAACTATAGTTAGTGAACTGATAAACTGTAATAAATACTGTATACCTTAGTTTTTACTACAGTAAACTGTAGTGTATATTGTAGTATAATATACCCTATAGTTGTAGAAAACTTAGTACAGTATTGGGTAAAGTAATTTGTGTATATTACTATAGTTGTTATGTTACCACAGCAACTATAGAATTACCACAACAAATTAATTCAAGTACTTTACTATAGTATGGTTCAAAAACACAATAGTATTTACTATAAATTACTATAGTATTTTTTCATCCGGGCATTGATGAAGCCGTCTAATTGTTTTACAGCAGGCGTCCAATCACAACAGACTTACGGAAAAACTGAATTGACCAATGACATTTGAGGTTACAGTGAAATAAGTAAAGTCCCGCCCCACGACTGTCAAAAATAAAAAAGTGTTCGCGCGAGCAAAATAGAAGATCGAGCGCGAGTGTGCGGAATGATGACGCGAGTGCTGCGAGCCGTGTCCGAGCACATGAGGGCTTGATTTGCGCGCAGAGGAGATGTCATGCGCGCGGGGGTTTAAAATGAGCTCACGGGCTCCCGTTTCCTCGCGTGTAGATCTGTTATCCTCTCACGGAAGTGATTTACTGCGCGCGCAAGCATCAGTTGTGCGCTCGGTTATTAATGACATTAAAATGCCGTCATAGCTACGCCTTTGTTTTGAATAGGCCTCTAGCGGACAGAAAATCTTACATATTGCACATTTAACGTTTTTGAGTTATTTTACATTGACTCAGTTCAGTTTAATTCACTTAGAATATTATCCCCCGGTTTCACAGACAAAGCTTAAGCTATTCCTAGACTAAAATGTGTGTTTGAGCTGTTTTAACTGAAAGCAACTTGTACTGACAGATCTTAAAATATGTCAGTGCCATTGTTTTGTTTCAAGATACACACTGATGAAGTGAAATACTGAGGAAAATGTCTTTGTCCCAAACACTGGAAGGAAATGTAGGGCCTACACTGTAAAAAAAAATCTCAATTTTATGGAAAATATTTTTTTTTTTACAGTCTTTTTCTTTTATTTTAAATTATACTCAAAACTATATCTGTAAAATTAACAAAGTCGAGTGTTATTTTATGTATTATGCCATTTATGACAAATTACAGTAATTCTCATTTTTATACTGAAAAATTACTATTATTTATATAGTATTTTTCTGTTTTCTTAAATTACATATACAAATGTATGTAAAATTACAAAATAATGGCAATAATAATTTGATATTAAATAATTTGATATTAAATCCCTTTGTGTCACCAGATGACACAAAGGGACAGTTGGCATCATTGTATATAATCATATTGTATAGTGTTTTCTCTTGTCTTTATTCTGAATTTTCTTTAGCACACAAACAACTAGAGAATGAGAAGAGGAAAATAAAACATGGGGAATTTGTGTTTATTAAATCATTTATTCAGTATTAATGTCAAGTCTGTTTTCATCAGCAAAATATTTAATTAAAATACGTGCATTCACATACTTTTGTGTATATCTTAGGTCCTGTGATTTGTAGTTATTGTGATTATATTCGATTTTAATGCTTCTGTTGTCTGAATTCTGTTTTCTCTTGTCTTTCTCTTGTCTGAATTTTCTTCAGAGCACATTCAACTACAGAATGAGAAGAGCAGAATACAAGATGAGAAGAGCAGAATACAAGATGGTGAATTTTTCTTTATTAAGTTATTAATTCATTATTCATTTAAAGTTCATTTAAATTCATTATTCATTTAAACCACTTAACTGTGTGTATTCATTTAATTTTGTGTATATCTTGGGTTTGGTAAATGGTTATCAGTTGTAATGTATATTTATTCAGTCACAGATGTACACTTATATGATGTTAACACATCCTACACTGAAAAAAAAAAAGGTATTTTTTACAGATAAGATGCAGTAAAATTTAACTGATTTCAGTTTTTTATAAAACTGCTTACTAACCAGATTTACTTAATTTTGTTATTGTTTCATTTGATGTTACCATTGTGGTGATCAGAGTTTGCTTTAGTCTTGACCCTTGACTTTAACATTATTTCTTTAGCTGCTGTAACTGTGTGTTTAAGACACATTTGTTGTGGCAAAAAAGTCAAGAGAAAATGATGTCTGTGTGACTCTGAATGATATATTGGTTCAAAATGTTTTGAGCACATTTTTAAAATCTTTCATATTTTCTGGTTGTCACAACACTGATGGATCTCATGAAGCCAGTCAGTATATGGGGATGATTAGGAGGCCATGATGGACAGAGGCCAGTGGGCAAATTTGGCCAGGATGCCGGGGTTACACCCCTACTCTTTAGGGGTGGATTTTTAATGACCACAGAGAGTCAGGACCTCAGTTCAACGTCTCATCCGAAGGACGGTGCTTTTTGACAGTATAGTGTCCCCAAAACTATACTGGGGCGTTAGGACCCACACAGACCACAGGGTCTTCTTCATTAATATATTTTGATGAAATCCGAGGGTATCTGATCCACACATAGGCAGCAACGTCATCACACCTTTTGAGGTCTAGAAAGATGTTAAAGACATCATTAAAATAGTCCACGTGACTGCAGTGGTTCAATGTGAATGTTATGAAGCGACAATAATACTTTCTGTGAGCAAAAACAAAACAAAAATAACGACTTCAACAATTTCGTCTCTCCCATGTCAGTCTTCTAAGCAGTTGACACAGTGCAGAGCTTCAGTGTTTACGTCCGAACATCAGCTCATTATTGGCCGGCTCCTGCATCAGCATCACACACATGCACCGTGCTGCTCACGTGAACAGCGTCAGTCTATAATGAGCCGTTCTGACGTAATCATGAAAGCGCTTCACTGCGTCAGCTGCTTAGACTGAAAGGGGAGAGACGAATTTGTGGAATAAAGTCGTTATTTTTGTTTTGTTTTAAAGGGATAGTTCACACAAAAATGAAAATTCTCTCATCATTTACTCACTGCCATGTGTAAATAGTTTTCCAAAAATGGAAAACACAGAATTTGGTAAAAAATAAAATGGAATTTTAATTTTATGGAATCCTCAGGATTTTTGTTTTCCAGTACAAATATCTAAACATCCTTAAATCAAGATACATTTACTTGACTGTCTTGAAGTCTTATTTTCTGAGAAAATGAACAAAATTAGCTTCAAATTTTGAAGTGCTGCTAATACAACTCATTGTGTGCTTCCTAGACATATACAGAGAACATTGATGTGTTATATTTCCTTCAGTTTATTCCTTATTCTTCTTTAATTGGTCTCAAAAAGGTCTTAAATTTACCTTCATAAAACCTGCATAAATCCTGGATTATATAGTTGGCTTATTTCATGTGCAGGATTAGATTGCATCTTTTTGCTTAAAGTCTGTCCCACCCACTGCTACTTTCTTTCAAGAGTACCCTAATGTGAACCAGGGACAATAATAATGATTTAAAAATAAATTTGCAAATAATATTATAATGTTGTGTAGTATATCATAATATAGACACCGCCAGTTCCCATTCAGTCGGTCACGTTCGACGTACGTCAGACAGACCGACGAATAGGAATCTCGCTAGAGAGGCCAATCTACTTCGAGTGTAACTACAACGAGCCAATGCACATTGGCATGCAATCATATGCAGCAGCTGCTCGCCTCGCAGCGCGGGTACATAATGAGCAGCAGGTGCGTTGCATCTTCAGCTTTTCGCCTCGCAGCCGAACGGTGTTTGTTCCTGTTCTCTGCAAGCAAGTGTCTGCTAGAAGACGAGTCAAGCTTTTTGGTTGAACTTCTCTTTTTTTGAGTGCGGGCGAACAGCACAGCAGCGGGTCGAAGTCCTCTCTTTATTTTCGTTTTTACGGCTGGTAAGAGTGAGCGCTTTCAAAGAGAGAGAGCGCACACGACAGGCTGCACACAATCCCTGTCTGTGTTTCGGCGGCCGTTCCCCTGCGTGCTTCAGCACTTTAAAAGAGTAAAGTCCCTAAAAGAGCTTACACAAGTAGAGCTTGCGTCTTTTAAAGATGACATTCTATTTGTGTGTTTCTGGATGCGGTCGTTTCCTGTTCTCACTGACGGCCACGATCACTGTTTCACATGTCTGGGCGCGTGCTGAAACGATGTTCGTGGATGATTCATGTTTTCGTATGAGAACACGATCACCTCGACACGCCGGTCGTGACTCTTCTTTCTCCGGGAAGCTTGAGTCCCCTCTGTTGTTGGCCAGCTGTTTTTGTGTGTAAAAGCACAGCCGCGGGTCTGCCCGACACTCTGGGAGACCGCGGAGATCAGCGAGAGCAAACCTCTCCCTCCTCTGGCGTGTCGTGTGCCGTCGAGCTGTCAGGCTGCAGCGCGGGTTGTCACGGCAACCCAGCGCTTCGCCGGCGCTCTAGATGCGCGGTCTCCTTGCCTAATCTCCATTGTAGCGCCCTCTCTGGTGCACCAGAAGAGGTCTACTTTGGTGAAATGGCTTGGGTGACTTGAGGTTGAGGGGTTCCTTCGGGGAACAAACCCCCTAGGACCCCTCCCTCTCTAGCGCATTGCATGCTGTGTAGCTTCTGGATTGGATTGCTGGTCCTTCTCATAGGGGAACCTAGCATTTCATTCAGGGCTCCAGCTGAGGGTCAGATGTCGATTGCAGCATCGGAGAGAGGGCTGTTATGCTCTGGAAATGAGGGTGACGCTGCCCACTGTAATGGTGTGTACTTATGCTGACTCAGATTCAGAGTTTACAGCCATGCTTTCCCGGGTGTTCCGGATGTGCATGGAAAACTTGGCAGTATGGAGCTATATTGGTGCCATAAAAATGGAACACCAAAAGTGCCAAAATCTGCATAAAGTTTTTCACTCTCTCACTACCCTTATGGGTGGGGTGGCTGTTCAGACCACACCCACCCTGCATGTGAGGCCAAGGCACTCTTTATGCATGAGGGTAGTTCTGAGCCGGAGTTGAGCTGCGCTGTTGACTAACCGTGATCAAAGTCATGGCACAGGCCTTCGGCCAGACGATGTCCACCTCAGTGGTCCAGAAGCGCCCCCCCTGGCTTACCTTGCTGAGGTGCGAGAGGTCGTCAAGCTAAAACACTTTCTCGACACTCCCATCTCACAAGGTGGCCTTTTCGGTGACGCTGTCAGGGACTGAGCCCAGCAGTTCTCCTCAGTTAGTAGCAGACCGGGGAGCCTCCCCCGACAAACCATTGAGTTCCTCGTGGGCCCTCAGTCTGCTCGTTGCCAATGGTGTCGTCCCCTGCAAAAACTCCGGCCCAGCCTGCTCTACTGTGTCCGCTGCAGGAAGATGACGCCTCCCGTCTCTGCTACTGTTTAAGTGGTTAGTGAAAAATCACCTCTGAGACGGGTGACCCAGAGATGGGTGGGGCTGCTCTCCCCCCCGGAGGAGGGCCGGGTGGTAAATCCTGTTGTTGGGTTTGTTTCTGTTCTGCCGCTGGCCCAACAGCCAGCGGTACCCAAATTTTCAAAAAAAGAGCAGTTCCTCCATCTTTGGGTCTGAAGAGGGCTTGGAGAGCAGTGGGAGGAGAAAAACCTCACTACTCTCATCCCCCCTCTTCCTTCGCCAGAGGGCAGCAGCGTGCAGTTGAAGGCAGCAAAGCCTCTCCTGCACCCCCTGCCCGACTGTGGAACCAGGTAGGTGTTGCACTCTGACCCTGCTTCGGGCCGCCTCGCAGAGAGAGCCTCCCGAGCCGCGTCCCTGTGTTCCACCTCGCTGCCTCACTGCGGGTACGCCTGTGGTCCCTTTGGTCCCGCTTGTACGGTCTCTGCGAGCCTGGTTAACGCTCCCCAGTCTGTCTCGCTGGCTCATTCGGACCATCAGGCTCGGCTATGTGATTCAGTTCGCCCGGCGTCCCCCCCAAGTTTAGGGGCATCCACCTCACTGCAGTGAAGGCTGTCGATGCCCATGTCTTGCGTGCGGAGATCGCGGTCCTACTGGCGAAGGACGTGATAGAGCCGGTCCCTCCAGCCGATATGAGGTTAGGGTTCTACAGTCCCTACTTCATTGTACCCAAGAAAAGCGGTGGGTTACGGCCTATCCTGGACCTGCAAGTCTTGAATCGGAGCCTTCACAAGCTACCGTTCAAGATGCTCACGCAGAAGCGCATTTGAGTGCATCCGTCCCCAGGATTGGTTTGCAGCGATCGACCTGAAGGACGCGTACTTTCATGTTTCGATTCTTCCGCGACACAGGCCATTCCTGCGTTTCGCGTTCGAAAGTCGAGCATATCAGTACAGAGTCCTACCCTTCGGGCTGGCCCTGTCTCCCTGCGTCTTCACGAAAGTCGTGGAGGGAGCCCTTGTTCCCATGAGAGAACAGGGTGTTCGCATCCTCAACTATCTCGACGACTGGCTCATTCTAGCACAGTCCTGGGATCAGTTGTGCGAACACAGGGATCTGGTGCTCAGACACCTCAGCCAGTTGGGTCTTCAGGTCAACTGGGAAAAGAGCAAACTCTCCCCAGTGCAGAGGATCTCTTTTCTTGGTATGGAGTTGGATTCGGTCGAACAGATAGCATGCCTCACAGAGGAATATGCTCAGTCGGTGTTGAACTGCCTGAATACGTTCAACGGCAGGACAGCGGCTCCACTGAAATTCTTTCAGAGGCTCCTGGGGCATATGGCGGCTGCAGCGGCAGTAACCCCGCTCGGTCTGCTTCATATGAGGCCGCTTCAACACTGGCTTCACGGCCGAGTCCCGAGATGGGCGTGGCAACGCGGCACGTTCCGGGTGGCAATCACTCAGGAGTGCCGCCAAGCCTTCAGCCCGTGGTCGGACCCCTTGTTTCTTCGGGCGGGAGTGCCCCTAGAACAAGTGTCCCGGTATGCTGTGGTATTCACAGATGCCTCTGCCACCGGCTGGGGAGCCACGTACAACGGGCATGCAGTGTCAGGGGTGTGGACGGGCCCCCATCTGCATTGGCACATCAACTGCCTCGAGTTGCTAGCAGTACGCCTTGCTCTGAGCCGCCTCAAAGGACTGCTACGGGGCAAGCATGTACTGGTCCGTACGGACAACACTGCAACCATTGCGTACATCAACCATCAAGGTGGTCTACGCTCCCGTCGCATGTCGCAACTCGCCCGCCATCTCCTCCTCTGGAGTCAGAAGCATCTGAGGTCGCTCCGTGCCATTCATGTCCCGGTGTGCTCAAGCGTGTGGCCGATGAGCTATCACGAGCTGCGCTGCCAGGTGGTCCAGCTGATCTGGAGAGAGTTCGGAGAGGCTCAGGTAGACCTGTTTGCCTCACCAGAAACCTCCCACTGCCAGTTGTTTTACTCCCTGTCCGAGGGAACACTCGGGACAGATGCGCTGGCACACAGCTGGCCCCGGGGCCTTCGCAAATATGCGTTTCCCCCAGTGAGCCTACTTGCACAGACCCTGTGCAAAGTCAGGGAGGACGAGGAGCAGGTCCTGCTAGTTGCGCCCTATTGGCCCAACCGGACCTGGTTCCCAGAACTCTCTCTCCTCGCGACAGCCCCTCCCTGGCCCATTCCTCTGAGGAAGGACCTTCGTTCTCAGCGACAGGGCACTCTCTGGCACCCGTGTCCAGACCTCTGGAAACTCCATGTCTGGTCCCTGGACAGGACGCGGAGGTTCTAGGTGACTTACCCCCCGAGGTACTTAACACCATCACTTCGGCACGTGCACCGTCTACGAGACGTGCTTACGCCTCGAAGTGGAACCTGTTCGTCGAGTGGTGCTCTTCTCGCCGAGAAGACCCCCGAAGATTGCTCCCTTTGAGCCCTTGCAATCAGACTTAAAGATTCTGTCTATGAAGACTTTGCTGCTGGTTGCATTGGCCTCCATCAAGAGGGTAGGGGACCTGCAGTCATTTTCGGTCGACGAATCGTGCCTAGAGTTCAGGCCGGGTGACAGCCACGTGGTATTGAGACCCCGGCCTGGCTATGTGCCCAAGGTTCCTACTACTCCCTTCAGGGACCAGGTAGTGAACCTGCAAGCGCTGCCCTCGGAGGAGGCAGACCCAGCCCTGGCTTTGCTCTGTCCAGTCCGCGCCTTGTGACTGTACATTGACAGAACTCAAAGTTTTAGGACCTCAGACCAGCTCTTTGTCTGTTACGGAGGCCAGCAGAAGGGAAAGGCTGTCTCCAAGCAGAGGATGGCCCACTGGATAGTGGACGCCATCGCCTTGGCTTACCAAGCCCAAGGCGTGCCCTGCCTGCTCAGGTTGCATGCTCACTCTACGAGAGGTGTTGCATCCTCCTGGGCGCTGGCTCGTGGCGCCTCGCTAACAGACGTTTGTAGAGCTGCGGGCTGGGCGACACCTAACACGTTCGCTAGATTCTATAGCCTTCGTGTCGAGCCGGTCTCCTCCCGTGTTCTCACCTCAGGTCAGAGGCATGGAGAGGCCCCGGCTTAGTGTCGGCTTGCTGCGCTACACGCGCTTCTTCTCCAGAGAGTCCCTACAAGGCAGACCCTGTCGAGTCCTCCATTCTCCCTTCGGCAGCCGACGTGGCGGAGCGTCTGGAGCCAGGCCTATACTCCGCTGCATCCTTGAGAACCGGGTTTAGGCTGGGTTTCATATGTGTGACCCTACAGCTATTATGGGAGTGGCTTGATGCAGCGCAGGAGATGCAGATAACTTGATCTGGACCCTTAAGAAACTTTGATTAATGCTTTCACGTAACAAATCTGCTTCAAATGTAAAATTAAATTAATTGCTAATTACAACATTGAAATACAAATGTAAAGCATGTACAAATAGCAAATCGTGAAAATAGCCTAAATAATTGGGAATCATGTTTAAAAAAAGATCTATTATAACTTATGTTTTGGTTGCTTGGCTGTTTCCTTTATAAAGGTCCAGAAATTTGTCAAGTCTTTTTAAATTATATGATCATTATCATTATCAATTATATTTGCTGCTGTCTTGACACCAGCCAATCACTGCATTGCTGATCGTGGTTTAGAGTATCGATACATCTGCCCTTTTCGAGGAACACAAGAACGCGCAGTAATCGCAAACAATTTAATCCAATCCGCAAATTCGTTCGAAGAGCCAAATCAGCTAGAGTTCAGTTATCATGATTAGAAGATCTGGCATCTGTTAAATCATCTCAGATGTATCAAGCGAGGTACGAAGAACGGACCCCTGGTTAGTAATAAGTGAAGCTGGTGATGCTGTTTGTGGAGTTGTTTAATCCCTCTCTGCTGAGATCTTCAGAGATTTAATGTTTTTTATCTTCAGTTTATTTCATATAAGGCTGTGGCTGGAAGTCACTTGTAGTTCTTGTGTTTCTGCTCATCTCTTCTCTCTCTCTCTTTTTATTTATTTATTTATTTTTTGTCTAAACATGTTACTTCAGTTGATAGTCTTTGACTGTTTTTTTTTTCATTAATGGTAAACGTTAAGTTTGTTTTGTGTGTGTGACAGTGTGATTCTTGTTGTGGACAGCAGGTGTCATCACGAATGGTCAATCATCACTTGATTAATCATTTCATTATCTCATTAAATGCAGCACTGCCTCACTCAGTAGTGTGCACACTGAGCAGTGTTCATTTAACAATGAGGATTAAAGCAATAAGATAAAGGCCCGGTTTCACAGACAGGGCTTAAATTAAGCCAGGATTAGGCCTTAGTTCAATTAGGACATTTAAGTAGTTTTTATAAACATACCCTAGAAAAAAAAAAACATCACTAGTGTGAATATTAAGACAAAACAATGACACTGACATATTTTAAGATCTGTCAGTGCAAGTTGCTTTCACTTAAATGATCAAATGTAGTTTATATGAGCCATAAGAGAAAATTAAAACTTGTAAATATTTAACTAAAGAAAAGCAAGACAAAAAAAAAAAAAAAAAATCAACAAATCAACATAGAAAACAGTCGGAAAAACAGGAAGCAGGAAAAACACGATCAGAACAATCAGAACATTTCAGTCGATCAGTAGATATGAAAGTTATGAACATAATATAATGTGCCGTGAACATTATGTTCATTATGTTGACTTGAGAAAGAACAAACTGATATTCTATTTAAGTTTATTATTAGTGATGCTTGTGTAGGAGAAGTGTGTTATGAGTTTTATAAGTTATCAGGTGTACGTTGTTCACCCGGCGAATGAAAAGCTGGGCAAAATAAGTATAAGTTGTACCCAAGAGCTGCTCAAAGTTGCCCCATAGACACACTATGGTGAGGGACGGCCCATGAAACAGGAAGTGTGTTTTTCTGTGGTAATTTTTCTATTGAACATAACTGGATCACAATAGAGATGAGGAGGTGATCTCATTTCACTCAGGCAACCAATCCGTCTCTCAAGATCATTGTGAGGCTATTAAGCCACGCCCTAGCAACCATTTAGAACACCCTAGCAA
Organism: Hypophthalmichthys nobilis; assembly: GCA_037950665.1. Classification (NCBI taxonomy): domain Eukaryota; kingdom Metazoa; phylum Chordata; class Actinopteri; order Cypriniformes; family Xenocyprididae; genus Hypophthalmichthys; species Hypophthalmichthys nobilis. The sequence goes on along the minus strand of CM075475.1, from coordinate 38,056,909 downwards.
CAAGTTACATAGACTTCCATTGAAAGAGATCAAAGGAATATCTTTGATTTTGAATACATGAGATACATGGAAAATGAAGTATACCCAGGCCTTAAAGGGATATTTCACCCTAAAATGAAAATTACCCCATGATTTACTCACCCTCAAGCCATCCTAGGTGTATATGACTATCTTCTGAGATATATTTAAAAATATCCTGACTCTTCCAAGCTTTATAATGGTTGTGAATGGGTGGCCACATTTAAAAAAAAAAAAAAAAATGCATCTTTCCATAATCAAAGTGATCCATACGGCTCCGGGGGGTTAATAAAGGCCTTCTGAAGTGAAGCGATGCGTTTTTGTAAGAAAAATATCCATATTTAAAACTTTATAAATTCGAATAACTAGCTTCTGGCGGATGACTGTACACATACTGCGCAAGTCGATTTGGGCGGAAGAGCAACCTTTGACCCCACGCAATGATGCACTGATGAACACGGAGGTGTAGAGGAGAGAGCAAAACAAAACACTGATCATGAATTAGAAGTCTAAAACGAGAAATTTTAAAAAGAAATGTTGGAGGATTTCGATATAAGAGAAGAGGAGCTTGAGTTTGTTGAACAGCCCTATTTGTTTGAACCGTGAGAGGAGTAAGATTTCGACACTCCTACATCCTGAGTCATACATCACGTCACGGGTTACTCTTGTGACGCAAGTCGACTTGTGCAGTGTGCATAAGGTTGTCTGCCGGAAGCTTGTTATTTTAGTTTATAAAGATAATTTTCATTTTTGGATGAACTATCCCTTTAATGCTAATCCATTCGCCACATCATTATGGTGTGTGTCCACTGGCGCGGAGCAGAGCGAGTGTTTTCAATTCATTCTGATGGAAGTTGAGCTTCACACTCACTCTTCATGCTCCGCACCAGTGGACACGCACCATTATGCTGAATCAAAGTGGCCGCTTCGAAGAAACCAACAGGCAAGTGTGTCAGTACGTAGCCGAAATAAGAAATGAGGGGCTCGCTGGTGGGTAAGTTCAGCTCTTTGGCGATGGTTATTTGCAGCCCCTCATTTCTTCCCTCGGCCACACATGACACACCCGCCATCAATCACTTTTAGGACTGCGGTAAGCTTCTCTTTGACTGTTAGCGTTTTTAATACTGTCTTTTGGGGCTCGCCATCTTCTATCGTTACTCTCTGACACTGTATTTCTTGTCTGTTTAATGACAGTTGTTTGATGACTCCGCTGTGTTTATCAGACCTGGGCGGCACACTCGTTTTACGTGTATTTGGCGCCCCCTGTTGTTGCGGGTGTATTATTGACGTAATAGTCTAGACCAGGGGTGTCCAAACTGCGGCCCGTGGATTAATTTCAAACGGTCTGCAGGTTGTCTGTTAAAGTCTATTATACGTGGCCCGCCATGCATAAATTACAAATCGTGCAGTTTCACAAAGTCAACACAAGGTGGCAGTACTAGATTTTAGGCCAGGGAATTAACGCGCACTGCACAGCACATGACTCACGAGCTCACAAATGTGTTTACTTGCTGAGTGTCTCGATCACATGACCACTAAACAGCCAGTGAGTGTTCGGGTTCGGCGTAGAGGTCTCAGGTACAAGCTGCAAATCTCTCTGTGATTTAATTCAGTTTAAAGCCAGTTGAAACAGCGCTGACTGAATCAACAACACTAACGTGCAAATCAGGAGAAACATTGAGCCGATCCAGTTAGAATTTATCATGGATTTACTGTGGTAACACTAACTGTAACTGTTATTTAATTTTTAATGTAGACATGTATTAAATGAGTAATAAATGCCAAATTACAGACTATTTTTTTTGTCATAAACTTGCAGTTTTGTGCATTCATATTTATATTAAATGTGTTTATAGACTAAATACCATAAAGCCATTCTAGATATAGAAACAATATTTTTACTTTTTACCATGTAGTGAGGTGCCATGTGTGGTTTTACCTGCGGTGATCTAATCAGAGTACTTTTAATTTAAATAAGAATAGAGTTCTAACTCTGTAATAATATTAAAATTTCACCCTTTAAAAACGAGGTTGTTAAAAGTTTTACAGATATTGTTTGTGTATTAAATTTACATCTGTGTCCTATCTCAAGCTACTCTACTGTCAGCTCAAGCTTCAAGCTGTCATATTTTTATAAGAAACAAAACAGAAAAGGAACCGGCCCCAGATGTGTCCACAACATCGAATCTGGCCCCTTTTTAAAAAAGTTTGGACACCCCTGGACTAGACCCTGAAAATAAGACGAACCCATTTTTTCAGATGTATTTTCAAGAAAAAACATCATCTTATAGTAAACATTGAAACAATACTGTAATTATTAAAACATGATAAAAACAAGTCAAAATGTGCTAGCACCATGCTAAATCATGTTAGCATCACCAAGCTATGTGCTAAAACATGATAAGAACAGGTTAAAATCTCCATAGTAACCATCTGTGGCAGCTAGCAGCTGCCTAGCAACACCCTATGAACCACCCAGAACACTCAAGTAACCACCTAGCAGCACCATAGCAACCAACAGAATACCTTAGCAACCACCCACAACACCCTAGCAATGACCGAGCAACCACCCACAACACCATAACAACCGCCTAACAATGCAGTATCAACCACCCGGAATACCCTAGCAACACCCTAGCAACCACCTGGCAATGCCCTAACAACCACTCAGAACACCCTAATAACCACCTAGCAATGCCCTAGAAACCACCAAGAATACCCTCACAACCACATAGCAACACCCTAGTAACCAGCCTGAGTACCTTAGCAACAGCCTGATTACCCTAGCAACCACTCAGAACACCCTAATAACCACAGAGCAATGCCTTAGAAACCACCAAGAATACCCTCACAACCACATAGCAACACTCTAGAAACCACACTGAGCAACTGCATATCAACTGCCTAGCAACCACTCAGAACATCCTAGCAATTGTATAGCAATAACCAGGTAAACACCTTGCAACCATCCAGAACACCCTAGCAACTGCATAGCAACCATGTAGAACACCTTAGCAACCACACTGAGCACCCTAGCAACTGCATAGCAAAACCCTTGCAACCACCCAAAATACCCTAGCAACTGCATATCAATTGCCTAGCAAGCATCCAGAACACCCTAGCAACTGCATAGCAACATGCAGAACACCCTAGCAACTTCAAGCTTTTAAAAGTTCAAACTTAAAACCTTCAGCTTTTTTACTCTAGTTTACAATTAATGCAGTATTTTTATTTTTATCTTGCTGTAAAGTTACCATGATTCCTATAAAAAAATAATAATCATCTTTATTTTATTATATGTTCATCTGTAAAGCAGAATGTTCAATATTTTCTACAGTGAATGTGATTCTGGATGCTGATTCAGCTCATCCTCGACTCATCGTGTCTGATGATGGGAAACAAGTGAAAGATGGAAACAGAGAAGTGAAAGAAGTGGATGGAAAAAACAGGTTTAGTGAATATCTTGGTGTTCTTGGGAAGGACGGATTCTCCTCAGGGAGTTTTTACTTTGAGGTTCAGGTGAAGGATCAGACTGAGTGGTATTTAGGAGTGGCCAGAGAATCTGTTAACAGGAAGGGCGTGTTCAGTCTGATTCCTGATGATGGATACTGGACTGTGAGTCTGAGAGATGGAGAGTATTTGGCTCGTGATTCTTCATCAGTCTCTCTTTCTCTGACAGTGAATCCTCAGAGGATCGGGGTGTTTGTGGATTATGAGAAGGGTTTCATCTCTTTTTATGATGTCGAGTCCATGACTCATATCTACTCTTTCACTGGTCAGTCTTTCACTGGGAAACTCTATCCATTTGTTGGTTTGGGGTATTTGAGTAATGATAACTCCACACCACTGATCATCTGTGATTAATGAGATCAGTGAATGAATTTACATGATCAGGTGAAATAAAAGGAAACACAACAAAAAGTGTAACATCAATAAACATTAAATATTATTTACACTATCAGTCAGAAATGTGGACACAAAAGAGTGTCACATGTTCACCATCACATCGTTCACAGTCACATGATCACTGATCATCATCATCTCTTCATCTCCTCTATAAGATCACACTCCTCACAGTCACTCTTCCTCTGCCTCGACTGTGGGTTCAGACTGTCACCTGTGATGATACTCACCTGAATGATTGTCACCTGTGATTACCTGTGATACTCAATGATAGTTCCTGTGACACTCCAAAGATCTTCTGATTTTTCCAGTTTTCTTGCATTCTCCAACTTGCTTGAGTCTGGTTTGTCCTGACAGGGTCATTTTATGTTTCATGTGATCTTAAAAACATTTTGATTTAAAGACTTCTGCTTAAATGACTGAAATGACTTTTGTAAACAAATATAGATTAAGCTTAAATATACATGTGAATTTCTTTACAATACAAAGGCTTTATTTTATCATGAATAATGTTTAGATCTGGAGCAGATGATGAATGAAGAGCATCATGAAGTGATCGTACAGTAACTGTTCCTCCTTCAACAAACTCAAATATAAGATATTTTCATTTGTGTAACATGTTTTGCTCACTGCATCATTCCCACAATGCCATTTGTTATTTTTGATATAGTTTTCATGACTTTACTAATATGTGGATATAAAGAATCAGTTTGTGTCCAAACTTTGATTAGATTCTGGAAACAGATGAATATGAGTTTAAGTTTATTCATGTAGTCATATATTCATAAGTGCTCATTTACATTTTCTTTATTTTTATTTTTTATTATTAATTTTATATTATTTGATTTTGTCTTAAGGAAATAGTTCACCAAAAAGAAAATTTCTTTCCAACCCTGTTTGTATTTTTCTATTAATCAAAATGTTGAGATGTTTTCAGTCTTTGTGTTTCACACAGTTGATTTTTACTGTCAAACTCTCATCAGGACTAAATAAATATCTTTGTGTTCTGAGACGATTATATACAAGGAAACATTTACAGCCCTGAGGAATGCTGGATAACAGGTTTCTAATGAAAGATTTAGCCTGTTACAGATCTGTGTGCTTTAATGAACAACAATTAAAATCTACTGACATCACAATCACATCACATCCTCCACAGAAGAACCAGTCAAAGCCTGAAGACACTCGTCCACAAAGACAATGATAAAACTTTACTTGTAAATAAATATGAATATACCCGTCTATAGCTCTGACTGATGTTTTTTTTAATTTCGGCCGCCCCTGAAATGGGTCACACTGTTGACATTATCTAAGCAGTTGAAGTAAATAGAAAACACTCATGTAAAGACGTGTGTTTATTACACAGTTCAGTTAAATAATAAAGTTTCCCCTTACAGAAAGAAAATATATTTCGCTATATATGAATGATCAATATATTAAACGATATAACAGTATATTTGAAAATATACAGAATAATATATTGTGTAAATATATTAGCCTACAATAAATTGAATAATACATAAGGAATTGCCGTTTTTTATACATTGAAAAACATGTGACAGTATATTTACTAATATATCATAATGTATGTAATTTTATATTCAGTAATACACTTCATAATATGTAGATTTATATGTGATCAGATATAGTACTGCATGTGTAATATATTGCATAAATATTTTCTCATGTATAAACAAATTATTTTAATTATATTAAAGGTTTTATATTTTCAAGCTAGTTAACAACAGCACAAGCACTCCTGCATGTACTGAAGTATTTAACAGAGAAACTATCACTGTGTGAAGAGTGAATACAGCCTTTACTTCTGAAATAAAGTATTTATAGTCTTGATGGTGTTTGTTCATCAGCCGAACCTCAGACTCTCTTCAAACTCACACATACCAGAAAACCTTTTAAATTCCAAAACAATAGAACATTAAACACTTACAGATCTCCACCTGTATTAATATTGAGCAAAACACATGAAATATCACTTAATTTTAACATTTACTCTCCTTTAACAGTCACACCGTGTTTACACCAGACGCAGCTAAAAGCTGTCTACACTGAACGCGACAAACCGACCGTTGCAAAGCACTTGGACTACGTCAGAAATGAACCGGGAATCTGTTTACTGTCGGGAATGTGTTGTGTCGCGTCACGCCGCGTCCAGTGTAGACAATCGCTGCGTCCGAAATCAAATAGGCTACTTCTCTACTATATAGTAAAACAGTATGTGAACAGAGTAGTATGTTCGAATTCATAGTATTTGAAAAACAGTAAGCGAAAAGTACCCAGGTGACTTTTAGCAGTAGAATATTGTAAAAATGCTACAGAAAAAAAAATTGTTAATAGGTTAACAGTAAGTTCTACCAGAAAGACTCGGGAGGCAAAATAACGTAACAATGTTATTTATTAACAATCAGTAAGCAGAATATTATGAGATGAAGTTCTTTGGCGTAGGCCCCGTCCGTAGCACACATCCTGAGGGTTGTAGGCTCTGCATTTCCTGCCTGGAGTTAAAGGCAGGGGCGTAGCCGACCCCCCGGGAGGTATGGACAGGGACCATCCTGGTGCTGGTGGGGAGGATGGGGGTGGAGGTTGACGTCAGCATCTGCGAACTCAGACGTGTGTAAGTACCGATCTTTTATACTCCAAGTGTAAGATAATGATTGGTTAGATCTGAACTAATCAGTGACGTAACATTAGAGTCTTCCCAGCAGAACTTACGCTAGAGCTTTCATTTCCCGTACTATATACAGGGAAAAACTGTAAAAGCTCTAACCAGACATTTTATGTAATTTTCACAGTAAAATGCTATAAATTTTTAACATTTTTATAAGTAAAAAAGAACAAATCAATCTATAATTTACAGTGAAAAACTGTAAAAGCTCTAACCAGACATTTTATGTAATTTTCACAGTAAAATGCTATAAATTTTTAACATTTTTATAAGTAAAAAAGAACAAATCGATCTATAATTTACAGTGAAAAACTGTAAACTGATATTCCCACAATTCCCTGTGTGACACTCCACATTTGAAAGTATTTTGCTTTTCATGATTCTTAATAGTTTTTGTTATGAGTTATGTACATTAGGGTTTTATGTTACATCTTCTGTTGTTTAATGAATGTTTATTGCATTATGTAAGTGTTGTGGGTTACCATGATGGTGTTTTGTGTTTGTGTGAATGACTCTGTGCACCTTCTTTATATTAGTATATACTTCAGCTCGTGGAAAAGCTATTTGTGATGAACTCTGATTCTTCATGAGGTTTTCTCTTTCACCACCTGCATTATTATGGTGGTTGTCAGTATGTTAAAGGTACAAAACAGATTTTAGTACTAGTGTGCATTGTTGAATTTACTGGTTTACATTCAAATTTTCTTGTTCGTAAATTACAGTTTTATACTGTAAAATTTACAGTTTGTTCTGTAAATGTGTTTACAGTTTTTCTGTATTTTTTACAAAATTATTCTGGCAACCACAGCTGCCAAAATTATTTTGTAAAAGCTATGGATTTTTTTCTTTTTTTTTACAATGTTGGTCATGTGACAGTAACAACATGGTGGATGTAGTACGTCCGAATTCATTCATACTACACGCATTCATATTATATAGAATGTACTTTTTCAATGTGACATTTAAATATGGGAACATGTATGTGCAATATATGTACACAATAAAGTATAAAACTATGAATATTACATGTAATGATATTTATATGTATCAATATCCATACATGGTCAGTGCATATGTTGCAGTATATTGAAAAATATAAGCACTAGTTTCCCATATATGGAAATGTATTATGTAATATCTTGCACTATATTTTGCAGTATATTCCCATATATTTTTGTTCTGTAAGGGTGCCCTCTTTAACGTAACATTTAATCAGTCAAACCATGTAACGTTACGTGACTGTTGTACAGTCTCCTGTCGGACGTGCTCAATAGAGTCCCTCAGGAATAACGTGTTTTTGTAGGCAAAACCCGGAAGCGAGTTAGCATTTTGAGACTTCGGGTTCCATCGCCGTAAAGTCTATGGGTTTTTTGAATAGGTTTTTGCTAAATTGCCTGAAATAAGGTCTGTGGTTAACAAAGCCTCTAAATATTTTCACGTTTTGATCAATAACATAAAACACACCAGTTATAACCCGCTTGTGATTTTTTAAACCTTTATTGTGTCTTAAAAACGGCGGTTGCTAACAAATTGCTAAAAGGGAACTTCCTTTGGTGGGGACTTTAGACGTCATCATGACAAACAGGACATTTGGACAGCATTTCTCATGAAAAAGTGGATAAGTATTCATACACAGCGCAGATCATAATCAGAGAGTATGTTTTTAAATAAAGTTGTTTTTTAAATGAAGTTTGAGGAAGATTGATGGTGGTGACGTTGATCCGCGACCATGGTGTGCTGTAGTCAGTTTATAGCCTACTGTTAGCTTTCTATATCTGATGACTTTATTTAGGCTTCAAAATGTATAAATGTTGTGTTAACTTGTAAAGATTATCTTGATAGACAAAACGTGTAAGTGTCATAACCCTTTGTTAAACACAGAGCTTATTTTTTGCGATTTTCCAAAAGTCTATGGGAAAAAAACATAGGCTTTCGATCGAGGGAACCCGTGCGCCGCTAACTTCCGGGTTGGCCTACAAAAACACGTCATCCCTGAGGTACTCTATACTAAAAATATTAAAAGTGTATTGAGCTGCGAAAGAGACGCTGTTTCCCAGGTGGCTTTCTGTGTGAGATCTGAGACGGAGCGTTACTCGGACAAGTATAGGCTACTTTGGGCTTCGACTGTGTGTTTAAACTGACAAGTACACACAAAAATATGTCAAAATATGAGTTTTCACTTAAACGCTGTCAGTTAGCCTTAAGTGAACATAAACAGTTAGGAAAGTAATCGAATGATTGTCAGTATATTAGATCTGTGCATTCGATCCTAAAGTGACATTGGTCCCTCGCCCCAGTATGGCGACCTGCCACTGGTGCTCCAGCCCCTTGCCACCCAAAGCCAGGCGTGGGCAGCCATTCCTGGGGTGTCAAAATTGGGTTTTGGAAATGATCAGACGAGTGTACTTGCTCCTGTTCACTCAGTTTGAGTTCAGGAACTACAGAGACACACAGAAACACAGACGGATTCAGTCTGAAACACACCGTCATTGTATTTCACAGTGGCAAGATTCACTGCAGAGTCAAACTGAGACATCACATGCTGGAGACACTGATTGACACCTCAAGTAAGTACTGACACTTTTAGTGTGCAATTTATGACTTTTTTATGGTTATTTGATACAGTTGGATAGAAGATCTGATTATCAATTCAGTGCATTACATTATGTAAATGTGGATTTTACTGTAATTACTGTGTATGTTTAATACAAATGTATCATTGTTTACATTATTAATAACTTCAATCAAACAAAAATAAATGTTAATGTGTTCAGTGTAAGTCTCTGTTTTGTTTCACAGGTAACATGTTTAATCTTTGGAGGACAGCGGCCATCCTGGTTTCAGTTGTAGTTGTGCTCAGTGGTTTTGCAGGAATACTGATAGCTGTGTTCGTTCATAAATACAGAGGTATTTGAGTTGGGTCACGTGTTATAAAGTCAAAGTTATTAATTCATTATTTCTTTAAAGTCTCTTTTCATCCACAAAAGTTCATCAATATAGTAAATCTGTATTCGTGAGGGAGAGTGTATATCTTGGATCATTATTTGATGACCGGGGCTGTGTTTCTCAAAAGCATTGTAAGCCTCAGTAGATCGTAGAAGTTTTCAGAATTAATCAGTTAATTAAGTCTTTGATCTGCAATTAATTTACACTATGTTTTATATTTCTGCTATGGAATAAGAAAAAAAAAATATATTGTTTAAAAAAAAATAAAGTTTATATCTTTCGGAAATAATTGTGGGAAAAAAAGTCTTAATCGTGAGATACAGTGGGTACGGAAAGTATTCAGACCCCCTTAAATTTTTCACTCTTTGTTATATTGCAGTCATTTGCTAAAATCATTTAAGTTCATTTTTTCCTCATTAATGTACACACAGCACCTATATTGACAGAAAACACAGAATTGTTGACATTTTTGTAGATTTATTAAAAAGAAAAACTGAAATATCACATGGTCCTAAGTATTCAGACCCTTTGCTGTGACGCTCATATGTTTAACTCAGGTGCTGTCCATTTCTTCTGATCATCCTTGAGATGGTTCTACACCTTCATTTGAGTCCAGCTGTGTTTGATTATACTGATTGGACTTGATTAGGAAAGCCACACACCTGTCTATATAAGATCTTACAGCTCACAGTGCATGTCAGAGCAAATGAGAATCATGAGGTCAAAGGAACTGCCTGAAGAGCTCAGAGACAGAATTATGGCAAGGCACAGATCTGGCCAAGGTTACAAAAAAAAATTCTGCTGCACTTAAGGTTCCTAAGAGCACAGTGGCCTCCATAATCCTTAAATGGAAGACGTTTGGGATGACCAGAACCCTTCCTAGAGCTGGCCGTCCGGCCAAACTAAGCTATCGGGGGAGAAGAGCCTTGGTGAGAGAGGTAAAGAAGAACCCAAAGATCACTGTGGCTGAGCTCCAGAGATGCAGTCAGGAGATGGGAGAAAGTTGTAGAAAGTCAACCATCACTGCAGCCCTCCACCAGTCAGGGCTTTATGGCAGAGTGGCCCGACGGAAGCCTCTCCTCAGTGCAAGACACATGAAAGCCCGCATGGAGTTTGCTAAGATGGTGAGAAATAAGATTCTCTGGTCTGATGAGACCAAAATAGAACTTTTTGGCCTTAATTCTAAGCAGTATGTGTGGAGAAAACCAGGCACTGCTCATAAACTGTCCAATACAGTCCCAACAGTGAAGCATGGTGGTGGCAGCATCATGCTGTGGGGGTGTTTTTCAGCTGCAGGGACAGGACGACTGGTTGCAATCGAGGGAAAGATGAATGCGGCCAAGTACAGGGAAATCCTGGACGAAAACCTTCTCCAGAGTGCTCAGGACCTCAGACTGGGCCGAAGGTTTACCTTCCAACAAGACAATGACCCTAAGCACACAGCTAAAATAACGAAGGAGTGGTTTCACAACAACTCCGTGACTGTTCTTGAATGGCCCAGCCAGAGCCCTGACTTAAACCCAATTGAGCATCTCTGGAGAGACCTAAAAATGGCTGTGCACCAACGTTTACCATCCAACCTGACAGAACTGGAGAGGATCTGCAAGGAGGAATGGCAGAGGATCCCCAAATCCAGGTGTGAAAAACTTGTTGCATCTTTCCCAAAAAGACTCATGGCTGTATTAGATCAAAAGGTGCTTCTACTAAATACTGAGCAAAGGGTCTGAATACTTGTGATACCATGTGATATTTCAGTTTTTCTTTTTTAATAAATCTACAAAAATGTCAACAATTCTGTGTTTTTCTGTCAATATGGGGTGCTGTGTGTACATTAATGAGGGAAAAAAAATGAACTTAAATGATTTTAGCAAATGGCTGCAATATAACAAAGAGTGAAAAATTTAAGGGGGTCTAAATACTTTCCGTACCCACTGTAAAAAGTCACAATTACCTTTCATATTTTTTATTTATTTTTTTGTTTATCCCGGTGGAAAACAGCTTCCATAGTGATGTTATCTATTTAATAATGTTTTCTCTTGTCTTTATTCTGATTGTGTTTTTCAGAACACGATCTACTACAGACTGAGAACAGGAGAATAAAACATTGTCGGTTTTGCATCGAGTGTTTGTTTTTTGTTTTTTTTTGCCTCATACATTAAAATCATCTGCACACCTATGATTTATCCCTTAATTAATTATGAACTCTGCTTTGGTCTGCAAAACAATTAACACACACTGCCTATTTATTTATAAATTAAATGAGATAATTTAGATACATAGAAATTGTTTACACTGTATGCACATGTATTTAAATTATTTATTTAGTTACCAGATGTGCGATAACACACTCTATAATAAACACATCTAAATTATAATAATTTATATGAATTCAAATATGAATTCATATATGAATAAATTTCATCATAGATTTGTATAGATATGTAAACTGTTCTTGGTTTTTGCTGGACTTCAAGTGATGACTAATATTAAAAATGTATCTCATTATTGATGAATTCTGACTCTAACTTCATACTTTATTTCTGTTTTTAGTGATCACACATGAAACAGACATGGGTGAGTAAAAGTACTCATGTTTTATGACAATTTTTGAGTTCAATAATTTACTGTTGTTTATTTTATATGTGCCATAACAACAAACTATACATTTAAACTTGTAAATGTAACTATCTATAAAAAAGCAACACAAATAAAATCAACACAAGCAGGGTTGAAAATTGGTGATGTCCTTGTTGGGGTGTCAAGAATTGTATCATAATTAAGTTATTTAATCAAGTTAGTTATCATATGACATGATAATTGTTTAGTTTATGTAAAATTAAACTGCATTACAGTAGTATAGGTCTATAGTATTACATCACATTATTTTAGCTTGATATGACAAAGTAGATATAATGCTGTAAAGTTACCAGGATTTCTGGCCAAATACTATAAAAATAGATTATTATTTTATTATATAACCATCTGTAAATCTTCAATATTTTAACAGTGAATGTGACTCTGGATGCTGATTCAGATCATTTATGTCTCATTGAGCCTGAAGATGAGGAAGAAGAGATGAATGACAACACAGAACCATAAGAAGGTAAAGATGACAAATTTGATGAAAATGATCTTTATGGTGATGATGGATGGATGATCCCCAGAGTGTGTTTTACTATGAAGTTCAGGTGATGGAGCGAACTGAGTGGATTTAGCAGCGCTCAGACATCTGGTCAGTCTTTTAATGAGAAACTTTATCCATTTGTTAGTTTAGATCCTGATTGGTGTAAAATCTCCACTGAACATCTGTGATGATTTCTAATGAGATCAGAATCAGCATCCTTAGAAATTACTTGTTTGGAAATATGTTATATGATTTAGTGATAGTAATATTAAGCATTTGATGTATAAACCTGAAAATGTGTCTGCAATAATTTCTGTATTGATTGTTGTAGTTTGTAATGAAGTAATAAATTCAGTTTTTTTGTTAATTTTGTTTTTTGCACAATGCAGAAGACATAACATCACATTTCCAGCAGGTTTATCCGTGATCAGGGCGCTTTCCTGTAGCAGCTCTCTGCTGAGATTTAGAGGAATATCTTCACTGTCCACAACACCTGCAAACACAAACACAAGACGAAACTTGATTGGGATCCAGTTTTCTTAATTTTGAACATATTTCTGTTAATATAACAATGCATTTAAATTTGTTTGGATTTATTATATACGGATCACCAAATAAATGGACATAAAATATTAATTTGGTTTGATTATCTATGTAAGAATAAAAATGATTTGTGAGATAAAAATCATTTACACAGCTAAATATTAAATAAAATGTACAATTCAAAACATTTACAATTAAAACAGTTAATGTGTATATAAATAGTATATAAATTTACAAAAAAATGCACAAAAAAGTACATACTGAAGTTCAAATGCATATAATTGCATATGAAAAATATGTACAAATTAGTGTTTTAAATGCATATTTTTAAATCATGAAACAGGATAATTTTGATAAATGTTTATATGCATAATGTATTTTAAAATGTAAATGCTTGATTTTTTAAATTATGTATGTGCAGTTTAATTAAGTACATACTGTTTATATGTTATATTTAGATGTATATAATTGCATATAAATTAAAATATATGAATTGGTGCTTTAAATCCACATTTCAGTTGTTAAATAATAAAAAATAAAAAGTTGGCACACCTCAGCTCCAAAAGTATAAAACACGTTTTATTTCATGTTCTAACAAATATGTGACGTTTCGAGCAGTATGGCTCTTCATCAGACAGTTGTTAAATGATGATAACAGGTTAATTGTCATTTTAATTGTAATTTTAAAATATGTAAATAAATATTTGATTTTTAAATGCATGTGCAATTTTTCTAATTATGTACATACTTCAGCTTATGTTTAAATGCATATAGTTGCATTTAAATTAAAATATATACAAATAAGTGTTTTAAATGCATATTTCAGTTTTCATTTTGTAGTTAAATTATTTTAGATATTACACGTTTAATAGGTAATATTTTATAATATTAAGAAATATCTGACAAGGGAACCTGCAGAGATATTGCAAACTGTATTATATTTACTGAAAGGGTATTTAATTTTCAGAGTAATTTAGATTCTTTAATTAAGGGTACATTTATTTTCAGTGGGTACCTAAAGTAAGTAATGTGAGTTATAGTGGTTTAGCTGCTGTAAAGAATAAGATTGTAAGCTTCACTAGAAACACTCAAGTCATTGTGTATTTGTCTGATTCAGCCGTCGTCTCACACTCACCATCTCCGGCACGTAGAAGATGCTGCGGATATTGAGCGGGGCGTCAGCGCGGTAGTGCAGCGTGTAGCGGGGTTTGTCGTGCGCCTTCAGAGAGAGAAAAACAGGTCAGGACCGATGATCAGGAACGTCAAAGGTCATTTATCCACAGACTTCATGCACCTGCAGGGTGTTCAGGAAGATGGGAAAACTGACAAAGTTGCTGTACTTGGTCACAACCTCTGTGACCAAAGTCACTTAAATGAGTTTTTTCTTTGAGCATGTGATGTTTGATGTCATTGTATGTGGTTTGGAGTGATTTGCAGACCTTTGACACGATCTTCTGATGAAAACTCTCTGCAGTCGTCTTTAAGATGAAGCACGATCTTAGTCCCCTGACGCACACCTGAAGCTTCTGCGATCTCAAACACTCCAGAGCTGCAGACACACAAAACTCAGTGAGTAAAACATCAAAATGTGATTCATTTTATTCAGATGTTTGCTTTGTCTCAACCTCAAGATGCCTAAAGATGGTCTAATATCCACAAATATGGCAAAAGCTGGCCGAGATCTCCAGTTCCTTTCTGATTGCTGATGCTAATAAAAGTAGGGCTGTGAGATAAATCTAATTAGTTTTTGGCTTATGATTATGAAAACACGATGATCAAGATAAAACGACTGTGCCGCATCACGTTCCTTTCCTTTAAAGCAGAGTGCACTTTTCTCCACAGACATAACATCCAAATCAGTTAAATCATGTAACGTCACTGTCGTAATATTATATTTGTATTGCATTTGTCCTATTGTTTGTAATTTTTCTCTTGTTTAAATTGTATTTTTGACTGTTTATGTTTTGTCAATAATTGTTTGATGTCAAATGTTTTTTTACTTACATTAGTTAGCCTATTAGTTTCTGTAGTAGCAGACTTTGGAGGAGTTCAATGAGACGCACCTGTTCCAACCCTTGAAATTGAATGGCATATTTATTACTATTATTTTGTACTCCAACAATGACAAAAAAAAAAAAAAAAAGACAATATTTAGCCATATCAAGCTGAATAAATATTTAATTACTTTATTATTATTTGATAAAATAAACCTATATGGTGGCGAACAGCCAATATATTGCAGATAAATAAAACAACTTTAATGATGACCAATCGGATAAAAATCAAATAATCAGTCTGGGCGATTTATTATTCAATCCTCTAGCATCATAAAGTCTTGAATGCTTCAAGAGAACTGCTCAAACATGACAGCATTACACCTGTTTTTTTGGTTAAATGATCACCTCTTTCTCAGAATACAGCGATCTGGTCACAATATCCAGAAGTTTCTTCGTCTCTGCTTGGAACTCGTGTTTGGAGTAGGATCCTTATTTGAACAAAGAAACAAGAGTTTCAACATCCTTACAATATCCATACGCTATAATATACTATAAGTTTATCATTCAAAAGTTTGGGGGTCAGTAAGATTTGTAAATGTTTTTTTAAAGAAGTCTCCTCTGCTCACCAAAGATACATTTATTTGATAAAAAAAAAACAGTAATATTGTGAAATATTATTACTATTTAAAAAGCTTTTTTTATTTTAATGCATTTTAAAATGTAATTTATTCCTGTGATCAAAGCTGAATTTTCAGCATCATCACTCCAGTCTTCAGTGTCACATGATCCTTCAGAAATCATTCTGCTGCTTGAGTTCACCTTGAACGTTCTCGGTGTCGGTGATGATGCTGTGGAGCGTCTCCTCCTCTGCGCTCTCGGCCTGTTGTGTGCTGTAGGAGCGATGAGACACACTGACCCCAGAACAGCTGGAGCTCCACAGTCTGACAGGTCTGCTGTGATGCAGCTGCTGTCTGCCATCAGTATCAACTGTTGAAGAGAAAGAGAGCCAGACTCATCAGAATTAAACAGCACTGATGTTTTATTGACCAAAATGGATTTGATAATTGTTATTCTACTCGATAATCTTTACATCTGCATATGTAGGTAAATATGAAGATTATTCACTGAGACTGATAACTTTACTGATCGTGTCCAACTGAGTAACAGACTAATTCTGCACAAATCTTGTTCATTTTATCAATGAGCGACACCACAATCTGACAAATACATAGTATTAGGGGGGCTAACAAGATGGCGGCCGGAACAGTTGCCGATTTTCAAAGCTAAGGATTAATAAATGATTTTCTCACCTTAAACGTTAAATTCAATCAGTGCAAACAACTGGAATTATATGTTTATGTTGTTGTCTTGGTACAAGGACGATTTTGGACATTTGTTCGGAGTGTGTTTGAGTTAAACAGACTAATTAGCACATTGAGGAAAAGAAAAAAAAAATCAAAGATGACCGAGAAAACACCAAGAGACCAAGGTAAAAAGATAAACAAGACTCTTTCATTCACCAGAGAAAATAAAGATTTGACTGAGAATGTAATGGAAGTTGTTAAAGCTGCTGATATACATTCTTACACTTCCGACGGAGGAATTGTCCCTCTCCCTGACTCAGCTCCATGCACTCCGGCCGCAAAGAAAGGGAAAGCTGAACCTACACTCTCTGAGTTGCAAGATAACATTGTGAGGCTTGTGGCTTAAAAAATAAAAGAAAATGCGGACAGTCTTGCAGGTCTTATAAAGAAAAATGCAGACAGCATCGAACTGCAAGACATGAAAACAGAAATAACAACGGTTAAGAAGGCAAGTGATGATCATCAGAAGAAAATAACAGGCCTGGAAAACAGATTGAATGAGATGGAACGTTATCACAGAAGATGGAACCTGAGGCTGTATGGCCTAACAGAGCAGGAAGGAGAAGACGTTAAACAGCGTGTGATTGACATCTGCAAGGCAGTCATTCAAGACCCCGAAGAGAATCTTCGTTGCCAAATTGATGTAAGCCATAGGATCGGACGGAGAGAGGATGGCAAAATTCGCCGGTGATAACACGATTTATTTCCAGATCAACCAAAGAAAAGGTATGGAAATGCGAAGAATTCGAATTCCTCAAAACAAACAAGTTAAAGTTCGGCGAAGACTTAACTACAAAGGACAAAGAGACACGCACTAAACTGTGGCCACAGATTGAAGAGGCACGAAAGCAAGGGAAAAAAGCCTTCTTCGTCGGAGCCAAAGCCATCATTGAGGGTAAAGAAATTAGAATGTAAATGATGGATCGGACTTGATGTTAAAGGAAACTGCTTTCGTTGAGAAATGCAGTTGTATTCTAAATTACATCTAGTGATGTGCTGTTATACCTCATGTTTGAAAGTTCAAAGATCAGAGAATTATAAATTCTTGTTCGCTTGTTCAAATTAGTATTTAAAAGGTGTAGAAAATCATTTTGTTTCTCTAATACACTTAATCTCAGGGTTTTTTTTGTTTTTCTTCTGAGTCAACTTTTGTTCTACTTTTCAACTTGTCTTTGTCACTTTATTCACTCAATGTGAGGGGTATAGAACAGATTAAGAGGAAAGCTGTATTTTTATTTTGTAAAACTTTCAAGGCAGATTTTTATTTCCTACAAGAAATGCACGCTTTAGCTTCAGATTTTAATTTCTGGAAAAATGAGTGGGGAGATAATATCTGAATGGCTTATGGAAACAGTAAATCAGCTGGCATTGCCATATTAAAGGGATCCTTTCAGGGGAAAATCCTTAAAAATGTAGTTCATGATGGATTATTTTAGTTATTGAATTTATGGAGGATATTTTCATTATGGGTAATATATATGGTTATAACAATAGTCATAAAAACACACTTCTTTTTGCTGAATTTGAAGAACAGATAAATGCTTTATTGAATTCCTTCATTAATGCTAAACTAATTTTTGGGGGTGACTGGAACTGCATAAGTGACCCCACCAAAGAATGTCAACCTCAAAGATCCTTAAGAGGCACTTACGGAGAATTTAATAATCTCTGTCTGTACTTAAACTGTTGTGATGTATGGAGACTAAAAAATCCAGATCAAATCCAGTTTACTTGGAATAACAAAGATTTATCTAAGAGATCCAGGATTGATTTTTGGCTTATTTCAAATGAGTTACTAGACAGCGTGGAAGAAGCCAAAATAGAACCCTCAATATTTTCTGATCATAATTTGGTTACTTTAGTATTATGTGTAAGGAATCAATTAATAAAATATAAACCAAATTATTGGAAATTAAATAATACACTTTTGAGTGATAAAATCTTCAAAGAAAAAGCCAAAAACATTATAAATGAAAATTTAATAAAAGCAAAAAAAGAAGAAATATATGGCAAACATTGGGAATATACCAAATTTCAGAAACGTAATATGGTAATCAAAAGGGGAAAAGAATTATCTAAGGAAAAAAGACTGAGACAAGATAGAATACTGAAGGAAATAATTTCTATTTATGAAAAGAATGATCAATTACCAGCCGATATCAATATTTTAATTGAATTACAATCTGAATTGGACAATATCTATCAAAATTTAGCACGGGGAGCTTTTATTCGTTCTAGACGGAAATGGATAGAACATGGTGAAAGGAATACGAAATATTTTCATAATTTAAAAAAAAGAAATGTTAGTGTTAATAGTATATATAAACTTAAAATTAATGAACAGCTCTCTGAAGATCCCCCACAAATTTACATAAATTTACAAAATTTGTGGAAGAATTTTATAAGAAACTATACTCTGAACACAACAGTAATCAGAGCTCATACTTCCTCTCTTATATAAAAAATGTGGCTCAAGGTATTGATGAAACTCAAAAGGACTTTTGTGATCAAGATATATCCATTGACGAACTAAAAAAGAACATCAGTAAGTTAAAAGATAATAAATCCCCAGGGAATGACGGCCTTACAGGTGAATTTTATAAGGTATTTCAAGATTATATTTCTGAATTCTTATTATTGGTTTTTAAGGAGGCTATAGAAACCTGTAGGCTTCCCCCAACTATGTGTCAAGGTTTAATTACATTGTTACCTAAACCCAATAAGGATTGTTTGCTTCTTGACAATTGGAGGCCTATAACCTTAATTAATAATGACGCAAAATTGATGGCTCATATTTTTGCACAAAGAATAAAGTTGTGTTTAGATACAATTATAGATGATAGTCAGTCCGGCTTTATGCAAGGACGACATATTAGTAATAATATTCGATTAATCTTAGATTTAAGAGATTATAAGGATTACATAACAGATAACAGTTACATTCTATTTATAGATATATATAAAGCTTTTGATACTGTGAAACACGATTTTTTATTTGATTTATTAGATTTTTTTGGTTTTGGTCAGTACTTTAAAAACTTTACAATCTTTATATAGTGACTGTATGTCACAGACACGCCAGGTTCCAGCACCATCCAATCACAGCGCACCCCATCTCCTGAGTATTGATCACCCGCACCTGCACCTCATCTAGTTACTCATCACCCCCACCATAAAACACACTCACACACTCACAGTCACTGTCCGGTCTCGTTCGCATGAAGGATTCCCTATATGCTTACCTCAAGGACTCTAACCAAGCTACTTACCTGTCTCCAACGTCTCCAAGTCTCCTCGTCTCCATCCAGTCTGTGTCTGAGTGTTTCCTGTCGTCCACGTCTGCTTCATCTCCTCATCTCCACGGATCTTCACCCCTACAATCACCACAAGGACAGTATTACTATTCATCTTCACTATAACATCATTCATCACTCTGTTCAACTCACCTGCACTGCTGTTATCTCTGCTGTGTGTGAAATAAAGCCGTGTTACCGGTTACCTCTGTCTCTGCCCCGTCAGTATTGTAACAGAAGACCGGACCAGAAACAGCGTCTTCACACACAGCATGAGCCAACCGGATCCCATTCAAGAGCTCGTCGATGTTCTTTGGCGAGCTCTATCCACCACTCCATCACAGCACCCAGCGATTACTTCCGCAAACACCGCGTCCTCTCCTTCACCTCCCGTGCACGCCAGTCCCATGGCTAAACCAGCGCCCTACTCTGGATCGGCGGAGGACTGCAGCGGATTCCTTCTGCAGTGCTCGCTGGTCCTGGACCGAGACCGAAATTTCCCCACCGAAACCTCTAAAGTGGCGTTCATTATCTCCCAACTGCAAGCCAAGGCGCTCCAATGGGCTGATTCGAT
Organism: Hypophthalmichthys nobilis; assembly: GCA_037950665.1. Lineage (NCBI taxonomy): Eukaryota > Metazoa > Chordata > Actinopteri > Cypriniformes > Xenocyprididae > Hypophthalmichthys > Hypophthalmichthys nobilis. Next base: position 38,036,464 of record CM075475.1, on the reverse strand, counting down.
CTGGTCCCAGAACCATCCCATTACTCAATCATACCCCGGTTTTGTGGCCCACTTCCGGGAAGTTTTTGGAAAGCCCATCTCTGATTCTTCAGTTGGTGAGAAACTATATAATTTGAAACAAGGTTCAGTGTCTGTCAATGAATATGCCTTGCAGTTTAGAACACTCGCTGCTTCCAGCGGTTGGAATGAACAAGCCTTGATCACCACATATCGTCAGAGATTGGATCCTCGCGTGCGGTTGCATCTCGCTGCATACGAGGATTCCATCGGCCTGGAACGATTCATCCAACCCGCCATCCGTTTCGCCACTCGTATGCAGTCGTGTCGCTGTTCTCCATCTCAGCGCGCCGACCAGAATCCGTCAGCCCCCCAGAACCAGCCAACGAGCCCATGACTCTGGAAGGCACACGGCTTTCTCCAGCTGAGCGACAGAGGCGGCTGACCCAGAATCTTTGTCTCTATTGTGGTTCTCCTGGGCATGTCATCTCCTCATGCCCAATTCGTCCTCCGCGACCCATGGTGAGTGCCATCATCCCATCTATAAAGAAGATGAAACCCCTCACCACTGTGGTAAACCTTACTGCTGCTAATATTTCTCTTCCAGTTGTCGCCCTCCTCGATTCTGGGTCAGCCGGCAACTTCATCTCCGGCGCCCTCTGCCGCCAGCTCCACATCAAGACCAAGGCAATGCCGACCACCTACCAGATCCGATCAATAACCGGTGAAGCCCTGAGCCGTAAATTCATCCGCCATTGCACTGAAGCCCTCCAGATTCAAGTTGGTCTCCTGCACGTCGAACACCTCCATCTGCTGGTTCTGGAGGGATCCACCGCTGACGTGATCCTAGGGCGCCCCTGGTTGGAGCAGCACAACCCGACCCTCTCGTGGAAGACTGGCGAAGTCCTGAAGTGGGCCGATAACTGTTTCAATGACTGTTTTCCTGGACTCCCTGTTCCTCGTCCTCCATGCTCCGATTCTCTTCCTGTTTGTGCCACGACCATCGAGAGTCCTGTCGAACAAAGATCCATTGACATCCCAGAATGTTACGCCCCCTTCAGCAACGTATTCTGCCCTCAACGAGCTTCCAAGCTGCCTCCACACCGGCCATGGGACTGTGCCATCGATCTGCTTCCGATCTGAACCAGTGCCTAGGGGAAGGATATACCCTCTATCCATCCCGGAAGAGAAGGCCATGGAGGAGTACATCAAGGAGGCTTTAGCTCAAGGATACATTCGACCATCCACTTCCCCTGCTGCTTCAAGCTTCTTCTTCGTGGCCAAGAAGGACGGAGGCTTGAGGCCCTGCATCGACTACCGTGCTCTCAATAACATAACAGTCAAATTCCGTTATCCCCTTCCTCTCATCCCTTCAGCCCTAGAACATCTCCGTGGTGCCACTGTCTTCACCAAACTGGACCTCCGCAGCGCGTACAACCTCATCCGGATACGCAAGGGGGACGAGTGGAAGACCGCCTTCGTGACACCTACCGGCCACTACGAATATCTTGTTATGCCGTATGGCCTGGTCAACGCCCCCTCCGTATTCCAGGATTTCATACATGAGGTGCTCCGGGAGTTTCTCCATCGGTTTGTCCTGGTCTACATCGACGACATATTGATCTACTCCCGGAGCCTGGCCGAACATCGCCACCACGTTGCGGAGGTCCTCCAGCAACTCCGCAAGTTTCACCTCTTCCTCAAGGCAGAAAAATGTTCATTCCATCAGTCATCCGTTCACTTCCTCGGTTACATCATTGATAGCAGTGGCATCCGGATGGACGAGGGGAAGGTGGACGCCATCAAGAACTGGCCAACTCCCTCAACAGTCAAAGATCTGCAACGTTTTCTAGGATTCTCAAACTTCTACCGCCGCTTCATTCACAATTACAGCTCCCTCGCCAGCCCACTCACCAACCTACTCAGAAATAAGCCCAAGTCTCTGTCCTGGACACCTGAGGCCACGGAGGCATTCCAACTCCTCAAGGAAGCCTTCACCACCGCTCCTCTCCTCGTCCACCCGAACCCTCAGCTGCCCTTCGTCGTCGAGGTGGACGCCTCCACCACAGGAGTAGGAGCGGTGTTGTCCCAGCAGCAGGGGAACCCGAGCAGACTCCATCTATGTGCCTTCTTCTCCCACAAGCTCAACCCGGCGGAGAGGAACTATGATATCGGGAACAGAGAACTCCTGGCTGTTAAACTCGCCCTGGAAGAGTGGAGGCATTGGCTGGAGGGAGCCAAACATCCCTTCCTAGTCCTTACAGATCATAAGAACCTCGAATACCTGAAATCAGCTAAAAGACTCAACCCCAGACAGGCCCGTTGGGCCTTGTTTTTCACCCGGTTTAACTTCACCATTTCCTACCGTCCAGGTCCCAAGAACTTAAAAGCTGATGCTCTCTCCCGTCTCCACGCTCCAGAAGACTCCCCCGAAGATCCCGAACCTATCCTCCCTAACGACCTCATCATCAGTCCCATCTCCTGGTCTGAGGAAACCTTACCCGCCTCCAATGCCTCCACCAACGCTCCGCCGGGTTGTCCACCAGGCTTGCGCTACACCAAGAGATCACAACGCACTCCTCTCATCCACTCAGCCCACACGTCACTTGGCACTGGTCATCCGGGGGCCAATGAAACCCTCTCGCTGCTGAGGGAACGCTTCTGGTGGCCCAACATGGCAGCCGATATCAGAAGGTACGTGCAGGGCTGTAAGGAATGCGCCATCTCAAAAAGCCCATGCCATCTACCATCCGGCAAGCTTCTACCTCTGCCCGTTCCTAACCGACCCTGGTCACACCTAGGAGTCGATTTTATCACAGATCTGCCTGTCTCCGATGACAATACCTGCATCCTCGTAGTAGTGGACAGATTCTCAAAATCCTGCCGCCTAATACCCCTAAGAGGCCTGCCCACCGCTATGGAGACCGTGGAACACCTCTTCAACCACGTGTTCAGGTACTTTGGGATCCCCGAAGATATCGTCTCCGACAGGGGACCCCAGTTCATATCCAAGGTCTGGAGAGCCTTCTTCTCGCTCCTAGGTGTGACCGTCAGCCTCACCTCAGGATACCACCCCCAGTCGAACAGGCAGACGGAAAGGAAGATCCAGGAAGCGACCGATCTCCTCCGTACCTTCTGTCATAGCCACTAGGACTCTTGGAACCAGTACCTGAGTTGGGCTGAGTACGCCCAAAACTCCCTTCGTCAGTCCTCCACCGGCCTTACACCTTTTCAGTGCGTACTCGGTTACCAACCCCCACTGTTCCCCTGGTCCGGGGAACCATTGGACGTTCCATCTGTGGATTACTGGTTCCGAGAGAGCGAGAGGGTCTGGGACTCAGCGCATCACCAACTGCAGCGAGCCCTGCGCAGACGCAGGATGACAGCAGACCTTCGCCGCTCCGACGCTCCCTCCTTCCAGGGACAACCAGGGACATCCGCCTGCGTCTGCCCTGCCGGAAGCTGAGTCCCAGGTTCATTGGTCCATTCACCATCTCTAAGCAGATCAACCCTGTCACCTACCAGCTCAAGTTACCTCCACAGTACCGCATTCACCCTACCTTCCACGTATCCTTACTGAAACCTCACCACCCTTCTGTTCCTCTCTCCACAGGACCTGGCGTGGCAGCCTCCGAACCCCCCCTTCCACTCATCCTGGACGACGGCGGTGCATATGAGGTTCGCAAGATCTTGGACTCCCGGCGCCGTGGTGGTCATCTTGAATACCTGGTCGACTGGGAAGGCTACGGCCCCGAAGAACGCTCATGGGTCCCCAAGGATGACATCTTAGATCCCAACCTTCTCCAAACCTTCCACTCCAACCATCCAGACAGACCAGCCCCCCGTGGAAGAGGCCGACCACCACGACGTCGGGGTCCTCGGCCCTCAGGAGCGGGCCGTGGAGGGGGGGGTACTGTCACAGACACGCCAGGTTCCAGCACCATCCAATCACAGCGCACCCCATCTCCTGAGTATTGATCACCCGCACCTGCACCTCATCTAGTTACTCATCACCACCACCATAAAACACACTCACACACTCACAGTCTCACTATACGCTATACTCACTATATGCTTACCTCAAGGACTCTAACCAAGCTACTTACCTGTCTCCAACGTCTCCAAGTCTCCTCGTCTCCATCCAGTCTGTGTCTGAGTGTTTCCTGTCGTCCACGTCTGCTTCATCTCCTCATCTCCACGGATCTTCACCCCTACAATCACCACAAGGACAGTATCACTATTCATCTTCACTATAACATCATTCATCACTCTGTTCAACTCACCTGCACTGCCGTTATCTCTGCTGTGTGTGAAATAAAGCCGTGTTACCGGTTACCTCTGTCTCTGCCCCGTCAGTATTGTAACACTGTAATAGTTCAGTTAAACTTCCTTGGGGAACTACTCGTAGATTTAGCATCTCCCGGGGCATAAAACAGGGTGATCCGGCAGCCCCCTTTCTATTTCTCTTGGTCATGCAAACAATGGCATTACATTTACATCATAACTCTTTTCAAGGCATCAAAATTAGGGAAAAAGAAATTAAATGTTGTCAGCTTGCTGATGATACAGCCATTTTTTTGAAAGATATATCACAGGTTAAAAAAGTTTTGGAGTGTCTCAATATATTTTCTGAAGCTTCAGGTTTATCTTTAAATGTTAAAAAATGTACTCTTTTTCCACTTAAAGACAATAGTATTCCTTTGACCGAATTTGAAGGTATTCCAGTTAGGGAGGAGGTAACTTATCTTGGTATCAATATCTGTAAAAATCAGTCAGACAGAGTGCAATCAAACTTCCATCCCCTTATGTTGAAAATTAAAAAGAAATTTGATATGTGGCTCATGAGGGATTTGTCAATCAAAGGCAGGGTTCTTTTGTCCAAATCTGAGGGGCTATCTCGCTTAGTCTATCCTGCGAAAGTATTAGATGTACCAAAATCTTTTCTTAAAAAAATTGATTCAACCTTATTCAATTTCATATGGAAAAACAAGTCTCACTATTTAAATAGAAATATTTTATGTAATTCTTATAATCAAGGAGGATTGAACATGCTTGATTTTGCTACTTCTAATACAATTTTCAAGTTGAACTGGATTAAACATTATATTAAACATAAAGATAAGTAATGGTATATAATTACAAACCTTATTTTTGAAAAAGTTGGTGGTATAAATTTTCTCTTAAAATGCGACTTTGAGGTTAACAAACTCCCTATTCCGTTATCCAATTTTCATAGACAGGCTCTTTTGTGTTGGCTTCTTATATACAAACATAATTCCCCCCCCCACAAACAGTTAATTTGGAATAATAAAATCATTTAATATAAGAATAAATCAATCTTCTATAACAATTGGTTTAAAAATAGTATCTTAATGGTCTCACAATTGATAAATGACAAGGGCTACTTATTTACATATTCTGAATTTTTACAGACATTCTGTATTCCAATATCTCCACGAGAATATAGCATCGTATTTGATGCAATACCAACAGGTCTTTTGAGACTTCTGCAAGGCATTGGTGAATCTCACAAGCAATCAACGTTTAAAAAAGAGGTCTTGTTGGACGGTGTTGATATTAAAGACAATAAACGTAATAATAAATTTTTCAGACGTTTGATTCATTGTCCTGCAACATTTTGACATAAATTCTTTTGGAATAACCATTTTGAGAATATTAATTGGAGATTGATTTGGACATTTAACAACAAATTGTAGCGGGTATTTACTCACTCACTACTGGACCAGAGAAATACATTCAGAAGACTGCACGGTACGTAAGGGGAGGCGGCGGTAATACTGAGCAAAAGGCAGAGACAGAAGGTAATTTGAATCAATAATAACTTTACTTTGAATATTCAGTGATTTCTTTTTCTTTAGTATTTTCTTTTTTCTTTTTTTTTTTTTTCGATCACCGAATAACAACAAAACAGAGAAAATACAATAAACTATATATATACCCTGGGTGCACCCTCTATATTACTTTTCATTTACAATAATCACAATCACAATCAATGTGAATACAAATCAACCCAATTTCCAGTGATATCACATGTAACCCACACTGAAATCAGTGTCCAGTTTCAAAGTTTTTATCAATTGGAAGACTGTCAGTCTTAAATTTTCCCAATTGTGTTCCTGAAATGTTTCAGTCCCATAAAAAAAATACAAGGGACCAGTCTCTGGAAATGTGTTCTCTCTTACTTGTCTGAAGAAAAATAATGGAAAAATTGTCCGTTCCTCTAGGTACGTGATCCTTTCAGGGTCGAAGTGGGAGGCTCGCCATCGATTAGGGAAATCCAACTTGAAAAATGTTCACACAGAAAAAAAACCTGGCCTGATCACAGACCAGAATATGCATTCAATATTGTATATCAATAATGCTTTGCAATTAAACATAACACAAGAAACAAATAAAATACTTCCATGAATGCCATCATCATAACAAGTGACATTATATTCAAATACCTGTCCATTCACGTCTTTCTCTTTTTTTTTTTTTCTTTCCCAGGAATGCGTCACCAAAATGGCGTCAGCGAATGGCAGTGAACACTCAATACACCATGTGGTCTGACATAATCACACGAGTCAAAATGTAAACTTGAAGTGCCCAATCGACACAATCACGCTGGATCATCCAATATTTCGAAGTTAAGCTCTAATTTGTTCAGTTTATGTGAACTTTAAACAGTCTAGGAATCATATTTTTTCACCTTTTAACTCACACGTCAGATCACAATTCTCCGTTGCTCTGCATCTCTCATCTGAACTGCGCAACGCGATCCATAGGCAAAAGGGGCGGAGCTAACAATCCAATGCTCCGATTGGTTGTTATTCATTACTTAACTTAATTCAGATATAAATATTTACATATATTTGTTCATTTATAAACAATTTCTGATATATGGATAGTCATAATATTCTATTTAAGCAATCTTATAATTAATAATAATAAGACAATTATTTAACAAGGGTTACACTTTCCCCCCCTGAAATCATGCAAGTCCCTTTGCATGCTCTGAGTGGCTGATTAGTCACTACATTTGGTGAAGCATCAGCTAAGTTGGAAAGGGGACCTGGATTTTCAACACCATTGAGGGAGCTAACAAGGGCAGTGCTTAGCCCCTGGAACAAAGATTGAACAACATAAGACAGGGGGTTTCCAAGCTGAAAGTAGGTAAGTCTCTCAGGTTCCTCTCTCTGCCTACTAGAGCGTCTGAGTGGGATATCTGAATTCTGTTTCCCCTCATTTCTTGGCTGTTGTTCTCCCCTTTCAACAGAAACATCAGAGGTTTTAGCAAAGTTCGTCGCTTCAACTTCATCTTCTCTTTGAACAGGTAGGTCTTTTTCCAGGTATGTTATTTGTTTCAGGGACTCCTGAAGCATCAACAGGTGAGTATTCATCTGGAGGATCAACAGGTAGGCGTTCAACTGGAGAATCAACAAGTAGGTGTTCAACTGGATTTCTTCGCACAGTATCAACATCTGGAGGTTCTTGGTTAGTTGAGTCAGCATCAGAAGAAACATCCACAGCTCCATTTGATCTATCGATATCATGGACCGTTGAGAACCGTACTGTTTCCACAACTGGAAAAGCATCATATCTCCCATTAAGATCTTCATCCTCCGGATCAGGGAATGAATTATCATCATCAGATGACTGAACACCAGGAATCTGGCGTGTTCTAGGTTTGGAGGTAGGTTTGGTTAAGGTAGGGCTTGAAATTTCTGGTGATGGCAAGAATCCACAAGGAAGCAAAAGGTCTCTGTGGAGCGTACGGAGAGGACCATCCTTTGTTTCAGGACGAACGGTGTAGACAGGTAAGTCTCCTGCTCGCTTTACTACCACATACACCTCGGACTCCCACTTGTCTGCTAACTTGTGCTTACCACGCAACTGAACGTTTCTCACCAGCACACGATCATTAACTTCCAAGGAGGAATTTGTCACACGTTTGTCAAACCTGGTTTTGTTCCTTTCTGCACTCTTTAATGCTCTACGTGAAGCAAGCAAATAGCTTTCTTCCAGGTGAGACTTCAGATGCTTGACATACTCAGAATGGGATATCTGTGGACCGTCCTGGTATGGCAACCCAAAGGCAAGGTCGACAGGCAACCGAGGCTGGCGCCCAAACATCAATTCATAGGGGGTGTATCCTGTAACTTCATGCTTTGTGCAGTTATATGCATGAACTAATGACTTGACAAAATCTCTCCAATGAGTTTTGTCTTTCTCATCCATTGTGCCAAGCATGTCTAGTAGGGTCCTATTGAAGCGTTCAACAGGGTTTCCCCTAGGATGGTAAGGCGTTGTTCGAATTTTCTCAATGCCTGATATATCACAAAGTTCTTTGATTGTGCGCGACTCAAAATCTGGGCCCTGGTCACTATGTAGGCGTTCAGGAAACCCATAATGCACAATAAAGTTCTCCCAAAGACACTTTGCTACTGTTCTCGCCTTTTGATTTGGTGTAGGGACTGCCACTGCATACTTAGTGAAAAAATCTGTGATCGCTAAGATGTCCCTCGTGTTGCTCTGGTCTGGTTCCAACGAGAGAAAGTCCATACAGACTAATTGTAATGGTCTGGTGGCCTGGATGTTGACCAGTGGTGCTGCTTTTTGAGGTAAGGACTTTCTTCGCACACAACGACCACACTTCCTGACCTTTTGTTCCACTTCAGCTGCCATTTTTGGCCAATAGAATCGGGATCTGGCCAGGTCCAGAGTTCTCTCCATCCCCATGTGACCCATACTGTCATGTAAACTGCTCATCACAGAGGATCTTAGCTCTTGAGGGAGCACTAGCTGGTAAGTGATGGAATCATTGTCTTTCCGTCTTCTGTAGAGTACTCCGTCCTTTAACTCAAGACGATTCCACTCCTTTAAGAAAAAGGGAAGACCAGGAAGTTCTTTCCTTACTGCTGATGAAGGTTTTTCTCCTGATTCCAAGTGGGACATCACCACTTGAAGAACTGGATCGGCCCTTTGTTTGTCACCAAGGTCTTTTGAAAGGTGAGGTATAACAGGTAACCAATCAGAATTATCTTCTTGTTCATAACAGGTGGGTACAGCATCAGGATGGAGTGCAAGGGAGCTTATGAGACCAATACCTGGCCCGGCATCAGCTGACTGCCTAACGAGGTGCTTCTCACAGATTGCCTGGACTACCTCCGTGGTGCTGACAGAACCTTCTGCGTTGGAAAGCTGATGCTGTATGAATTGTTGGATCCTTTCGTGCTCCTTTTGAGACAAGGGGTTTTCCGGAAATGGCTCTTGAGGTCGCCTTGAAAGGCCATCAGCATCGACATTCAGTTTGCCTGCCCTGTACTGCAGCTTAAATGAAAAAGTGGACAGAGCTGCTAGCCAGCGATAACTTGTAGCATCTAGTCTTGCGGTGGTAAGAACATGAGTGAGAGGATTGTTATCAGTAATGACAGTGAATTGGCTGCCATAAAGGTTGTACAAAATTCCCTATTCTGTCACTAGAGGGCAGCACAATACTGTTCATTATGCTGTAGGAATTCCCTTATCACGCATGCACGAGTTATACTTGTTCAGACTTGTTCAGACAGCAGCGTGCAGTAGCCAAGTTATACTGAGTTTCTTGGCTTCCTTTATTTCTTGAAAATCTGCTTTTCCTTGTGTGGTATTGCTGTGCGTTGATAACTCCGTAAGTAGCAACATTTATTATTATTATTGTAAATGTGTTTCAGAGTGTTTATAGCATAACTGTGTTAATTTTACCTCAGAAGTATTAATGCGTCAATATACGCGCTATAGCTGCAATACTCACATATTCGACAAATCATCTGGTTATTTGTTATTTAAGATGTTTATTCGTTTGTGAAAGGAAGTTGCTTATGTATGTTGATGATGAGACTGTCCAATGTTTGATCGGCATTTGAGTAACATTATAAAGAGCGCATGGAAATGCTAGAACAGCGCACACTTTGTAATCTGACACCGCTTGTTAGTAGCGGCAGCTCGGTCTGTTTAATATAGCTGCATATTGCGCTCATATATTAAAACAAGCTCTGGTTTACTGTTACATTATATTATTTTAATTTATCAGTGTATAGTTATACAGTTCTAATCTCTGTATTTTCGGTCATGTCATATTATCCTGTATATTTATTATCCTCATTTTGTTTTCTCACAGAAACCACATTGATGTGTATATCCACACAATAAATATTAAAATCAACCACGTTCACTCTGGAATAGCTGCAGTTCTTTCTGACCGAAGAATTAGGCCAGTGGTGTCCCAACCATTTAACTGCACACAGAATATCTCACAAGTTGGTCCTTCGAGCCGGATCGGGACATCAGATGCGCTATGGCTACATCCGGAGATTACTACGAGGGTGAACAGGTGCCAGATCCTCGTCCAAGTCGTACCCGGCGGGTGCCCACCTACTTGGAGGATTATGTGCTTGATTATCCACCTCCACGGCATGGTCATCCTTCACCAGCAGATGGCGTTCAAGGTATTTCTCATGTAAGCCAGGACTCTCATAGGGGCTATATTACTCCTGCTCCCAGGGACAGAGATTTTGAAAGTGCAAAGCTGCATCACTTGGAGGCCCGGTGGAAAGAGTTAAGCAGTGAGATGAGAGAACTTCAAATCAGAATGGACAGTGCTAGACAGGCATCCTTTCCATCTAGATCTCCTGTTTATGGACATTACCAGAGTCTTTCTCACCTTGAACTGAGTAACACTGCATTAGAGCCACCTGTGACTGTAACCTCATCCCCACATTATGAGGAATCACACTATCACGAGCTCCCTCTGCAGCAGCGGTCACAACCAAGCATGCAGCCACCCAATTTAGCTCGTGTATCTTCCCTGCCAGGGCCACAGCCACAGAGGCCATTTGCTGAACTGCGACGGTCAGATTCATGGCCTCCCACAACTGCTCAGTCTGTTCAGCCTGCCTATCCTCCGGTACAGCCACAGCATCAGCAGTCTCCAGTTCAGCCTGCACCAGCCCGCATGCAGCCACTGCATCAATCAGCTGCTGTACAGCTTGTGCATTCTTATGTTCAACCCCAACGTCAACCAGTTGCTGTACAATCTGCGCCAGCCTCACTGCAGCCACAGTACCCACAGATGGTGCCAGCTCCAGTTCAGCCTGTGCCAGCGCAACCAGCGATGCATCCCCAACACCCTTATCTACCGCTTTCTCTGCCTCCACCTCCTTGGCCTGGACCACAACCACAGACTTATTATCCTATTAACTCTGTGACGCCTGGACTGATAGAAATGGCCATTGCTTCATCCTATGGTATACCCAAACCAAAGCTGTCAGTCTTCTCCTCAGGGAAAGAGAGTGATTTTCTTATGCTCAAGAAAGGACTGGACAGCATCCTTGGCCCACACAGACATTTAACTGAAGACTATAAATATCAAGTGCTCTTGGATCATCTACATCTTCCCGCTGCTTACCAGGTTGCTAAGAGGTATGTCAACAGCCCATTTCCTTACACCAGTGCTATGCAGGCTCTCGAACAGAGATACGGTCAACCCAGACAGTTAATTCAGAGCGAGCTGAGAGCTATCCTCAATGCACCAGCTATTCGACCAGGTGATGCACAAGGATTTGAGGACTTTGCGGCAGCTGTTAACACACTGGTGGGCATGTTGAACACAATGGATGGTCCTCTAGATATGAACTGCAGTGTGGCTCTCACGTTGACACTCTACTGACCAAACTGCCTGTCAGCTATAGAGACTCATTAATAGAATACTGTCTCAACCAGCACATTATTGTGAGCGGTAGTTCCAGGACCTACACATTGCCAGAATTTGCAGAGTGGTTGGAAAGAAAGTCTCAGGCCATTCAGATATCGCGACGTGTAACAGGTCCAGTGCATACAGAACCCTTTAGGCGAGAACAGAAACCTGTTTCTCATCACAGAGCCAAGGCTGCCACAATTCTCACAGGCAGTGAACAACCTAAAGCCATCAATTTGCCCTCCAGCTCCCTCACAGTCACTAAAATGGCAGCTACAGCTAAAAAGCGGGATCGCTTTAAGCCCTTCTGTCCATACTGCAACAACCATGAACACTACCTCAATGCATGTTCAGCTTTTTGCAAGTTGCACCACACTCAAAGAGGAAGCTGGATTAAAGAGCACAATAAATGCTGGAGGTGTGGACGAGGTCACAAACAAGACAGCTGCACGCTCAAGAAAACTTGCTCTACCTGTGGAGGACACCACCTACCTGTTCTACATGAAGTTGCAGTTACTGCGGAAAACCAAAGCATACTCACATTGAGCACAACTTCTCAGGTTTACTTGGATCAGGTCAGTCATTCAGGCAGAGTGATGCTGAAAGTTGTCCCAGTAAGACTTCGCAGTGGTAAAAGGTTCCTGGACACCCATGCAGTGTTGGACGATGGGTCTGAAAGAACGATCATCTTGCCAGCAGCAGTCAAACATCTGGGCTTGAAAGGATCTGAGGAAACTTTGACTCTTCGGACGATAAGACACGAACTTGTTCAGCTAAGAGGAACCACAGTCTCCTTCGAGGTATCTGCTCTGTCACACCTAAATGTAAAACACCAGATTCAGAACACTTTCACAGCTGCAGATCTCAATCTTGCTGAGCAGTCTTGTCCTGCGGACGCACTGAAGAGGAGATATGGACACCTCAGGGCAATTCCATTGCCAGTATTCAATAAAGTGCAGCCTTTGCTACTCATAGGATCAGATTATCCACAGCTGATCACACCAAACTGCCCAATACGTATGGGTCCGCTTGGTAGCCCTATAGCGGTACACACACTTCTTGGCTGGACAGTTCAAGGGCCAACAACCTTTCTCCAGCAACCCTCAAATGCAAGCTCATGCCTCCACACGACATTCCTTTCTCCTACGCAAGAGTTACGTCAACATGTTGAGCGGTTGTGGCAGCTTGACATACTGCCACCAAGAAATGAGAAAGAAATAGTCCGCTCCAGACAAGATAAAGCTGCACTTGCCATGTTGGAGGAGAAAACTGTACGTGTTAGAGTTGATGGTACAACCCGCTATGCTACCCCACTACTTCATAAGCGAGACAGGGCTAAACTCCAGGCACCACCCACTGCTGTCATGGCTCTTTTAAGAGCTACAGAACGTCGCCTCACTAATAATCCTGACCTGGCCAACGTGTATAACAAAGAGATACACAAACTTCAGGAGGCTGGTTACGCAGTACGAATAACTAACCCAGAAGCAGCCCATTCCAGTGACTCATGGTACGTTCCTCACCACATTGTACTACACAATGACAAAGCCCGGGTGGTCTTTAATTGCTCTTTCACCTATAAGCAAATGAACCTAAATGATAATCTACTACCTGGTCCCACTCTTGGTCCACCACTGTTGGGAGTCTTACTCAGGTTCAGAGAGCATGTTGTTGCCATAAGTGGAGACATACGAGCCATGTTTCACCAGATCGGACTGCTACCTGAAGACCAGCCACTGCTCCGCTTTCTCTGGAGAGACATGGAAAGAGATCGCACCCCAGACATCTATGAATGGCGAGTGTTACCATTTGGGACAACTTGTAGTCCATGCTGCGCTACATATGCCCTCCAGAGACATGTCAGAGACAACAGCGTGGGCAATGAAGATGTAGTTGAGTCTGTTCAGCAGTCTTTCTATGTGGACAATTGCTTACAGTCCCTTCAATCTCAGCATCACGCTAAGCAACTTATCAACAAAATGAGAGCATTATTAGCGGCTGGTGGCTTTGACATAAGGCAGTGGGCTAGTAATGTTCCTGATGTGATTGCGCATCTACCCGCTGAAGCTAAATCAGTGGGCTGTGAGCGGTGGCTTTCTGCAAACAAAACTGACCCGCAAGAGTCGACCCTCGGCCTAGTGTGGTACTGTTCCCAGGACACTTTAGGCTATAAGCACAGGCCTGTGACAACAACTGGGGAAAGCTCAATGAGAAATGTCTATCACATCCTGGCAAGCCAGTATGACCCACTCGGATACATCATCCCTTTTACCACCAGGGCCAAAATTATGGTACAAACACTATGGAAGAGGGTTGGAGGTTGGGATGAACCACTGCCAGCTGACCTCTTCTCAGGATGGCATGCTTGGGAAGAAGAGCTTCCTAATTTACAGAGAATAATACTGCCTAGGTGTTACACACCAGCATGCAACAACACCTCTTCCATTATCGATATGCATGTCTTCTGTGATGCCTCGGAGAAGGCATATGGCTCTGTAGCTTATTTACGGGTGGAAACAGGTGATGATATCCAAGTTGCATTCATCATGGCGAGGTCAAAGGTGGCACCCAAAAAGCAACTCTCCATGCCACGCCTTGAACTCTGTGCAGCATTGTCTGGAGCTCAGCTTGCCAAAACACTTAACTCTGAACTTACACTTAACATCAGACAGACAATCATGTGGTCAGACTCAACAACCGTATTACATTGGATACAGTCTGAGTCGTGCAATTACAAAGTGTTCGTGGGCACGCGAGTCGCGGAGATCCAAGACCTTGTGGGGCATGATAATTGGAGATACGTGGACTCTGATAACAATCCCGCTGACGATATCACCCGGGGTAAGACCCTCATAGATCTGTCCCGGCCTTGCAGATGGAATCAAGGTCCAGCATTTTTACGCCAATCTCCAGAGCACTGGCCAATCCACCCTTCAGTGCCAATTGAAGATTCAGAAGAACTCCGTAAATCGTCATTTTGTGGTAACGTCTCAGTCAATCACACTTCTTTACCTAATATAGATGATTGCAAATCTTGGGACGACCTCATCATGACCACATATCAGTCTATGCATGGGGCGGCAGCACCCCCTTTGTCTGCCACAGAACGCATAGAGACTGAAACTGCTGTACTCAGGCGTGCACAGAATGAATGTTTCCCTGATGAAGTGCACACCCTTAAAGCCAGTAAACCTGTGCATTCAAGTAGCCGATTAAAGTCTCTTGCTCCAGTATTAGACCCTGATCTTGGTCTGATTAGAGTTGGTGGTAGATTACGCAAAGCTGCAATCTTACCAGAGGATGCACTTCACCCTATTGTACTGGCACCAGAACACCCCATAACGAAGCTGTTGATTCAAGACTTTGATAACCGCCTAATGCATGCAGGTCCTGAAAGAGTATTTGCAGAGTTAAGACGAACTTACTGGGTTATCAGAGGCCGTCAAGCTATCAAAAAGCACCAGAGACAATGCACGGAATGTAGGAAATGGCGTGGCAAGCCCGTTGTACCAAAAATGGCAGACCTGCCAGCTTCCCGACTGAGGATTAACCAGCCTCCATTCTGGTCGACAGGGGTGGACTGTTTTGGCCCTACATGGTCAAAATCGGCAGACGGCAGGAAAAGAGATGGGGCATTATATTTAAATGTCTCACTACAAGATGCGTACATCTCGACTTGTTATGTAGCATGGATGCAGATTCCTTTTTATTAGCCCTTAGACGCTTCATAGCAAGGAGAGGAAAGCCCTTTGAGCTCATCTGCGACAGAGGCACCAACTTCAGGGGGGGAGAGTGTGAGCTTTCTGAAGCCTTTGCCGAAATGGAACCATCCCTTCAAGAGCAACTAGCAAAACAAAAGATTGCCTTTCAATTCAATCCACCTCATGCACCGCATTTCGGTGGAGCATGGGAGAGGGAAATTAAATCTGTTAAGTCTTCACTCCAAGTTGTTCTAAAGGATCACACTGTCCCAGAGAAGGTCCTTATCACAGTGTTGACTGAAGTGGAAGGCATCCTAAATTCAAAACCACTGGGGTATGTGTCCTCTGATATAGCGGATCCAGACCCTATTACCCCAAATTTGTTGCTTATGGGGCGGCGGGACGTTTCCCTACCCCAGGCTGTGTATGGGCCCAGTAATCTACTTGGACGGCGTCGCTACAGACACAGTCAAGTGATTGCCGATCACTTCTGGACTCAGTTCCTCAGAAACTACCTACCCAGTCTTCAGCTTCGACAGAAGTGGCAGGACATCACATCAAACCTAGCAGCCGATCAGGTTGTATTGATTGCAGACTCTCAACTTCCCAGAGCCCAGTGGCCAGTCGGTAAGGTAACCAGAGTCCTACCAAGCGACGACGGCGCCATAAGAGCTGCAGAAGTGGACATCAAGGGCAATACATATGTTCGCCCTGTTGCTAAACTTATTGTGTTACCCGAAATGCCTAAAGATTAGCTAGTAGCAACAGTAGTAGAGCTGGGACATTTTGTGAAATTACAAATTTCCTGTGTAAATTTGTGGGGCGGCTGTACAAAATTCCCTATTCTGTCACTAGAGGGCAGCACAATACTGTTCATTATGCTGTAGGAATTCCCTTATCACGCATGCGCGAGTTATACTTGTTCAGACTTGTTCAGACAGCAGCGTGCAGTAGCCAAGTTATACTGAGTTTCTTGGCTTCCTTTATTTCTTGAAAATTTGCTTTTCCTTGTGTGGTATTGCTGTGCGTTGATAACTCCGTAAGTAGCAACATTTATTATTATTATTGTAAATGTGTTTCAGAGTGTTTATAGCATAACTGTGTTAATTTTACCTCAGAAGTATTAATGCGTCAATATACGCGCTATAGCTGCAATACTCACATATTCGACAAATCATCTGGTTATTTGTTATTTAAGATGTTTATTCGTTTGTGAAAGGAAGTTGCTTATGTATGTTGATGATGAGACTGTCCAATGTTTGATCGGCATTTGAGTAACATTATAAAGAGCGCATGGAAATGCTAGAACAGCGCACACTTTGTAATCTGACACCGCTTGTTAGTAGCGGCAGCTCGGTCTGTTTAATATAGCTGCATATTGCGCTCATATATTAAAACAAGCTCTGGTTTACTGTTACATTATATTATTTTAATTTATCAGTGTATAGTTATACAGTTCTGGGGGGGGGGATCATTTCTTGTCAATAACGAAATGATATTGACAAGGCAACATTTCTAAAGTTTTTCAACTAATATTTATATTTTCTTATATTTCAGGTTTATTTCGATTTTTGTTTTTGTTAATTAACTATAATAACCCTGCCTGGGCAAAACATCCACAGAACTGCGTTACAGTAAATTTTCCCGCTGTTTAAGCCACAAATATTTACAAAGAATCACGAATTATTTTTCCGTCTGGGACACAATCTCAGGCCGGGAGTCTCACACTCATCGAGGCCAAAAACCTACAGCTATTGTTGAAAACATAATTTACATTACTTTTAAGAATAATGTTGGAAAAGTGATATAATGTGCCTCTTTTGCCCACTTTCATTTATCAGTTTTATTTTGATAAATAGGCCTATGACAATATGCTATAGCATTAATGTTACATGAATAGAGTTTTTTGTAAAAGCACGATTTTGTGAGCATTAGCGGAACTGAATGTGTCAGAATATACATGAAACGCATAGATTAACTGTCGTCGTCATCAGAGCTCGTGCAGCCGCCCTGGAGAAACTGCGACGACTGTTCGTGAATCGCTCCCGCGGTAAACCTACTTAATTCTACCCATGACTACCAAGCGTATTATATGCACGCCATAAAGTGCGTACCATATGCACGCGAAAAACTTCGTATCATATGCGCGCCAAAACTCATTTTGGCTTATCTATTCTACGAGATTACACTCGCGTACTATTGATACACATTCTCATGTGAACGGGTTGTGATGGCACACACTGCTTAAGTCAGAAACTGATAAAGTCGAGCACACACCTTATGATTATGGAGGTAGATTTGTAGCTTATCTCCAAATAAATAGATTATGATCCACAAATAAATGTAAAGATATTCACAAAAAATAATCGTATGCACAAATGAATAGAATGAGATCCACAAATATATGTTAGGAGTTTCACAAAAATTTATTAAATTCACAAATAAATAAAATGAGATTTGCTAATAAAAAACATATTCACAAATGTGTTTTTATGTCACAAGCACAACTCTGCCTGCATTTATTTGTGAATCACCACCTGTACATTTGTGAATTGCTTTCTGTGCATTTGTGGATCTCTTCCTGCGCATTTGTGAATCACCTCACATTTGTGGATTCTGAAACAATTCTAGGGTCAGGACTGCAGACAAATCCACAAATAGGTCGACTCCACCCACCGACTACTCAAGCCAATCAGAGAATGGCCACGTTGCGCTGACCAATCGCAGCACACTCTCGCTACAACCAAACACGTTTTGCTTTACAATCGGGGGCGGGAACAGACTCTGAAAGAAGCTTCGCACTATTCCACCAGGGGCGCATCGTTCGAATTGAGCTGAAGTGCTGTTTGTGTGATAAAAACACCCCGTTTATAAAATTTAACAGACTTTATTGTGATTAATCTTTTAATTTGATTTGTACATATTTTTGTGGGTGTAATTATATATAAGGTCTGCATTATCCGTCTTGCAAAAAGGGGGCTCTTATTTTGACGGGTATTATGGTCTAAGTGTTACTGATCACTGCAGTAATGAACAAGAGAACATGTCGTTCATCAGTTTTCTTACGGATAGAAAGTTTACCAGTTTGTTAAGCAACCCTGAAAAGGCATAAGCTCTTACAGTGATTATCTGGAGTTAAAAACGGACATTTCATGGTAGCTAATGTACAATAAAACTTCATGAAACTCATCAGTAAAGTTTCGGCCATCGTTCGGACAGGGTCTGCTACACAAAAGATTTTTGGAGTATATTCTTTATATTGCCATCAGGATCAGTGAATCGGGATAAAGGCTATGCACGAATTATGATCATTCACAGATCCCGAGCTATAACACCTCTACCTGACGCGAGCGGCGCGATCGATGCAGCAAATAGAGGGCATTATATACAAACGGATTACATTATTAGTGTCCATGTAAATGCAGCTATAGGCCTACTGTCTACAAGCACCATCAGTGATGTACCAGTACGAGCCTCGGCATCACTGCAGCTATGGTTTTGGATAATGCAAATAAAGAGGTTCCCATGCTGAAAAATATTTTTTTTGTATTTATTTTGTATGCTGTAAATAACTTTTACAATAAACTATTAAGTCTGATTCATCTGAAATGTTTTCGTGATCAAGTGTTTGATTGCTGGACATTTTACTTTTAAATGAAATGCATAATCTATAGGCTATGTAATTCAATAACCTGTCACGTTTAAAAAGTCTGCATCTTCTCTACAAACAATGGTAACGTTAAAACGTTTAATTAATGTTTAAAATATTATTTAAGGGCCTGTTGTTTAAAAGCTGGTTTGCTGCTCATATCCGTCGATGTTTGATAAACTGGGAAATGCTGTTGTTATGTGACGACAGTTTAATTTTGCAAACTCGCATGTTTATCACAAGGTTAAATCCAGTTAGATAAGTTACTAGCTAATTATTAAGGCTTTCTGTTCAATCTTGAATAACGTGACGCTTCCATAACGCGTCTGCATCCAATATACCTTTGTTGTTCCCATACCAGAGAGCACTGTTTCTCTGGCAATTTTAAATGGCGCATAAAATATAATAGTTTGGCTTGGCTTGACACACAGTCTAATGGTCTAACGAAATATAAATTTTAAACCTATTTTTACTGTTTAAGAAGAACCCTCTACTGCCTTTCTAAGCCAATGCAGGAGGAGACCGTCCGATTGTAAAGCAAAACGTGATTGGTTGTAGCGAAAGTGTGCTGCGATTGGTCAGCGCAACGTCCCCAACCCACCTCGTAGCGCCGGGCCTGCCAATAATAGACGGCCCTCAGTCTAAAAACAGAGAGTAATTTCAGCAGGTGGATTATCAGTTAATGTTTGATGGAGGGGCGGAGGAGTCATCAGGTACAGGTAGATCGTTCAGTAATAGGTGAAAGTGAAACCTTTGGTGAAACTGAGGCAGGATTGTTCTCTTGTCGATCTTTACGAACTCTTATCAACATTTTGTTAATATCATAGAATCTATAAAATATCAATCATTTATTCAGACACTCTTGTGAACACAGCAATGTTCAGTTAAAGGTAAGTCATGAACCAACAGAAAAACATATTTAGCATGAACAACTGTGACTAGCATGAGTGAGACTTGAGATCAGATGCGTTTAATCGGTTAGGTAGGCCTACGGTCCGTGTAAGTTTTGATCATATTTCCTATTTGGAATGGAATAACGAGAAATGAAAAGACAGCTTGTTTATTCGTTTTTTCGTTTAGTTTAACAAACAGAAAATGAGATTTTGGCCCGATTTCCCATTTTTCGTTTGTGATTTATAAATCTGTTTATGGCTTTCTCGCTCATGTGGGCGGCGCTAAAACGCCCCTTTCATCTGATTGCGCCGTCTTCAGGACAGCCTTATTTCTGTCAGGTAGAATAAGAGTCGGTACTGCATTGTCAAATCATCCCACTTCATAAGCTTTTGTCGCCACGCGAACCACCACTCGCTGATATTTAAATAAGAAATGTTATATTTAACTATAATTAGTGCTGCTGCAAAGCTTCGCCATAATGTACGACACTTGAGAGATCACAAGTCATACAGTATGCTGCTGACACGGAGTTTGGTGTTCCCAATATATATACCATATCTAACCTTTCCCACTCGTCTTTTAAGATGATCACTATAGTGAGAGACTGTGTGTGTGAGTGAGAGAGAGAGAGAGAGAATGCCGTACCGACTCCATTTTTTATTATTATTATTATTATTATTATTATGATTGCAAACATTATAAAGATGACATGAAATGATCTACAATTTTGTATATGGTAAACAACATGTATCCACATTATGTACAATGTCATCTGAACATACAGAACAAAAAAAATGACATTAGCAAACAGAAAAAAATAAAGAAGAAAGAAAAATTAGCAGAAGAAAGGAAAAGAAAAAAAGAGGGTAAGATATTAGTTTACATTTCAGTTAGAGTATACAAATTAAAATTATTACAAATTGAGGTTGTTTTTCTTGCTTTCTTATTTACAGAGGATGAAATGGTGTTAAGGTACATTTTAAATTCTTTCAAAAAAACAAGAAAAATTGGTTTGTTGTTAGAGAATTTACATTTATGGATATAGAATTTGCCAAGAAAATAAATTAAATTTTTAACAAAACAAGCTTTGTTTTTATTAGAATCAGAATCAAAGTGGCCAAAAATAATATCTTTAAAAGTTACAGATATATCTTGTTGGATATTAACTTTAATAAATGTTTCAATATCTTTCCATAGTTGTTCAGTATAGAGACATGACCAAAATAGATGATAGACAGTTTCTGTGTGAACTTGGCAAAATGAGCACCTTGTATCAATATTAGTTTTATATTTAATCATAAAATATTTAGCAGGGTAAAATTTATTTATTATTTTGAAAGACACTTCTTTTACTTTATTGGTAAGAAAATATTTTTGTTGTAAAGACCAAATCTTTTTCCAATTTAAATTTTTAAATAAATTATTCCAGTAAAAGATTGAAGAGATAATATCTTAAAGAAACAGGGATCTAACTTTCTTATTTCTATCTTTTTTTCCTGAAAAATATATTTTACCTATAGGAGTATCTATTGGCTCAGGAAAAGTAGTGTTTATAGTAGTAGAGTGACTATAATTCTTAAAAAGCATACAGATTCCTGTTGGTATCGCTCCCATAACTATGGCAAATTCTTTGGGAGTAACTGGTACATTGTATTCTGAAAGAAATTCAGCGTAAGTCATTAGTAAACCTTTGTTGTTAAATAGCTGATAGACTAAAAGTAAACCGTTATTAAACCACTGATCAAAAAATAAAGTTCTATTTTTGTATAAAATATTTTGATTGTTCCAAATAAAAAATTTATGGGGAGTGAAATTATGTTTACATATTAAAGCCCATGCCAAAATTGCCTGTTGGTGGAAATTTGAAAGTTTGATAAGTTATAGTTGCACATCAATAAAAATTGTATACCTCCAATACATGAAAAAGCTTGTTGAGGGAAGATATCCCAGATGGAATCTTGATTTTTCAAATATCGATGAAGCCAATTTATTTTGAAAATGTAATTTAAAGAACTAAAGTCAATAAAATTTAAGCCACCTTTGTTGTAGGAATTTAAGATAACAGACTTCTTCATATAATGGCTTTTGTTTTTCCAGACAAAGTCTGTTAGAGCTCTATCAATCAATTTACATGTAGGCTTATCTACATAGAGAGATTGGGCCGCATAAGAGAGGCGTGAAAGACCTTCGGCCTTAGTGAGCAAAACTCTTCCTTTAATAGATAGATCCCTTTGAAGCCAGCAATTAAGTTTTTTCTTTGTTTTTTCAATAATCGGATTAAAATTTGTTGCACATCTATTTTTTTCTCTAGTTATTTCTATACCGAGATATTTAACAGTGCTTTTAACAGCTATGCCACAGATTGAAGAGACATTACAGCTTTTAATGGGAAATAATTCACATTTATCAATGTTAAGGTTCAGACCAGAAGCTTTAGAAAATGTTTGAAGGATATTTAAGGCTACAGAGATTTGAGAGGAGTCTTCTAAAAACAATGCTGTGTCATCAGCTAATTGACTTATGGTTAATTCTGTATTTCCAACAGTGATGCCTTTTAGGTTACTCCTTTTAATATGTAAATTAAGAAATTGTACTGCAATTAAGAACAGATAGGGAGACACTGGGCATCCTTGACGAACACCACGATTTAGAGAAAACCTGGGAGAAGTACCATTTTTTAATTTAATTGAGCTATTTCCATTTACATATAGCATTTTAACCATCTTACAGAAATAATCACCAAAGCCAATTTTTTTAAGTGCTTGAAATAAAAAAATGTGTTCTAAAGTATCAAAGGCTTTATAATAATCTAAGAAAAAGATGAAGCTGTCATTATGAATTATATCAGAGTAATCTAAAATGTCTAATATCAGTCTTATATTATTAGATATGTGTCTATTTGGCATAAAGCCAGATTGTGTTTCATCAATAATAGAGTGTAATACTCCTTTTAATCTTTTGGCCAATACTAAAGCAATTATTTTATAATCATTGTTTAATAACGTTATTGGACGCCAGTTATCTAACAAAGTAATATTTTTACTTGGCTTGGGAATTAAAGTGATCAGCCCTTGGCAGAGTGTAGGTGGGAGAGAAGATTTATTTATGCTTTCCTTAAAGACGTTAAACAAAAAAGGGGCGATGTTTTTACTGAACATATGATAGAATTCTGACGTAAGACCGTCTGTACCAGGGGATTTATTGATTTTTAAAGATTTAATTGCTTCATCAATTTCTTTTAAAGTAATGGGAGAATTGCAAATGGCTTGATCATTGTTACTTAATTGATTAAAGGAAAATCATGAGCATGCTGTTTGTTAAATTTAGATGTATATAAATCTTGATAAAATTTGGCACAGAAATTGGCAATAGCCTTTTGGTCTTCACAGAGAGATCCATCAATTATAAGCTTTCCAATCAGATTTTTTTTAATTTGTTGTTTCTCTAATCTAAAGAAATAAGAGTTTTGCTCACCTTCCTCAATCCATCTTTTCCGTGATCTAACAAAAGCTCCCTCTGCTTTTTGTTTATAAAACTCATCTAATGCATTTTGATGATGAGCAAGCTCAACTTTTTCAGCATCAGACAGAACCATATTAGATAAAAGATTTGAGATTTTAGATATTATAATACTCTCTTCATTTTTTACTTTTTAGTCAATTTGCTGCTAAAAGTACGCAAGAATTTACCAATTTCATATTTTGTCAATTCCCAATTACTGCAAAAATTGTTTTCCTTATTGGCTTTTTCCCAATAATTGGAGATTATGAAATTAATGTTATCCTTTACTTCATTGTACTTGAGCAATGAAACATTCAACTTCCAATATGAGGTAGTTCTTTGTAAATTAGCAGTATCTGAAAAAGGAATGCATATAGAGATGCATTTGTGATCAGAGAGCGGAGATGGAATAATATCAGAAGATACATTCTTTAAATCTCTAGAGATAAGCCACATATCGATACGAGATTGATTTGAAAGAGTATTATTGTTCCATGTAAATATTTTTTGAGAGGGATGAGTTTCTCTCCAACTGTCAAGTAACGAAAATCGTTGCATAAACCTCTTTAAGTACAAACTTGAATTATCAGGAGATTTTGGAGGCCATCTGTCTAAAACGTTATTCAAAGCCACATTAAAATCCCCTCCAAAAACTAAAAAAGAGTTTGGGTATTTGGCTAGCAAATTCAACACATGTTCTTCCACTTGATCAATAAGATTTTCATTATCTTTTTGTTGATTAAAACCATAAATATTAACAATAATAACTGTTACATTCGAAATTTCCAATACAAGACAGATATAACGTCCACCTGGATCACAATCAGAGCATATAATCTTCCCATCAAAATGGTGTTTAAGGATACAAACACCAGCCGAATTACTTGTTCCATGAGCCATCCATAAATCAGATCCCCACTGAGATCTCCAGAAAACATAATCCTCTTTGGTTGAGTGGCATTCTTGCAGAAAATAAAAGTCAGATTTAAACTGTTTAAGAAACAAAAAAATGTGATGTTTCTTAACCCTCTAGTGTTAAAAGAAATAATAGATAGAGACATAAAGAAGAAAGAATAGCCTACTATAAGTAGATTGAACTGGTCTCTGAAAATGTGTTAACTATACACGCAAAATGATGAGAACAGCAAACTCTATTAGTACAAATGAGAATTCAGAATTTAGACGTCAACATCCATAGAACCAAAGTAATCTTTTATCTTGTAAATTTAAATTTCTTATTTCTATAGTGTAAATACAGTCAATATAATAACAGAACCAAACAAAGTCCTTGTTTTTTCCATAAGGAATGAGAGTTACAAAAACAAATTCCCGAGATTAGAATGCCTTTAGTCATAGCTAAAGGGGAAAAATAAATAAAAGAATAATAGTATATTCAATAGTATCTATATTTTTATAATTATATAAATAATTATAACTTAGAATCAGAATCAGAATCAGAAAGAGCTTTATTGCCAGGTATGTTTACACATACTAGGAATTTGTTTTAGTGACAGAAGCTCCACAGTGCAACAGAGTGACAGCGACAAGACAAGGCACAGATAATAAAAAGAATAAGAATAATATACAAATATACAAGATAGACAAAGTGCAAAAACAATATATAATATAGACAATTTGTATGTACAGTTATGATGAGTGCAAATTTGAAATATAAATAAGTATGTGTTTTAAGTAAGTAATGTATAATAGTGTTGTGTGTTCCGTGTTTGTCAAGTGTTCATGAGATGGATTGCCTGAGGGAAGAAACTGTTCCTGTGTCTGGTCGTTCTGGTGCTCAGAGCTCTGTAGCGTCGACCAGATGGCAACAGTTCAAAGAGGGAGTGTGCTGGATGTGAGGGGTCCAGAGTGATTTTCTTTGCCCTTTTTCTCACTCTGGATAAGTACAGTTCTTGGAGAGTGGGGAGGGTTGTACCAATGATTCGCTCAGCAGACCGGACTACCCTCTGTAGTCTTCTGAGGTCAGATTTGGTAGCTGAGCTGAACCAGACAGATATAGAAGTGCAGAGGATGGATTCAATGATGGCAGAGTAGAACTGTTTCAGCAGCTCCTGTGGTAGGTTGAACTTCCTCAGCTGGCGAAGAAAGTACAACCTCTGCTGGGCCTTTTTCACAATGGACTCAATGTGGTTGTCCCACTTCAGGTCCTGGGAGATTGTGGTGCCCAGGAACCTGAATGACTCCACTGCAGTCACAGTGCTGTTCATGATGGTGAGTGGGGAGAGCAGGGGTTTCTCCTGAAGTCCACGATCATCTCCACTGTCTTGAGCGTGTTGAGCTCCAGGTTGTTAAGACTGCACCAGACAGCCAGCTGTTCAACCTCCAGTCTGTAAGCAGACTCGCCACCGTCCTGGATGAGGCCGATCAGTGTGGTGTCATCTGCAAACTTCAGGAGCTTGACAGAGGGTCTTTAGAGATGCAGTCATTGGTGTACAGGGAGAAGAGCAGTGGGAGAGAACACAGCCCTGAGGCGCCGGTGCTGATGGTGCGGGTGCTGGATGAGAATTTTCCCAGCCTCACTAGCTGCTGCCTGTCTGTCAGGAAGCTGGTGATCCACTGACAGACAGAGGTGGGCACGGAGAGCTGAGTTAATTTGGGCTGGAGGAGTGATGGAATGATGGTGTTAAAAGCAGAGCTGAAGTCCACAAACAGGATCCTCACATAAGTCCCGGTCTGTCCAGATGCTGCAGAACATAATGCAGTCCCATATTGACTGCATCATTCACAGACCTGTTTGCTCGATAAGCAAACTGCAGGGGGTCCAGTAAGGGTCCAGTGATGTCCTTCAGATAAGCCAAAACCAGTCTTTCAAATGATTTCATGGCCACAGACGTTAGAGCCACAGGTCTGTAGTCATTAAGTCCAGTAATTCGGGGTTTCTTTGGGACGGGGATGATGGTGGAGCGTTTGAAGCATGAGGGGACTTCGTACAGCTCCAGTGATCTGTTGAAGATCTGCGTGAAGATGGGGGCCAGCTGGTCAGCGCAGGTTTTCAGACAGGCTGGTGAAACGCTGTCTGGGCCTGGTGCCTTTCTTCTCTTGTTTTTTCTGAAGACCTGGCGCACGTCATCTTCACTGAACTGAATTGCCGGTGTGGGAGACGGGGTTACAGGAGGTGTGAATGGTGTTTTTCAAACCTGCAATAAAACTTCGTTCAGATCGTCTGCCAGTTGTTGATTCACCACAGAGCTGGGGATGGTGTCTTGTAATTAGTGATGACTTTCAGACCTTTCCACACTGAAGCCGTGTCATTAGAAGAGAACTGATTCCGAAGCTTATCGGAATAATTCCTCTTTGCCACTCTGATCTCCTTTTCCAGTGTGTATTTGGCCTGTTTGTACAAGACTCTGTCCCCATTTCTGCGAGCATCTTCTTTGGCTTGACGGAGCTGGCTAAGTTTTGCAGTGAACCACGGTTTGTCGTTGTTGTAAGTTAAATAAGTCTTTGTAGGAATGCACAAATCCTCACAGAAACTGATATATGATGTAACAGTCTCTGTGAGCTCGTCCAGATCGGTGGCAGCAGCTTCAAAAACACTCCAATCAGTCCATTGAAACAAACTTGTAAAGCCTGCTCTGTTTGGTGGTCCATCTCTTTACAGTCTTTGCTACAGGTTTAGCTGATTTCAGTTTCTGCCTGTAGGTCGGTATGAGATGAACTAAACAGTGATCAGAGAGCCCCAAAGCTGCCCGTGGGACAGAGTGATATGCATCCTTTATTGCTGTGTAACAGTGATCCAGTGTATTACTGTCTCTGGTGGGACAAGTAACATGCTGTCTGTATTTTGGAAGTTCACGTGAGAGAATCGCTTTATTAAAGTCCCGAGAATGATTAGAACAGAGTCCGGTGTTGTTGCTCACTCTCTGTGATCATATCAGCGAGTATCTGTAAAGCTGAGCTCACGTGCGCTATGGAGGAATGTAGACACTCACCAGAATGAACGAGCAAAACTCCCGCGGCGAATAGAACGGTTTGCAGTTAATGAAGAGTGTTTCAAGATCGGGACAGCACATCTTCTTTAACACAGTTACATCTGAACACCACCTTTCGTTGATGTAAAAGCACGTCCGCCGCGCGACTTCCCGTTGATTCTGCGTCGCGATCTGATCTAAACAGCTGAAAGCCCGGCAGACTTAACACGCTGTCCGGAATGGCGTCGTTCAGCCAGGTTTCCGTGAAGCACAGAGCAGCCGAGTTCGAAAAATCCTTATTTGTCCGGGAGAGCAGAAGGAGTTCGTCCGTTTTGTTGGGTAGAGAGCGGAGATTCGCCAGATGGATGCTAGGCAGCGGCGTTCTTAATCCGCGCTGTCTGAGCTTCACGAGGCGCCGCGCGCTTCCCCGTCTGCGGCGTCCTGAAGCGTCTAAACAGCGCTGCCGCTCCACCGACTACAACATTCAACAAAACGTCTGAATAATCGAAATCCGGTAAAAGATTTTGTGGTGTGTACTGCCGAATGTTCAGCAGTTCATCCCTGGTAAAACTGATGGTATTTGAAAAACAAAAAACAGGAAAAACTAACAAAAACAGTACAAACACTGGAGAGCTAAGCACCGTGGCTGCCATGCGCGGCGCCATCGTAGCATGGCAGTAATTATAATATATTCCTTCAAAATACCAACTAAATTATTTTTTCCTTTGTCTTCTTTTAAGGGGAGAAAAAAGAAAAAAACTTAAGGGCAACAATCTCGAAATTATATACTTTTGTTAGCCCACTGTTTCAGTACATAGTAAAACAAGTTTCATGTATATCCAGGTCAGCTGCATAAAGGCTGGAGTTAATATTTCGATTCCTTCTACAAACGCCCTACCTCCAATAAAGTAAGCACGCTTGTTATTTTGTCTTGCTTTTTCTACTGCCGGCCATAACTTGTTCCTCCTCTCTTTATCTGCAGGAGATAAATCCTCAGATATTTTCAGGCCATTTTCCCTGAGAAAAGTAGACTCCTTTGCTGCACGCCACACAGCGTCGCGACAGAGCCGGGAGGCAAATTGAACAATAATTCCTCTGGTTTTGTTCGGTTGCTTGCGACCAAGCCGGTGTACAATATCAATGGCAATCGGAAGTTTGTCCTTGTCCTCTGGCAGGAGTCGCTGACACAACTGGATAACCTGCAGTCGAACCTCTTCTTTCTCCTTTTCTGGGACTCCGTAAATTCTTAAATTCCATCGTCGCGAGTAACTTTCCAGATGTGCTAGTCTTCTCTCTTGCTCAATGGTAGTCTGCTCCATTTTGCTCACCTTGGACTCCATTGCTCCGTACTTGCTTTTCAGACAATTAACTTCCTCGCTCATGAATTCAATAGCTTCCTTGACACTTGTGATTTGCTTGGTATTTTCATGTATTACCTCCTTCATGTTAGTAATCGCACGTGTATTTTCTCCTATTATTTTCTCCAGGGAATCTGACCGAGTGTTTATTAATTGAGAAAGTGCTCCAAGTTGTGAAAGTACGTCAGCAATATCAGATCGCTCAGTCTTTCGTTGTTTGGCGGCAGGAGATTTGCATGGCGTGTCTAAAAGTGCTGGAAATTCCTCCTCGCACAACATGAATTCGTCAGAGATTGCATCCAAGTCTGTCTTGACGTAATCATGCAGATTCTCTGTCGCAAGATTATTAGAGGCTTGCAGCATATCATGATTGGATTTGATAGCAGGATTAGCATTAGCCTGCAAAGGGCTCTTTGTTTTTCTTTTTTCGGACTTGCCCATTGTGCCACTCTTTACTAGAAGGACATTTGTCTATAAATTGCTATAAGAATTAAAAGAAAGTGATATAATCTTATTCTGACGGCACTAAAAGTCAATTTCACCATTTGAGTTTGCAGAGCACATCAACTCACATGTTGCTAGAGCGCCATCTTGAACCGCCTACCGACTCTACCTGGCAGAAATAAGGCCGTCCTGACGACTGCGCGGTTTGACCAATCAGATGAAAGGCGCGTTTCAGCGCCGCCCACAAGCGCGAATGAAATATCAAAGCCATAAACAGATTTATAAATCACAAACGAATAATGGGAAATCGGACCAAAATCTAATTTTCCGTTCGTTAAACTAAACGAAAAAACGAATAAACAAGTTGTAAACATTTCTCGTTATTCCATTCCAAATAGGAAATGAAATGATCAAAATCTTCCGTGGTCCGTGTACTTTTGCGTCCAATCCTTTTTCCTTTTTTAACCACGGCGAAAAAACAAAAAACGAACGGTTGTTGTATTTTTAAATGCTATGTTGAATACCAACATTTAAATTAAAACCGTATACACAAATTTCATGCGCATGAAATAAAATATTGACTTCTTTTCAGATTTTTGTTTATTACGTTTTGCATCTTTAAACCAAAATTAAAAATGGACAGATTAAAGTCGACAAAATGTCAATTTAAAAGTTTCCTTTTGTAAAATTAGACCTACTGTTTCTCCCACACTTTTGATAGTCTGAAACCAAGATAATACATGACTTGATTTTAAAACTGAAACGGGCATTGATGCAGCACACCTGTCCCAACATGGTGACGGGCGAGATGCTCCCCTTTTGTTCCGTTAAAAAAAAAGTCAACCCATTCTCACTCACGAGGGGTCCGATACTGCCGCATGTCCAAGAGAATGCTGGCGGCAAACTCGCCCAGCGAAGCGGGACATTCAGGGCCGTTCACACAGAATGCGTTTTTCTATTCCAATGCGCTACTTTCCCATTGTTTTTCTATGTAAACACGCGTTTGACGGACGTGTATGACCGTTTCGCTCGCGTCTTGCGACTTTTGCAGCGCCTCGCACATAAGCGCCGCGTTTTAAAGACGCCGTGTCAAGTTAAAGAATTTCAACTTTTACAGGCAGCGCCACTCATCAATGTCAGTTCCAAAACAGTGGACCAATCAGAAGAACTCGGAGGCGGGGCAAGCGTTGTGAGCTTCTGTTTACAGTAGCAAGTTGGCATGACAACTGTTTTATTTGACAGCAACATGGTGGAGGAGGCGCTCATTATTATCTTATTTTCTTTTTTCCATGTCAAAACTTGTATCTGTCAATTCTGCTGTTTGCCTATTGCTATTATTTCCATTATTGTCCTTATTGCATCATGTCTCAAAGGCGCCTCTCCAGACCCTCGCGTTCTACGCTGCGCTTTTTTAAAAAGGATTCCTGAGCGCTGTGTCTGGTGTTTTTAGACGCAAAGACGCGTTCTGTGTGAATGGCCCCTAAGCGCTTAACGTGAAAAACGTAAGCGCTTAATGTGGCTTAATGTACTACAGTGATATTGGAGGAGCAAATTTAGTACACACCTTATAAATAAAGCATATGTACAGACAAGCAGATGAGCCCACACTATGAACACAATTAATAACACGTTAAGCGTTTTCCTAGAAAATAAAATACAGTTATGAAGAAAACGCTTAATGCATTAAGATTGTGATATTAAAAGCCCAATAAAGCTATGCAGACAAGCAGGTCAGGCCGAATATGAAGGCAACGCGCTTAAACGTTCAGCGTTTTCCACGCTTAACTTAAAAATATTGTCCTTCCACTTTGTTAACGTTGCCGTTGTCTTAGCAGTAGATGCCGTTGATTGCCTCCTCCACTGAGACAAAGGGCATGGGAATTTTGTCTTCATGAAAATTACATATTGGGTTATAATTTTGTCATCATAACATACGTTGGTATATTTTAAATTTGAACAGCAAGACATGGCGTAGGCTATAGCATATAAAGCGACTAAACAAATCCTAAACAATTTCTCGATATAAAACAATTTAAAACACCTAACAGCCAGACAAAAAAGTCACCGAAATTTAGATGTCGTTTGGGCCTTTATTCATATAAAACAGTAAAAAGCAAAAGGACGGGATCGAGACCACAAGCATGAACTCGATAATGTGTTGGAGCTCTAAACAAGAGGCTAAGGTTTAGAAATGGTCATGTTTATGTTAAAATATAAATGTAATAATAATAATAATAATAATTTAACGAATAAAAATTAATCAGCATCATCTTTTTTAGGCTCTTGATGCGAGTCATCCTATTGACGCCAGAGGAAAAAGGCACTAGAGGGCGCTTCAGCGTGACGCAAAACACTAGAAATTAAATTTAGCATTTTTACATGTTAAAAAACAAGTTGTATATCATTTATATTATTTTTAATATAATAATGGTCTTGCATAAGGATAATTGTCTTGTATCTGCTAATTCTATTCATCGGTGTTAAAATAAAAAAGGAAGAAACCGCATTTTCCATATTTCATTTCTGGTTTAAAAATGGAAAAACGAATGGACGCAAAAGTACATGGACCTTCCGTTCATTCGTTTTTTGATTTGATATTGAAATCAGAAAAACGAGAAAACCACACTTTTTTCGTTTTTCATTTTTAAAATGAAAACGAAAAAACTAAAAATTGGCTTGATTTTTCTTTTTTCGTTCTGGGGTTGGAAACGAATAATCAGTTTGAATATTCGATCTCTACATGTGGGCGGGAATAAAACGCCTCTTTCCGCTGATTGGTCGACCAGACGTCAAAATATGTCGTCCTATATCAGTTGTTCATCGGTTCCGCTCAGCAGAATAATAGTCCCTCGCTCTACAGCTGTACGGATTCTTAACGCCTTAATTGCAACTACATTTCATCTCTTTCTCATAAATATTAATTTACTTTGCAGCTGCACCCAACTGCCCCCAGCCTACAACAAAGCTGCTAAACGCACTGGGCAGCGCGGAGCGAATACATCGAAGTAAAGCACAAATCAGTAGCCTATTGATTTAAATGTAAGTGCAGCAGTCATAACTTTTGTTTTAGACAACACCCTGAGTTTTGGACATGGGTTGATTTTAAAACATGACAGATATGAAAAGATATTACATGTTATTAGTTCCTCTCAAAACGGTATTAGTTCAGAGATGGACTTTATTGAATGAGATGAAGAGTATTTTTTTATAGCCTATTTATTGCCATCTGTCGTGTCAGAAATTAACTTTACCATAAGGGGCAATTGATTTTCAGGGGATTTTGCCCCTTTCATCGCGAAAGTGAAAGTGCCCTTTGTGGTCGCATCGCGGTGCCCCCCGCGTTCCCATTTCTCCCCCCAGGAACCAGTGGCGAGGCTACAGAAGGGCCAGGGCGGCACTGGCCCACCCAGATTGATGGCTGGCTCACCCAATCAAAGGTGCCAGAATATAATTCGTTTTTGGTCTGGAAATAGTCATATCTGTTGTGAAGGCCTATATATAATTTGAAAAATGTATTATTAAAAATACATAATATGTTTTATTTCGCGCCGGTAAACTCAGCTTTCCAGAGTCGCGACAGTAGCTGTTTCTATGCAGCGTCTGTCACCGTCCATGAGCCGCGCATATAATAGGCTATGTGTGCCGGTTTGTTTCATTTTTACTGTGATTAGCCTATTTATTCTACAGTAACAATTTATTCTATGGTAACATAGTCACCTGTGTGTAAACAATTTAAAAATGAAGTGATGACAATGAAATTAAATCGAGCTTTGGTTCAGTATTGTGTCCTTCCCCCACACCATTATGACGGTAACTCTCCAAACAAGCAAATGCATTTTCCCGATATGAGCCGTCAGCTCCGGTCTACTAATTTGGAGCGGTTAAGGCCCGGGTATACTTCATTTCCCACGTTCCCCTCCGTCTCGCGCACAGTTTTTCAAAGATAGGCCTACTCATTTGCCCCCTGAGCGCGCGAGCCTTTCAAAGATACTCCTTTTACTCCTTTGGTTATAAAAATTCGGCTGCGCGGCCACTGTTCAGAGAGTCAAAGCTAGTCCACAGTCCAGTAAACGTTTCTTGCTTGCGCCGACTGAAAACACATGAGAAACATCATGAGACAGGAGAGACTCGGTCATTGCAGTACTGAACACTGAACAAATAATATAAAACAGTTAATCGATTTGATGCCGTGCTCGAATGCCGTTTATCCCTTCACAGTGGCATATAGCGGACGGGCATGCAGGGCTATTAAATTATTTTTCTTATTATCATGCTACTTTTATTATTAAATTAATATTGCAATTCATTTGCCCCGCGATATCATAGCGCATCACCGCATAACCGACGCGCTGCGAGGACAATACAATGTTAGGTAGATAGCTTAGCCTACTCCTCATTTAAAGAACAACTTGTTTAACACGAAATACTTCTCGATTCACGAAAAATACTATATTTTTCTCACTATGGGCCACAAGAGAAATATTAAGAAAATAAATTAGATTCATCTCTCATCGTCTCTAAGAGAATATGCGCCGTTACTGCAGCGTCGGATGCCAAAAGCTCAGTCAGTTTTTACTTTCAGTTTCTGTAGTGAATAATTGACTGGAGTTTGAGACTTATTCACCCGCATAACTCTCACGCAAAGTTTGCACATTGTTTGTGTGATATCCACTAGCTCGCCTTCATGGTTTAAAATGGAAATATTTTCAATATTGCGACGTGGCATTTTTCTTTATCACCAGTTGCTCGCAAAATGATGGACACTGATTCACATATCGCCCACGCCATTTCCCATGATAATAAAATTAAGTGAATTATTAAATAAATGAGTAAATAAACAACAAGCAAACTTAAACTTGTTTGCTTAAAATTTCACGAATAATTTGCTGATGCAGGTACAAAAAAAAAAAAAAAAACAAACAAAAAAAAACGTTTTGTACCTGCAAAAAAAAAAGAAAAAGAAAAAAAAAACCGAAAAATTCTTGTCCCCCTTACCTCAAGAGTCAAATGTCGCCCATATCTATCTATCTATATAGATAGGCCTAATAGATATGCTGTGACGGTAAAATACACTGAAATAAATATCTTTTCATAGCCTATCTGTCATAACATTTCAAATTCATCCCATGTTGTCTAAAACAAAAGTTATGACTGCTGCATGCATATTATTTACACTTAAATCGATGCTAGTACTTTGCGCTTTACTTCAATGTATCGTGCATTCGCTCTGCGCTGCCCTGTGCGTCGAGCAGCTTCGCTAGATATAGTTGGTCAGTTAAATAAAACAGGCAGTGTGCCAAAGTTGTAGGCTAGAGGGTATTTGTATGCAGCTGCAAAGTAAATTAATATTTATGAGATAAACTAATATTTCACATGTAGATGAATTTATGTCTACACAGAATTAAACCCTGACTCTGCACCAGTACGATTTGTGTCAAGCCATTCACTAGTCTGGTTATTTGATGAGAAAGAGATGAAATGTAGAATAAACGCGTTAAGAATCCGTACAACTGTAGCAGCGAGGGACTTTTATTCTGTTGAGCGGAACCGAGGAACTACTGATGACGACATGGTTTGACGTCTGGTTGACCAATCAGCAGAAAGAGGCGTTTCATTCCCGCCCACATGTAGAGCTCGAATATTCAAACCTATTATTCGTTTCCAACCCCAGAACAACAAAATGAAAAATCAAGCCATTTTTTTGTTTTTTCGTTTTCTTTTTAAAAAATGAAAAAGTGCGGTTTTCTCGTTTTTTCTGATTTCAATATTAAATCAAAAAACGAATGAACGGAAGATACCCTAATTGTGTAGATACACGTAGGCCTATTTGTTTTCTGATTTTGACTAATTTAACCAGTTGATTGTAGATATTTATTGCATTTGGCCCATCAGTGTAAATATGAAATATTCAGAGGCAAAATACATATATGATAACACCATTCTGTGTGAGTTGTCTGCGTATTATAGTGCTTTATTTTCATTTTTTTTTCTTTTTAGTATCTGTGTCCTTCAGAAATATCATCCCAAGATTTATTTACATAAATGTATGTATTTGTTCATTTATGTATATTTATGTATATGTATATTATGTGTATTTACACTATTGAATGTACTGGTTTTAAAGCTATTGTTGTCCAATTTTTGGCCTTCAAATGTATTTAACCCCACCAGCTAGTTCAGTTTTTTGAACCTCAGTGATTATAAACAGTATGTACTGCAGACACATTGTGCATTTGTATTCTGTTTTGTCTTGACCCGTTTTAACAGAAAGTGATTGTAAATGAGTATCTCACTTTTGGACATAAACTTAAATGTAAGTAGTATTCTAAGGCAAAAGCATGTATGCTGACACACTTTTCTATAATGTTTTCTCATTTCCATTTTTCTTCTTCATATTTTCTATTTAGCATCTGTGTCTCCTCAGAGATGAAGTTCATTTGTTTGTCTCTTCTGCTTGTTAGTGGAATTACAGATTCAAAATCAGGTAATTTATTCATCATTGTGAATAATACTTTATATTAATACTTTTGCACAGTACTGTCTGTCCGGAACAACATTAGGGTAAAAACCTTTAGGATGTGTAGTTCAGACCTGCTCTCTTCCTCTTGTAACAGAGCAGTATGAAGTAGTGGGACCTGCAGATCCTGTTCTTGCTGTAGCTGGTGAAGATGTGATTCTGCCCTGTTCAGTCAAACCCAACATCAGTGTTGTGGACACGAGAGTGGAGTGGTTTAGACCAGATCTGGAAGACTCACAAGTGCATCTCTATGAGGATCATGAAGACATAAACACAGATCAGATTCAGTCCTACAGAGGGAGAACAAAACTGAATCATCAAGAACTACAGAGAGGAAACGCATCACTCAAACTCTCATCAGTCCAAATCTCTGATGAAGGACGTTATAAGTGTTTTATTCAGACCAGTTCCTGGTATGATGATGCCACTGTTGATGTCAAAGTTGAAGGTGAGGAAACCAATAAAAACTAGCATACTCTTGTCATGGAAGCCAAAATAACAACAGAATGTTCCTCTTGTTGATCTGTAGCTGTAGGAAGTCCTCCAGTGATCACTGTAGATGGGTTTGATCGTTCAGGAGGGCTTCATCTACAGTGTGAATCTGAAGGTTGGTATCCTGAACCTGATCTTGAGTGGCTGGACAGTGAAGGAGTCAGTTTGAGTTCAGGAACTACAGAGACACACAGAAACACAGACAGATTCGGTGTGAAGAACACCGTCATTGTATATCACAGTGGCAAGATTCACTGCAGAGTCAAAGTGAAGCATCACATGCTGGAGACACTGATTGACACCTCAAGTAAGTACTGACACATCTGTTACTGGACTTGTTTGTCATTTTCTCATGATATTTTTGATGCAGTAAAAAGAATTAATGATTATGAGCTTATTATGTAAAGCTAGAAACAATATCCCCACTAACAGGAAACATTCTCATAACTTGAACTAATGTTCTGACAAGGTTCTCTCAAAGTTATGAAAGTTCTTCCAATAACATTAATAGAATGTTTGTTCAATGTTATCTGGTATACAATAATGTTCTCAAAAGTTTAGCACAATAACGTCATTTATACATTGTTTGTGGAAGTTTTTTTAAATGATGTTGGGAGAAAACGTTCTAAGAACAACATTCTTGGAACATTTAGAATGACTTCAAAAGAATAACTTCAGATTTTTAGCACATTTTTACTATTACAGCTCTCAAGGTTAACTTGTCATATAAAGTGTTGATTATAATATTTAGATCTATGGCATTATATTTAGATCATGGCATGAAAGGTTGCAGTGATGAGCATGTAGCGGATCGCAGATGTTGAGTGCATGCAGCGATCTTGTCATAGCAACTCAATTTCTGCACACTAATGAATGCTTTCATAACTAACAGTGCAAACACACTGTAAATAAGAGATTCGTTGATTATTTCGGGAGTTTGGCGCGAGTCCAGAACTTAAGGGTTGGTCACACTGCACTTTTCATTCCATTGACTTCCATTCAATTACATGCAAATGCGTCAGATCGAAAATGCAAGCTCGTGCGAAAGGTTTTGCATTTTGCTGCATGTACAATATACTGTCCCGTACATTTTATTTTTATTTTTTTCCATATCTATATTTATATATTTATAATTTTTCTTTAGTGTTTGTATTCTGATAATAATTGCACTGTCCATTGCGGACCTGATTTACATTTCACTGCTGGTTATATATTCTCTATATAACTGTGTATGTGACAAATAAAAATCTTGAATCTTGAATTTCTTGCACCATCCGATGAAATTTCGCACGTTCAAAGTCTAGTGTGACCGCGGCTTTAGTCACTGATAACGCTGTTTGATTGACAGCTCCAGCGATTGCAAAGAAAGCATTCTTTGTTCGCTTTCTATTTATAATTTAATCACAGTTTAAAGGGATAGTTTACCCAAAAATGAAAATTTGATGTTTATCTGCTTATCCCAGGGCATCCAAGATGTAGGTGACTTTGTTTCTTCAGTAGAACACAAATGATGATTTTTAACTCCAACCGTTGCAGTCTGACAGTCATATAATGCATGGCAATGGGAATTCCATCTATAAGAGTCAAAACATGCACAGACAAATCCAAATTAAACCCTGCGGCTCGTGACGACACAGTGATGACACAGAGACACGAAACGATCGGGTTGTGAGAGAAACTGAACAGTATTTATATAATTTTTTACCTCTAATACACCACTATGTCCAATAGCCTTCAGCATCTGGTTGGTGAGGTCTGAACGCCCTCTGACAACGGAAGTGATCTCTCGCACTCATTGAAGCAAAGCGCGAGAAATTTATAAACTGTTGATAGTTTTTCCTTTCGATTAATAGGCTTATATTTGGACAGAATCTTGTTATAAAAGATAATTGTATTGTAATAGCAATGTCTGAAACTTGTATTGTGAGCACTTCTTGTGTCTATTTGCCTCTTCATGATGACTCGCTTGTTGTATTCCTCACTTGTAAGTCGCTTTGGATAAAAGCGTCTGCCAAATGAATAAATGTAAATGTAAATATTGTCCAAGATGGCAAATAAAGAAAATGCTGTACGTATTATTATTATTATTATTATTATTATTATTATTATAAAGTACATGCAACAAATAAAAAGTAAAAATAAAGTTATTAACTGGTATTTTTCTAATCAAACCAGTTTTGGAACGTTAATAATACATAAGGAACGCAGGAACAGAAATGTTAAAATACTGATTTTGCTCGGAGTGAAACGATTTTTTTTTTTTTTTTCAAGCCCTGTTATGTATATCTATATTACAATGTTATGATGAACTATATGACTTTCTCCACTTGTGTTTCCAAGGATGCTGATTTTTAGAAGGCAGCTGTCTGACTCTGAGATGGTGAATGGGAACATGTTTTGTAACATTAGCAACACTTTATTAGCTGTTCGATAACGTAATCAAGCCATAGGCTAAATCATATCATATCATTACCGTTATGTGTCCGGCGTTGTAAAGAGTGATAGGTTACATAAATCAAATTACCATTCTGATACATCGAAATGTAGACGACCCTGTATAATTTCTTCTTCTGAATCAGTTTCTGGTTTAAACATATATAGCTGAATTAAACCAGTATTTCCACGTGCCATTGAGCAGCATTTACTACAGTAAAGTTAAGCGAGTGGATCAGGTATTCTGAGCTGTTATGATTGAGTGGAGGCGGAGACTTATAGTCATATTCATCCACAGCAAGGGTAGAGTTACATTCAAGCTATTTTAAGGCATAAAGAAATTATTTTCACAGGAAAATAAATATTTAAATATGTCATTTTGATGATCAAAGAAGGGACTTTAACTTTAAGAAAACTGGACGTTTTTATGTTCTTGAAATGTTACAAATAAACTTGTGTATGTGAATGTAAATCATTCGTAAAAGGGGTGTGCATGCTGATTAATAATTTGCATAATCCCCGCCTATGATTTAATTACATGTCCAGGAACTTTGTGTAATCTTCTGGACTCCTTTCTGAGGTTTGGCTCCAGTATATTGCATAAATGCAAAAGAGACTAAAAGGCCATATGCCTAATAAAAAATATTCAATTAACGTGTGTCCGCCATAGCATTTTTAGCCATCTGAAAAAATTCCAGATGTTCTTCTGAAAACGTCCAGCTGGGGAAGTTTGAGAGCGCTTCGGAGCTGCAGCACTCTTCAGCTGAGACGCTTTGGTTGCTTTGATGATTTGGAATATCCACGGCAGTTACTAGTGTCTCATTTTGAAGAATATCACTGAATATAAAAATGCAGTAACCAGTCATAATAACTTCATTGTTATTCAGTCGACGGTTGGACGGTGTAGTATTTGTCCCGCCCCTCCTCCACTGTGATTGGACGGCTGTGTAAAAAGTGACAGTGACGAGCGCTGAGTTTTACCCAAAGCTGAAGAGTTTTCAACTCTCAGCTACAATCAATCAATCAATGAAAAGGGCAAACAAACTCGTGAAATATTGTTATACCATTTATTACATGTGGTAGGGAGCAGGAATAAACTTCTTACATTTTGGAAAATTTTGAAATGCATTACTTGGACATGGACGCCTGAAAACAGATCACTCTAAATTGTAATGTAGATGCATTTTCATGAGTAAACTTTACGTCAGAACAGCTTTAAAGGGTCATGAAACCCCAAAACACATTTTTTGAGATGTGAACAGAAATGTACAGGCTGCACATCATTGAAAACACTAAAGGTACTCATTAAGTTTATTCATAAGTGGAAATTAGTTATTTTTAAATTTTTTAGATCAAGGTTTAAAGGTTTGATGCAACAGAATTATTAGATAAACCTCGATTTAATCTAGATTAAAACTCCTTATTGGTGCAATCCACCCTTAATGTGCTTATACTTTGTTTTGCAGATAATAGGTTTATTTCTTGGAGGACATCAGTCATCATGAGTTCAGTTTTTCTTGTGCTCAGTGTGATTGCTGGATTACTGATCGCTGTGTTTGTTCATAAATACAGAGGTAAAGTTCCTGTTTTCTTGTATATGTAACTAAATAAGTCAGCCTTTTTTAAATGTTTTACTCTATTTTTAGTCATTTTTCAATCATTTTTTTATAGAAAGTCGTGAACAATGTCATTTCCACCACTTCTAAAATGCTTGTGTAGTGTGTTTAATATCAATCTATGATGAAAAGTTTGTTGGTTGGTTTCCTTGGTTGAACATTGAATTTTAAATTGCATTTTTAAAGGTGGGGTAAGTAGTTTTTCAACAACACTGTTGATGATATTTGGAATCAAACAAACAAAAAAAAAAACACCCTCTCTTTATTGCTCCTCCTCCAAGAGCCCCTGCCCTTTTGATCTCGAAAGTGAAAGTGCCCTTTGCGGTCGCATCGCGTGCCCCGTGTTCCCATTTCTCCTCCCTGGAACGCGATTTCCACGGTATTCTGACCACTTCCCCCTAATGCTGATTGGTTACACATTTGTTGTTGGTGTCGGCCCGACTAACTTCCAAACAGTGTTTTTGAAAAACTACTTAAAGGTGAAAAAACTTAAAGGTGCAGTATGTAAGAATTTTGCAGTAAAATATCCCAAAACCACTAGGCCAGTGTTATATATTTTGTTCACTTGAGTATTTATAATATCCCAAATGTTTCCAACTATTTGTAAATTGTGAGAAAATTGCAATTTTAAGCAAGGCTCCGGGACGTGTGAGGAGTCGCCTGTCAATGGCGTCATACCCGCGTTACCCTCGGTTTCTGGTTTTATTTTGTAGAAACCATGGAAACACCAAAGACGCTTTAATATTTACATGTTTTAATAGACAAGGGAACAACTGTTTGGTTACATTTACAGACAGAAAACTAATTGTTGTTATACAGCTCAACACGTTTAGTCTTATTGTTTAAATCTAATTTTCTTGATTTTTGAGATATTTTACATTGACTCAGTTCAATTTAATTCACTTAGAATATTATCCCCCGGTTTCACAGACAAGGCTTAAGCTATTCCTAGACTAAAATATGTTTGAGCTGTTTTAACTGAAAGCAACTTGTACTGACAGATCTTAAAATATGTCAGTGCCATTGTTTTGTCTCCAAGATACACACTGATGAACTGAAGTACTGAGGAAAATGTCTTTGTCCACTAAGGAAATGTACACTGTAAAAAAAAACTAAATTTTATGGAAAATATTTTTCTTTTATTTTAAATTATACTCAAAACTTTATCTGTAAAATTAACAAAGTCGAGTGTTATTTTATGTATTATGCCATTTATGACAAATTACAGTAATTCTCATTTTTATACTGAAAAATTACTATTATTTGTATAGTATTTTTCTGTTTTCTTAAATTACATATACAAATGTATGTAAAATTACAAAATAATGGCAATAATAATTTGTGAAATCACCACCAGATGACACAAAGGGACAGTTGGCATCATTGTATATAATCATATTGTATAGTGTTTTCTCTTGTCTTAATTCTGAATTTTCTTCAGCACACAAACAACTAGAGAATGAGAAGAGGAAAATAAAACATAGGGAATTTGTGTTTATTTAATCATTTAATTTAGTATTAATGTCAAGTCTGTTTTCATCCATAAAATATTCAATTAAAATACGTGCATTCACATACTTTTGTGTATATCTTAGGTCCTGTGATTTGTAGTTATTGTGATTATATTCGAATTTAATGCTTCTGTTGTCTGAATTCTGTTTTCTCGTCTGAATTTTCTTCAGAGCACATTCAACTACGGAATGACAAGAACAGACTACAGGAGGAGAAGAACAGAATACAAGATGAGAAGAGCAGAACTGAGAATGAGATGGGCAAAATTCTGAATGAGAAGAGCAGAATACAAGATGAGAAGAATAGACTACAAGATGAGAAGAGCAGAACTGAGAATGAGATGGGCAAAATTCTGAATGAGAAGAGCAGAATACAAGATGGTGAATTATTCTTTATTAAGTTATTAATTCATTATTCATTTAAAGTCTGTTTTCAGGCATAAAATATCCACTTAACTGTGTGTATTCATTTAATTTTGTGTATATCTTGGGTTTGGTAAATGGTTATCAGTTGTAATGTGTATTTATTCAGTCACAGATGTACACTTATATGATGTTAACACATCCTACGTTGTAAAAAAAAAGTATTTTTACAGAGATGCAGTAAAATTTAACTGATTTCACTTTTTTGTATTTTCTCTTGTCATTATTCTGAATTTTCTTCAGCACACAAACAACTAGAGAATGAGAAGAAGAAAATACAGCATGGGGAATTTGTGTTTATTAAATCATTTATTCAGTATTAATGTCAAGTCTGTTTTCATCCGCAAAATATTTAATTAAAATACGTGCATTTGCATACTTTTGTGTATATCTTAGGTCCTGTGATTTGTAGTTATTGTGATTATATTCTATTTTAATGCTTTTTTCTATTTTAATGCTGTCTGAATTCTGTTTTCTCTTGTCTTTCTCTTGTCTGAATTTTCTTCAGAGCACATTCAACTACAGAATGAGAAGAGCAGAATACAAGATGAGAAGAACAGAATACAAGATGGTGAATTTTTCTTTATTAAGTTATTAATTCATTATTCATTTAAAGTCTGTTTTCAGGCATAAAATATCCACTTAACTGTGTGTATTCATTTAATTTTGTGTATATCTTGGGTTTGGTAAATGGTTATCAGTTGTAATGTATATTTATTCAGTCACAGATGTACACTTATATGATGTTAACAGATCCTACATTGTAAAAAAAAAAAAAAAAAAAAAAAAAAAGGTATTTTTACAGATAAGATGCAGTAAAATTTAACTGATTTCACTTTTTATAAAACTGCTTACTAACCAGATTGACTTTATTTCATTATTGTTTGATTGATGTTACCATTGTGGTGATCAGAGTCTGCTTTAGTCTTGACCCTTGACTTTAACATTATTTCTTTAGCTGCTGTAATTGTGTGTTTAAGACACATTTGTTGAGAAAATGATGTCTGTGTGACTCTGAATGATATATTAGTTCAAAATGTTTTGAGCACAAACCGTTTTTAAAATCTTTCATATTTTCTGGTTGTCACAACACTGATGGATCTTATGAAGCCAGTCAGTATATGGGGATGATTAGGAGGCCATGATGGACAGAGGCCAGTGGGCAAATTTGGCCAGGATGCCGGGGTTACACCCCTACTCTTTAGGGGTGGATTTTTAATGACCACAGAGAGTCAGGACCTCGGTTTAACGTCTCATCCGAAGGATGGTGCTTTTTGACAGTATAGTGTCCCCAAAACTATACTGGGGCGTTAGGACCCACACAGACCACAGGGTCTTCATTAATATATTTTTGATGAAATCCGAGGTATCTGATCCACAAATAGGCAGCAACATCATTACACCTTTTGAGGTCTAGAAAGATGTTAAAGACATCATTAAAATAGTCCACGTGACTGCAGTTGTTCAATGTGAATGTTATGAAGCGACAATAATACTTTCTGTGAGCTTCAGTGTTTACGTCCGAACATCAGCTCATTGTTGGCCGGCTCCTGCATCAGCATCAAACACATGCACCGTTCTGCTCACGTGAACAGCGTCAGTCTATAATGAGCCATTCTGCGCGTAATCATGAAAGCGCTTCACTCGTCAGCTGCTTAGACTGACAGGGGAGAGACGAATTTGTTGAATAAAGTCGTTATTTTTGTTTTGTTTTAAAGGGATAGTTCACACAAAAATGAAAATTCTCTCATCATTTACTCACTGTCATGTGTAAATAGTTCACCCAAAAATGGAAAACACAGAATTTGGTAAAAATAAAATGGAATTTTAATTTTATGGAATCCTCAGGATTTTTGTTTTCCAGTACAAATATCTAAACATCCTTAAATCAAGATACATTTACTACAAGATACAAGTCTTATTTTCTGAGAAATTGAATAAAATTAGCTTCAAATTTTGAAGTGCTGCTAATACAACTCATTGTGTGCTTCCTAGACATATACAGAGAACATTGATGTGTTATATTTCCTTCAGTTTATTCCTTATTCTTCTTTAATTGGTCTCAAAAAGGTCTTAAATTTACCTTCATAAAACCTGCATAAATCTTGGATTATATAGTTGGCTTATTTCATGTGCAGGATTAGATTGCATCTTTTTGCTTAAAGTCTGTCCCACCCACTGCTA
This sequence comes from Hypophthalmichthys nobilis, assembly GCA_037950665.1. Taxonomy (NCBI): domain Eukaryota; kingdom Metazoa; phylum Chordata; class Actinopteri; order Cypriniformes; family Xenocyprididae; genus Hypophthalmichthys; species Hypophthalmichthys nobilis. The sequence goes on along the minus strand of CM075475.1, from coordinate 37,992,081 downwards.
CTTTCTTACAGGAGTACCCTAATGTGAACCAGGGACAATAATAATGATTTAGAAATAAATTTGACACCAGCCAATTGCTGCATTGCTGATCGTGGTTTAGAGTATCGATACATCTGCCCTTTTCGAGGAACACAAGAACGCGCAGTAATCGCAGACAATTTAATCCAATCCGCAAATTCGTTTGAAGAGCCAAATCAGCTAGAGTTCAGTTATCACGTTTAGAAGATGTGGCATCTGTTAAATCATCTCAGATGTATCAAGCGAGGTACGAAGAACGGACCCCTGGTTAGTAATAAGTGAAGCTGGTGATGCTGTTTGTGGAGTTGTTTAATCCTTCTCTGCTGAGATTTTTATCTTTAGTTGATTTCATATAAGGCTGTGGCTGGAAGTCACTTGTAGTTCTTGTGTTTCTGCTCATCTCTTCTCTCTCTCTTTTTTTTTTTTTTTTTGTCTAAACATGTTACTTCAGTTGATAGTCTTTGACTGTTTTTTTTTTCATTAATGGTAAACCTTAAGTTTGTTTTGTGTGTGTGACAGTGTGATTCTTGTTGTGGACAGCAGGTGTCATCACGAATGGTCAATCATCACTTGATTAATCATTTCATTATCTCATTAAATGCAGCACTGCTTCACTCAGTAGTGTGCACACTGAGCAGTGTTCATTTAACACTGAGGATTAAAGCAGTAAGATAAAGGCCCGGTTTCACAGACAGGGCTTAGATTAAGCCAGGATTAGGCCTTAGTTCAATTAGGACATTTAAGTAGTTTTATAAACATACCCTAGAAAAAAAAACATCACTAGTGTGAATATTAAGACAAAACAATGACACTGACATATTTTAAGATCTGTCAGTGCAAGTTGCTTTCACTTAAAACAGCTCAAACATGCATTTTAGTCTAGGACTAGCTTAAGCCTTGTCTGTGAAACCAGGGGAAAAGACACACCATGAAGCGTCTTTTAACAATAATAAACTAAATTAATTTTACGTCAAGTAACCTGCACAGCTCTCACTAGCTGGCCTCCTTTACACTAACAGTCTGATTTACTAAATGAAACTCATATATAGTATATAGTATACAATATCGTATAGAAATATATATATAGAAAGTTCATTGCACTTTAATGATCAGTTGGGATTTAAAGGGTTTCTGTTGTCTGTGTTTTGTGGGTCATCATTGTGCTGAAGAGTAGAGCCTGTGTTTAGGTTGAGGAGAAGACGAAGACACATTGACAATATGCTGCTGTCGCTTTTTTTATTTTATTTTTTTAAAGAACTATATCAGTGCAGTTGCCAATGCAGTGATTAATTCATGCATGTGTTTTATTGCTAATTTTATATTAAGCAATATTCTTTATTAGTTCACTCAAATGAATTAATTTGTAATTTAAGTGTGTTATTGTAGTTTAAGGTCAGTTTGACTTCTTCCTGTTTCAGTCTAAACATGTTACTTCAGTTGATGGTCTTTGACTGTTTTTTCCATTAATGGTAAACATTTTTTAAAAATTTTTTTTACAATTTTTTTTTTTACAGTGTATAAAACAACTTAAATTGTAATAACTTATTTGTCAAAGTTATAAAAATTATGCAATTTCAATATTATTTTCTCATCTTTTTCTGAATTTTCTTTAGCACATGATCAACTTTTACAAAGTCTGAAGACGATTATAACACAAGGTGAATTTGTTTTTATGGCTTTATTAAAATCTTAATTACTTTTGAATTATTTTACAAAACAATGAATGAATACGCTGTGCATCTATATATGTATACGTTATTTTATTATAAGATATATAAACTGTGTAAAGTCTATCAATTAAAAAGATTGATCTCATTATTGATCTAAAGATGAATTCTGTTATGAACCCTTTATAACTTCATACTTTCTGTTTTTAGCTCTCCCACATTTAAGAACACACAGAGGTGAGTAAAAACTGTTCATGTTTTATGACACAATTATTTATTTAAACAATTTTAATTTCCCAAATTCATTATCATGTCAAACATTTATTTGTTTGTTTGTGTTTTTGAGAGTTTGGTATAATGCGCTGCATAAATTCAATCAAATGATTCAAACACTGAATGATCAAATGTAGTTTATATGAGCCATAAGAGCAAATTAAAACTTGTAAATATTTAACTAAAGAAAAGCAAGACAAAAAAAATCAACATAGAAAACAATCTCAAGTGAAGCAGGAAAAACACGATCAGAACAATCAGAACATTTCAGTCGATCAGTAGATGTGAAAGTTATGAACATAATATAATGTGCCGTGAACATTATGTTCATTATGTTGACTTGAGAAAGAACAAACTGATATTCTATTTAAGTTTATTATTAGTGGTGCTTGTGTAGGAGAAGTGTGCTATGAGTTTTATAAGTTATCAGGTGTTTGTTGTTCACCCGGCGGATGAAAAGCTGGGCAAAATAAGTATAAGTTGTACCCAAGAGCTGCTCAAAGTTGCCCCATAGACACACTATGGTGAAGGACGGCCCATGAAACAGGAAGTGTGTTTTTCTATGGTAATATTTCTATTGAACATAACTGGATCACAGTAGAGATGAGGAGGTGATCTCATTTCACTCAGGCAACCAATCAGTCTCTCAAGATCATTGTGAGGCTATTAAGCCACGCCCTAGCAACCATTTAGAGCACCCTAGCAACAAGTTCCATAGACTTCCATTGAAAGAGATCAAAGGAATATCTTTGATTTTGAATACATGAGATACATGGAAAATGAAGTATACCCGGGCCTTAAAGGGATATTTCACCCAAAAATGAAAATTATCCCATGATTTACTCACCCTCAAGCCATCCTAGGTGTATATGACTATCTTCTTTCAGATGAACACAATCAAAGATATATTTAAAAATATTTTGACTCTTCCAAGCTTTATAATGGTTGTGAATGGGTGGCCACGTTTAAAAAAAAAAAAAAGCATCCTTCCATAATCAAAGTAATCCATACGGCTCCAGGGGGTTAATAAAGGCCTTCTGAAGTGAAGTGATGCGTTTCTGTAAGAAAAATATCCATATTTAAAACTTTATAAATTCAAATAACTAGCTTCTGGCGGATGACTGTACGCATACTGCGCAAGTCGATTTGGGCGGAAGAGCAACCTTTGACCCCACGCAATGATGCACTGATGAACACGGCGTAGAGGAGAGCGCTTGTCTTTATTCTGAATTTTCTTCAGCACACAAACAACTAGAGAATGAGAAGAGGAAAATACAACATGGGGAATTTGTGTTTATTAAATCATTTAATTCAGTATTAATGTCAAGTCTGTTTTCATCCGCAAAATATTTAATTAAAATATGTGCATTCACATACTTTTGTGTATATCTTAGGTCCTGTGATTTGTAGTTATTGTGATTATATTCAATTTTAATGCTTCTGTTGTCTGAATTCTGTTTTCTCTTGTCTTTCTTTTGTCTGAATTTTCTTCAGAGCACATTCAACTACGGAATAAGAAGAGCAGAATACAAGATGAGAAGAACAGAATACAAGATGGTGAATTTTTCTTTATTAAGTTATTAATTCATTATTCATTTAAAGTCCATTAAATATCCACTTAACTGTGTGTATTCATTAAATTTTGTGTATATCTTTGGTTTGGTAAATGGTTATCAGTTGTAATGTATATTTATTCAGTCACAGATGTACACTTATATGATGTTAACACATCCTACACTGGAAAAAAAAAAAAGTATTTTTTACAGATAAGATGCAGTAAAATTTAACTGATTTCACTTTTTTATAAAACTGCTTACTAACCAGATTGACTTTATTTCGTTATTGTTTCGTTTGATGTTACCATTGTGGAGATCAGAGTTTGCTTTAGTCTTGACCCTTGACTTTAACATTATTTCTTTAGCTGCTGTAACTGTGTGTTTAAGACACATTTGTTGTGGCAAAAAAGTCAAGAGAAAATGATGTCTGTGTGACTCTGAATGATATATTAGTTGAAAATGTTTTGAGCACAAACCGTTTTTAAAATCTTTCATATTTTCTGGTTGTCACAACACTGATGGATCTCATGAAGCCAGTCAGTATATGGGGATGATTAGGAGGCCATGATGGACAGAGGCCAGTGGGCAAATTTGGCCAGGATGCCGGGGTTACACCCCTACTCTTTAGGGGTGGATTTTTAATGACCACAGAGAGTCAGGACCTCGGTTTAACGTCTCATCTGAAGGACGGTGCTTTTTGACAGTATAGTGTCCCCAACACTATACTGGGGCGTTAGGACCCACACAGACCACAGGGTCTTCTTCATTAATATATTTTTGATGAAATCCGAGGGTATCTGATCCACACATAGGCAGCAACGTCATTACACCTTTTGAGGTCTAGAAAGATGTTAAAGACATCATTAAAATAGTCCACGTGACTGCAGTGGTTCAATGTGAATGTTATGAAGCGACAATAATACTTTCTGTGAGCAAAAACAAAACAAAAATAACGACTTCAACAATTTCGTCTCTCCCATGTCAGTCTTCTGAGCAGTTGACACAGTGCAGAGCTTCAGTGTTTACGTCCGAACATCAGCTCATTATTGGCCGGCTCCTGCATCAGCACCACACACATGCACCGTGCTGCTCACGTGAACAGCGTCAGTCTATAATGAGCCGTTCTGACGTAATCATGAAAGCGCTTCACTGCGTCAGCTGCTTAGACTGACAGGGGAGAGACGAATTTGTTGAATAAAGTCGTTATTTTTGTTTTGTTTTAAAGGGATAGTTTACACAAAAATGAAAATTCTCTCATCATTTACTCACTGTCATGTGTAAATAGTTCACCCAAAAATGGAAAACACAGAATTTGGTAAAAAAAATAAATGGAATTTTAATTTTATGGAATCCTCAGGATTTTTGTTTTCCAGTACAAATATCTAAACATCCTTAAATCAAGATACATTTACTTGACTGTCTTGAAGTCTTATTTTCTGAGAAATTGAACAAAATTAGCTTCAAATTTTGAAGTGCTGCTAATACAACTCATTGTGTGCTTCCTAGACATATACAGAGAACATTGATGTGTTATATTTCCTTCAGTTTATTCCTTATTCTTCTTTAATTGGTCTCAAAAAGGTCTTAAATTTACCTTCATAAAACCTGCATAAATCCTGGATTATATAGTTGGCTTATTTCATGTGCAGGATTAGGATCTTTTTGCTTAAAGTCTGTCCCACCCACTGCTACTTTCTTACAGGAGTACCCTAATGTGAACCAGGGACAATAATAATGATTTAGAAATAAATTTGCAAATAATATTATAATGTTGTGTAGTATATATAGACACCACCAGTTTTACTTGTTGAGAGATTTATTGGTGAGGGAATAATTACCTAATAGCCTAATTTTATTGGAGTCTTACACACATGATGTAGCTACAGTTAGTGTGTACATTAATTTGAATCACGACAGCTATTATGGGAGTGGCTTGATGCAGCGCAGAAGATGCAGATAACTTGATCTGGACCCTTAAGAAACTTTGATTAATGCTTTCACGTAACAAATCTGCTTCAAATGTGAAATTAAATTAATTGATAATTACATTGAAATAAAAATGTAAAGCATGTACAAATAGCAAATCGTGAACATAGCCTAAATAATTGGGAATCATGTTTAAAAACAAAAAGATCTATTATAACTTTTATGTTGTTTTGGTTGCTTGGCTGTTTCCTTATAAAGGTCCAGAAATTTGTCACGTTTTTCATCAGGTGTCTTTTTAAATTATATGATCATTATCATTATCAATTATATTTGCTGCTGTCTTGACACCAGCCAATCGCTTCATTGCTGATCGTGGTTTAGAGTATCGATACATCTGCCCTTTTCGAATAACACAAGAACGCGCAGTAATCGCAGACAATTTAATCCAATCCGCAAATTCGTTTGAAGAGCCAAATCAGCTAGAGTTCAGTTATCACGATTAGAAGATCTGGCATCTGTTAAATCATCTCAGATGTATCAAGCGAGGTACGAAGAACGGACCCCTGGTTAGTAATAAGTGAAGCTGGTGATGCTGTTTGTGGAGTTGTTTAATCCTTCTCTGCTGAGATCTTGAGAGATTTAATGTTTTTTATCTTCAGTTGATTTCATATAAGGCTGTGGCTGGAAGTCACTTGTAGTTCTTGTGTTTCTGCTCATCTCTTCTCTCTCTCTCTCTTTTTTTTTTTTTTTTGTCTAAACATGTTACTTCAGTTGATGGTCTTTGACTGTTTTTTCTATTAATGGTAAACGTTTTTTACAATTTTTTTTTTTTTACAGTGTATAAAACAATTAAAATTGTAATAACTTTTTTGTCAGAGTTATAAAAATGATGTAATTTCAATATTATTTTCTCATCTTTTTCTGAATTTTCTTTAGCACATGATCAACTTTTACAAAGTCTGAAGAGGATTATAACACAAGGTGAATTTGTTTTTATGGCATTATTAAAATTTTAATTACTTTTAAATTATTTTACAAAACAATGAATGAATACGCTGTGCATCTATATATGTATACGTTATTTTATTACAAGATATATAAACTGTGTAAAGTCTATCAATTAAAATGATTGATCTCATTATTGATCTAAAGATGAATTCTGTTATGAACCCTTTATAACTTCATACTTTCTGTTTTTAGCTGTCCCACATTTAAGAAGATACAGAGGTGAGTAAAAACTGTTCATGTTTTATGACACAATTATTTATTTAAACATTTTAATTTCCCAAATTCATTATCATGTCAAATATTTGTTTGTTTGTTTGTTTGTGTTTTTGAGAGTTTGGTATAATGTGCTGCATAAATTCAATCAAATGATTCAAACACTGAATGATCAAATGTAGTTTATATGAGCCATAAGAGAAAATTAAAACTTGTAAATATTTAACTAAAGAAAAGCAAGACAAAAAAAAAAAAAAAAAAATCAACATAGAAAACAATCTCAAGTGAAGCAGGAAAAACACGATCAGAACAATCAGAACATTTCAGTCGATCAGTAGATGTGAAAGTTATGAACATAATATAATGTGCCGTGAACATTATGTTCATTATGTTGACTTGAGAAAGAACAAACTGATATTCTATTTAAGTTTATTATTAGTGGTGCTTGTGTAGGAGAAGTGTGTTATGAGTTTATAAGTTATCAGGTGTTTGTTGTTCACCCGGCGGATGAAAAGCTGGGCAAAATAAGTATAAGTTGTACCCAAGAGCTGCCCAAAGTTGCCCCATAGACACACTATGGTGAAGGACGGCCCATGAAACAGGAAGTGTGTTTTTCTATGGTAATATTTCTATTGAACATAACTGGATCACAGTAGAGATGAGGAGGTGATCTCATTTCACTCAGGCAACCAATCAGTCTCTCAAGATCATTGTGAGGCTATTAAGTCATGCCCTAGCAACCTTTTAGAACACCCTAGCAACAAGTTCCATAGACTTCCATTGAAAGAGATCAAAGGAATATCTTTGAATTTAAATACATGAGATACATGGAAAATGAAGTATACCCGGGCCTTAAAGGGATATTTCACCCAAAAATGAAATTCTTCTTTCAGATGAACACAATCGAAGATATATTTAAAAAATATCCTGACTCTTCCAAGCTTTATAATGGTTGTGAATGGGTGGCCACGTTTAAAAAAAAAAAAAAAATGCATCCTTCCATAATCAAAGTAATCCATACGGCTCCAGGGGGTTAATAAAAGCCTTCTGAAGTGAAGCGATGTGTTTTTGTAAGAAAAATATCCATATTTAAAACTTTATAAATTCAAATAACTAGCTTCTGGCGGATGACTGTAGGCATACTGCGCAAGTCAATTTGGGCAGAAGAGCAACCTTTGACCCCACGCAATGATGCACTGATGAAACACGGAGGCGTAGAGGAGAGAGCAAAACAAAACACCGGTCACGAATTAGAAGTCTAAAATGAGAAATTTTAAAAACAAATGTTGGAGGATTTCGATATTAGAGAAGAGGAGCTTGAGTTTGTTGAACAGCCCTATTTGTTTGAACCGTGAGAGGAGTAAGATTTCGATACTCCAACATCCTGAGTCATACATCACGTCACGGGTTACTCTTGTGACGCAAGTCGACTTGTGCAGTGTGCATATGGTTGTCTGCCGGAAGCTTGTTATTTTAGTCTATAAAGATAGTTTTCATTTTTGGATGAACTATCCCTTTAATGCTAATCCATTCGCCACATCATTATGGTGTGTGTCCACTGGCGCGGAGCAGAGCGAGTGTTTTCAATTCATTCTTATGGAAGTTGAGCTTCACACTCACTCTTCATGCTCCGCACCAGTGGACACGCACCGTTACACTGTATCAAAGCGGCTGCTTCGAAGAAACCAACAGGCAAGTGTGTCAGTACATAGCCGAAATAAGAAATGAGGGGCTCGCTGGTGGGTAAGTTCAGCTCTTTTGTGATGGTTATTTGCAGCCCCTCATTTCTTCCCTCGGCCACACATGACACACCCGCCATCAATCTCTTTTAGGACTGCGGTAAGCTTCTCTTTGACTGTTAGCGTTTTTAATACTGTCTTTTGGGGCTCGCCATCTTCTAACGTTACTCTCTGACACTGTATTTCGTGTCTGTTTAATGACAGTTGTTTGATGACTCCGCTGTGTTTATCAGTCCTGGGCGACACACTCGTTTTACATGTATTTGGCGCCCCCTGCTGTTGCGGGTGTATTATTGACGTAAAAGTCTAGACCAGGGGTGTCCAAACTGCGGCCCGTGGATTAATTTCAAACGGTCTGCATGTTGTCTATTAAAATCTATTATACGTGGCCCGCCATGCATAATTTACAAATCGTGCAGTTTCACAAAGTCAGCACAAGGTGGCAGTACTAGATTTTAGGCATTAACACGCACTGTGCAGCACGCGACTCACGAGCTCACAAATGTGTTTACTTGCTGAGTGTCTCGATCACATGACCACTAAACAGCCAGTGAGTGTTCGGGTTCGGCGTAGAGGTCTCAGGTACAAGCTGCAAATCTCTCTGTGATTTAATTCAGTTTAAAGCCAGTTGAAACAGCGCTGACTGAATCAACAACACTAACGTGCAAATCAGGAGAAACATTGAGCCGATCCAGTTAGAATTTATCATGGATTTACTGTGGTAACACTAACTGTAACTGTGGTATTTTGTCAGAAATGTAGGTTAATATCTCATTTTATTTAATTTTTAATCTAGACATGTATTAAATGAGTAATAAATGCCAAATTACAGACTATTTTGTCATAAACTTGCAGTTTTGTGCATTCATATTTATATTAAATGTGTTTATAGACTAAATACCATAAAGCCATTCTAGATATAGAAACAATATTTTTACTTTTTACCATGTAGTGAGGTGCCATGTGTGGTTTTACCTGCGGTGATCTAATTAGAGTACTTTTAATTTAAATAAGAATAGAGTTCTAACTCTGTAATAATATTAAAATTTCACCCTTTAAAAACGAGGTTGTTAAAAGTTTTACAGATATTGTTTGTGTATTAAATTTACATCTGTGTCCTATCTCAAGCTACTCTACTGTCAGCTCAAGCTTCAAGCTGTCATATTTTTTTAAGGAACAAAACAGAAAAGGAACCGGCTCCAGATGTGTCCACAACATCGAATCTGGCCCCCTTTTAAAAAAAGTTTGGACACCCCTGGTCTAGACCCTGAAAATAAGACGAACCCCTTTTTTCAGATGTGCTAAAACATGATAAGAACAGGTTAAAATCTCCATAGTAATCATCTGTGGCAGCTAGCAGCTGCCTAGCAACACCCTATGAAACACCCAGAACACTCAAGTAACCACCTAGCTGCACCATAGCAACCAACAGAATACCTTAGCAACCACCCACAACACCCTAGCAATGACCGAGCAACCACCCACAACACCATAACAACCTAGCAACTGCATTGCAACCATGCAGAACACCCTAGCAACCACCAAAAATGCCCTAGCAACTCCATAGCAACACCTTAGTAACCACGCTGAGCACCCTAGCAACTGCATAGCAAAACCCTTGCAACCACCCAGAATACCCTTGCAACTGCATATCACTTGCCTAGCAACATGCAGAACACCCTAGCAACTGCATAGCAACCATGCAGAACACCCTAGCAACTTCAAGCTTTTAAAAGTTCAAACTTAAAACCTTCTGCTTTTTAAATCTAGTTTACAATTAATGCAGTATTTTTATTTTTATCTTGTTGTAAAGTTACCATGATTCCTATAAAAAAATAATAATCATCTTTATTTTATTGTATGTTCATCTGTAAAGCAGAATGTTCAATATTTTCTACAGTGAATGTGATTCTGGATGCTGATTCAGCTCATCCTCGACTCATCGTGTCTGATGATGGGAAACAAGTGAGAGATGGAAACAGACTGAACAGAGTGGATGGAAAAGACAGGTTTAGTGATTATCTTGGTGTTCTTGGGAAGGACGGATTCTCCTCAGGGAGTTTTTACTTTGAGGTTCAGGTGAAGGATCAGACTGTGTGGGATTTAGGAGTGGCCAGAGAATCTGTTAACAGGAAGAGCGTGTTCAGTCTGAGTCCTGATGATGGATACTGGACTGTGGGTCTGAGAGATGGGGAGTATTGGACTCGTGATTCTCCACCCGTCTATCTTTCTCTGACAGTGAATCCTCAGAGGATCGGGGTGTTTGTGGATTATAATGAGGGTCTCGTCTCTTTTTATGATGTGGAGTCCATGACTCATATCTACTCTTTCATTGGTCAGTCTTTCACTGGGAAACTCTATCCATTTGTTTGTTTGGGGTATCGGAGTAATAATAACTCCACACCACTGATCATCTGTGATTAATGAGATCAGTGAATGAATTTACATGATCAGGTGAAATAAAAGGAAATACAACAAAAAGTGTAACATCATAAAACATTAAATATTATTTACACTACCAGTCAGAAATGTGGACACAAGAGTGTCACATGTTCACCATCGCATCGTTCACAGTCACATGATCACTGATCATCATCATCTCTTCATCTCCTCTATAAGATCACACTCCTCACAGTCACTCTTCCTCTGCCTCGACTGTGGGTTCAGACTGTCACCTGTGATGATACTCACCTGAATGATTGTCACCTGTGATTACCTGTGATACTCAATGATAGTTCCTGTGACACTCCAAAGATCTTCTTGTGATTTTTCCAGTTTTCTTGCGTTCTCCAACTTGCTTGAGTCTGGTTTGTCCTGACAGGATCATTTTATGTTTCATGTGATCTTAAAAACATTTTAATTTAAAGACTTCTGCTTAAATGACTGAAATGACTTTTGTAAACAAATATAAATCATGCTTAAATATACATGTGAATTTCTTTACAAGATAAAGGCTTTATTTTATCATGAATAATGTTTAGATCTGGAGCAGATGATGAATGAAGAGCATCATGAAGAGATCTTACAGTAACTGTTCCTCCTTCAACAAACTCAAATATAAGACATTTCATTTGTGTAACATGTTTTGTTCACTGCATCATTCCCACAATGCCAATTGTGTTATTTCATAGTTTTCATGACTTTACTAATATGTGGATATAAAGAATCAGTTTGTGTCCAAACTTTGATTAGATTCTGGAAACAGATGCATGTGAGTTTAAGTTTATTCATGTAGTCATATATTCATAAGTGCTCGTTTACATATATTCTTTATTTTCATTTTTCATTATTAATTTTATATTATTTGATTTTGTCTTAAGGAAATGGTTCACCGAAAAGAAAATTTCTTTCCAACTCTGTTTGTATTTTTCTATTAAACAAAATGTTGAGATGTTTTCAGTCTTTGTGTTTCACACAGTTGATTTTTACCGTCAAACTCTCATCAGGACTAAATAAATATCTTTGTGTTCTGAGACGATTATATACAAGGAAACATTTACAGCCCTGAGGAATGCTGGATAACAGGTTTCTAATGAAAGATTTAGCCTGTTACAGATCTGTGTGCTTTAATGAACACCAATTAAAATCTACTGACATCACAATCACATCACATCCTCCACAGAAGAACCAGTCAAAGCCTGAAGACACTCGTCCACAAAGACAATGATAAAACTTTACTTGTAAATAAATATGAAGATACCCGTCTATAGCTCTGATTTTTTTTAAATTTTAATTTCGGCCGCCCCTGAAATGGGTCACACTGTTGACATTATCTAAGCAGTTGAAGTAAATAGAAAACACTCATGTAAAGACGTGCATTTATTACACAGTTCAGTTAAATAATAAAGTTTGCCCTTACGGAAAGAAAATATATTTCGCTATATATGAATGATCAATATATTAAATGATATAACAGTATATTTGAAAATATACAGAATAATATATTGTGTAAATATATTAGCCTACAATAAATTTAATAATACATAAGGAATTGCCACTTTTCATACATTGAAAAATGTGACAATATATTTACTAATATATCAATGTATGTAATTTTATATTCAGTAATACACTTCATAATATGTAGATTTATATGTGATCAGATATAGTACTGCATGTGTAATATATTGCATAAATATTTTCTCATGTATAAACAAACATATAACAAAAATATATTATGTAATACATTTCTATATTTTATAATTATTTTAATTAAATTTTCAAGCTAGTTAACAACAGCACAATCACTCCTGCATGTACCGAAGTATTTAGCAGAGAAACTATCACTGTGTGAAGAGTGAATACAGCCTTTACTTCTTAAATAAAGTATTTATAGTCTTGATGGTGTTTGTTCATCAGCCGAACCTCAGACTCTCTTCAAACTCACACATACCAGAAAACCTTTTAAATTCCAAAACAATAGAACATTAAACACTCACAGATCTCCACCTGTATTAATATTGAGCAAAACACATGAAATATCACTTAATTTTAACATTTACTCTCCTTTAACAGTCACACTGTGTTTACACCAGACGCAGCTAAAAGCTGTCTACACTGAACGCGACAAACCGACCGTTGCAAAGCACTTGGACTACGTCAGAAATGAACCGGGAATCTGTTTACTGTCGGGAATGTGTTGTGTCGCGTCACGCCGCGTCCAGTGTAGACAATCACTGCGTCCGAAATCGAATACTTCTCTACTATTTAGTACGTGAAAAACAGTATGTGAACAGAGTAGTATGTTCGAATTCATAGTATTCGAAAAACTAAGCGAAAAGTACCCAGGTGACTTTTAGTAGTAGAATATTGTAAAAATGCTACAGAAAAAAAAATTGTTAATACTACTTCTAGCTAGATTCTGAAGTGTGCATACGATGGACACTTTACTATCCCATGAGGAGATATTTGTGAATGAAGGTGAAGGGACTTAACTGATGCTGGTACACTGTAAAAAAATAATGTGATTTAGCAGTAGAATATTGTAAAAATGCTACGGAAAAAAAAAAAATTGTTAATAGGTTAACAGTAAGTTCCCCTACTATATCCAGGGAAAAACTGTAAAAGCTCTAATCAGACATTTTATGTAATTTTCACAGTAAAATGCTGTAAATTTTACAATTTTTATAAATAAAAAAAGAACAAATCAATGTATAATTTACAGTCAAAAACTGTAAACTGATATTCCCACAATTCCCTGTGTGTGACACTCCACATTTGAAAGTATTTTGTTTAAATAATCATGATTCTTAATAGTTTTTGTTATGAGTTATGTACATTAGGGTTTTATGTTACATCTTCTGTTGTTTATTGAATGTTTATTGCATTATGTAAGTGTTGTGGGTTACCATGATGGTGTTTTGTGTTTGTGTGAATGACTCTGTGCACCTTCTTTATATTAGTATATACTTCAGCTCGTGGAAAAGCTATTTGTGATGAACTCTGATTCTTCATGTGGCTTTCTCTTTCACCACCTGCTTTATAATGTGGTTTTCAGTAAAGGTACAAAACAGATTTTAGTACTAGTGTGCATTGTTGAATTTACTGGTTTACATTCAAATTTTCTTGTTCATAAATTACAGTTTTATACTGTAAAATTTACAGTTTATTCTGTAAATGTGTTTACAGTTTTTCTGTATTTTTTACAAAATTATTCTGGCAACCACAGCTGCCAAAATTATTTAGTAAAAACTACAGATTTTTTTTTACAGTGTAGGTCATGTGACAGTAACAACATGGTGGATGTAGTACGTCCGAATTCATTCATACTACACACATTCGTACTATATAGAATGTACTTTTTCAATGTGACATTTAAATATGGGAACATGTATGTGTAATATATGTACACAATAAAGTATAAAACTATGAATAATACATGTAATGATATTTATATGTATCAATATCCATACATGGTCAGTACATATATTGTAGCATATTGAAAAATATAAACACTAGTTTCCCATATATGGAAATGTATTATGTAATATCTTGCACTATATTTTGCAGTATATTCCCATATATTTTTGTTCTGTAAGGGTGCCCTCTTTAACGTAACATTTCAATCAGTCAAACCATGTAACGTTACGTGACTGTTGTACAGTCTCCTGTCGGACGTGCTCAATAGAGTCCCTCAGGGATGACGTGTTTTTGTAGGCAAAACCCGGAAACAAGTTAGCATTTTAGGACTTCCGGTTCCATTTTGAATGGGGTTTTGCTAAATCGCCTGAAATAAGTTCTGTGGTTAACAAAGCCTCTAAATATTTTCATGTTTTGATCTATGACATAAAACACACCAGTTATAACCCTTAAACCTTTATTGGGTCTTAAAAACGGCGGTTGCTAACAAATTGCTAAAAGGGAACTTCTTTTGGCGGGGACTTTAGATGTCATCATGACAAACAGGACATCTGGACAGCATTTCTCATGAAAAAGTGGATAAGTATTCATACACAGCGCAGATCATAATCAGAGAGCATGTTTTTAAATAAAGTTGTTTTTTAATGAAGTTTGAGGAAGCTTGGTGGTGATGTTGATCCGCGACCATGGTGTGCTGTAGTCCGTTTATAGCCTATGTTAGCTTTTTATATCTGACGACTTTATTTAGGCTTCAAAATGTATAAATGTTGTGTTAACTTGTAAAGATTATCTTGATAGATAAAACGTGTAAGTGTCATAACCCTTTGTTAAACACAGAGCTTATTTTTTGCGATTTTCCAAAAGTCTATGGGAAAAATGCATTGGCTTTCGATCGAGGGAACCCGTGCGCCGCTAACTTCCGG
The DNA here is from genome assembly GCA_037950665.1 of Hypophthalmichthys nobilis. Lineage (NCBI taxonomy): Eukaryota > Metazoa > Chordata > Actinopteri > Cypriniformes > Xenocyprididae > Hypophthalmichthys > Hypophthalmichthys nobilis. The sequence continues at coordinate 37,976,899 of CM075475.1, read as the reverse complement.
GTTGGCCTACAAAAACACGTCATCCCTGAGGTACTCTATACTAAAAAAAATTAAAAGTGTATTGAGCTGCGAAAGAGACGCTGTTCCCCAGGTGGCTTTCTGTGTGAGATCTGAGACGGAGCGTAACTCGGACAAGTATAGGCTACTTTGGGCTTCGACTGTGTGTTTAAATAGACAAGTACACACAAAAATATGTAAAAATATGAGTTTTCACTTAAACGCTGTCAGTTAGCCTTAAGTGAACATAAACAGTTAGGAAAGTAATCGACTGATTGTCAGTATATTAGATCTGTGCATTCGATCCTAAAGTGACATTGGTCCCTCGCCCCAGTATATGGCGACCTGCCACTGGTGCTCCAGCCCCTTGACACCCAAAGCCAGGCGTGGGCAGCCATTCCTGGTGTGTCAAAATTGGGTTTTGGAAATGAACAGACGAGTGTACTTGCTCCTGTTCACTCAGTTTGAGTTCAGAAACTACAGAGACACACAGAAACACAGACGGATTCAGTCTGAAACACACCGTCATTGTATTTCACAGTGGCAAGATTCACTGCAGAGTCAAACTGAGACATCACATGCTGGAGACACTGATTATCAGCTCAAATAAGTACTGACACTTTTGGTGTGCAATTTATGACTTTTTTATGGTTATTTGATACAGTTGGATAGAAGAACTGATTATCAATTCAGTGCATTACATTATGTAAATGTGGATTGTACTGTAATTACTGTGTATGTTCAATACAAATGTATCATTGTTTACATTATTAATCATTTTAATCAAACAAAAATAAATGTTTGACTGGACACAATGTGCTCAGTGTAAGTCTCTGTTTTGTTTCACAGGTAACATGTTTAATCTTTGGAGGACAGCGGCCATCCTGGTTTCAGTTGTAGTTTTGCTCAGTGGTTTTGCAGGAATACTGATAGCTGTGTTTGTTCATAAATACAGAGGTATTTGAGTTGGGTCACGTGTTATAAAGTCAAAGTTGTTAATTCATTATTCATTCTTTTCATCCACAAAATAGTTCATCAATATAGTAAATATGTATTCATGAGGGAGAGTGTCTATCTTAGACCATTATTTGATGACCGGGGCTGTGTTTCTCAAAAGCATCGTCAGCCTCAGTTGATCGTAGAAGTTTTCAGAATGAATCAATTAATTAAGTCTTTGATCTGCAATTAATTTACACTATGTTTTATATGGAAGCCCATCTCTGCTATGGAATAAGAAAAAAAAAATATTGTTTAAAAAAAAAAGTTTATATCTCTCGGAAATAATTGTGGAAAAAAAGCCTTAATCGTGAAATAAAGTCACAATTACCTTTCATATTTTTTCTGATTTGTTTTTTTATCTCGGTGGAAAACAGCTTCCATAGTGATGTTATCTATTTAATAATGTTTTCTCTTTTCTTTATTCGGATTTTTTTTTTTTTTTTTCAGAACACGATCTACTACAGACTGAGAACAGGAGAATAAAACATAGTCGGTTTTGCATCGAGTGTTTTTTTGCCTCATACATTAAAATCATCTGCACATCTATGATTTATCCCTTAATTAGCAGCTCAACCTATAAGACTGAGCTTCTCGTCTTCCCTGCCAATTCGACTCTAAATCATGATTTCAGCATCCAGCTAGGTACATCCTCAATTACCCAATCAAATTCGGCCAGAAATCTTTAGTAATCCTTGATGACCAACTGACCTTCAAAGACCACATTGCAAAGACAGCTCGGTCATGCAGTTCTAACAGAACATGCAACACAACTCCTTGTCCAGGCCCTGGTCATTTCTAGGCTTGATTACTGCAATGCTCTTCTGGCTGGACTGCCATCATGCACAATCAAGCCTCTTCAAATGATTCAGAACGCTGCAGCACGTCTCGTCTTTAACGAGCCCAAAAGAGCCCACGTCACACCTCTCTTCATCTCTCTGCACTGGCTACCACTTGCTGCTCGCATCAAATTCAAGGCGTTGACGCTTGCTTACAGATCTACCACGGGCTCAGCACCCTCCTACTTCCACTCACTCTTACGAGTCTACATCCTGACCAGAAGCCTACGCTCACTAAAGGAGCGAAGGCTCGTGGTACCATCACAGAGAGGCACGAAGTCAGTCTCCAGGACATTCTCGTTCACTGTCCCTCGCTGGTGGAATGATCTTCCTGCCTTCAACCGCAATGCAGAATCCCTGGCAATATTCAAAAGACAGCTGAAAACTCATCTCTTTCGTGAGCACTTATCCTCATCCTAAAAAAAAAAAAAAAAAAATTTCTATACCTATCCCTTCACTTCCTTTAATCCCTCTCTATTGTAGCTTATGATACTCTGAGCACTGCCTAAAACTTGTATTGTGAGCACTTCTTGTCCCTATTTGCCTCGTCATGACGACTCGCTTACTGTATTCCTCACTTGTAAGTCGCTTTGGATAAAAGCGTCTGCCAAATGACTAAATGTAAATGTAAATTAATTATAAACTCTGCTTTGGTCTGAAAAACAATGAACACACTGCCTATTTATTTATAAATTAAATGAGATAATTTAAATTCACATAAATTGTTTACACTGTATGCACATGTATTTAAATTATTTATTTAGTTACCAGATGTGCACGTGTGATGATAATACACTCTATAATAAACACATCTAAATTATATTAATTTATAATTAATATTTGCAGTAGTTTTTTATTAAAAATTATATAGTTTTAATGTTCTTTTCTCTTTTATTCTGAACTTTCTGTAGAACTTGATGAACTTTTACAGAGTCAGAAGACAACAAAAGGTGAATTTGTTTTATATGGCTTTTAAATTATTCATTCATTACTATTCTGCAAAACAATGAAGTAATGAACAGGGCATATATGAATTCATATATGAATAAATTTCATCATAGATTTTTATGACATGTAAACTGTTCTTGGTTTTTGCTGGACTTCAAGTGATGACTAATATTAAAAATGTTTCTCATTATTGATGAATTCTGTTATGGACTCTAACTTCATACTTTATTTCTGTTTTTAGTGATTACACATGAAACAGACATGGGTGAGTAAAAGTACTCATGTTTTATGACAATTTTTGAGTTATAATTTAATAATTTCTGTTATTTATTTTATATGTGCCATAAAAACAAACTATACATTTAAACTTGTAAATGTAACTATAAATAAATAATAATCTATAAATAAAAGCAACACAAATAAAATCAACACAAGCAGGGTTGAAAATTGGTGATGTCCTTGTTGGGGTGTCAAGAATTGTATCATAATTAAGTTATTTAATCAAGTTAGTTACCATATGACATGATAATTGTTTAGTTTATGTAAAATTAAACTGCATTACAGTAGTATAGGTCTATAGAATTACGTCACATTATTTTAGCTTAATACAACAAAGTAGATTTAATGCTGTAAAGTTACCAGGATTTCTGGCAAAATACTATAAAAATAGATTATTATTTTATTATATAACCATCTGTAAATGTTCAATATTTTAACAGTGAATGTGACTCTGGATGCTGATTCAGATCATTCATGTCTCATTGAGCCTGAAGATGAGGAAGAAGTGATGAATGACAACACAGAACCATAAGAAGGTAAAGATGACAAATTTGATGAAAATGATCTTTATGGTGATGATGGATGGATGATCCCCAGAGTGTGTTTTACTATGAAGTTCAGGTGATGGAGTGAACTGAGTGGATTTAGCAGTGCTCAGACATCTGGTCAGTCTTTTAATGAGAAACTTTATCCATTTGTTAGTTTAGATCCTGATTGGTGTAAAATCTCCTCTGAACATCTGTGATGATTTCTAATGAGATCAGAATCAGCATCCTTACAAATTACTTGTTTGGAAATCTGTAAAATGATTTAGTGATAGTAATATTAAGCATTTGATGTATAAACCTGAAAATGTGTGAGCAATAATTTCTGTATTGATTGTTGTAGTTTGTAATGAAGTAATAAATTCTGTTTCTTTGTTCTTGTTTTCTTGTCTTTTTTGTTTTTTGCTCAATGCAGAAGACATAACATCATAATTCCAGCAGGTTTATCCGTGATCAGGGCGCTTTCCTGTAGCAGCTCTCTGCTGAGATTTAGAGGAATATCTTCACTGTCCACAACACCGGACGGTTTCTGCTCACACACGTTTATAAACAGGGTAATGCAGTCAGTCAGGCATCATCACAAAACAAAACAAAGAATCATTAGGATTTATTACATCCTGATCACCAAATAAATGGACATGAAATATTCATTTGGTTTGAATATCTATGTAAGAACAAAAGTGATTTGTGAGATAAAAATAATTTACACAGCTAAATATTAAATAAAATTCAAACAATTTACAATTAAAACAGTTAATGTGTTTCAATTAGTATTCAAATTAAATGCACATAACTGCATAATGCATGTAAATTAAATAATGCATGTTTAAGTTAATTTAATGTTAAATGTTGACTACTTAAAAGGTACAATATGTAAGATTTTTGGATTAAAAAATAAGAAAAATAAGCAATTTTTTAATTTAATTTATTTTAGATATTATACGTTTAATAGGTAATATTTTATAATATTAAGAAATATCTGACAAGGGAACCTGCAGAGATATTGCAAACTGTATTATATTTACTGAAAGGGTATTTAATTTTCAGAGTAATTTAGATTCTTTAATTAAAGGTACATTTATTTTCAGTGGGTACCTAAAGTAAGTAATGTGAGTTTATAGTGGTTTAGCTGCTTTAAAGAATAAGACTGTAAGCGACACTAGAAACACTCAAGTCACTGTGTATTTGTCTGATTCAGCCGTCGTCTCACACTCACCATCTCCGGCACGTAGAAGATGCTGCGGATATTGAGCGGGGCGTCAGCGCTGTAGTGCAGCGTGTAGCGGGGTTTGTCGTGCGCCTTCAGAGAGAGAAAAAAACAGGTCAGGACCGATGATCAGGAAGGTCAAAGGTCATTTATCAACAGACTTCACGCACCTGCAGGGTGTTCAGTCGCTGTCCGTTCAGGAAGATGGGAAAACTGACAAAGTTGCTGTACTTAGTCACAACCTCTGTGAAACAGACCAAAGTCACTTAAATGAGTTTCTTCTTTGAGCATGTGATGTTTGATGTCATTGTATGTGGTTTGGAGTGATTTGCAGACCTTTGACACGATCTTCTGATGAAAACTCTCTGCAGTCGTCTTTAAGATGAAGCACGATCTTAGTCCCCTGACGCACACCTGAAGCTTCTGCGATCTCAAACACTCCAGAGCTGCAGACACACAAAACTCAGTGAGTAAAACACAAAAATGTGATTCATTTTATTCAGATGTTTGCTTTGTCTCAACCTCAGATGCCTAAAGATGGTCTAATACCCACAAATATGGCAAAAGCTGGCCGAGATCTCCAGTTCCTTTCTGATTGCTGATGCTAATAAAAGTAGGGCTGTGAGATAAATCGAATATTAGTTTTTGCATCACGTTCCTTTCCTTTAAAACAGTGCGCTTTTCTCCACAAAAATAACATCCAAATCAGTCAAATCATGTAACGTCACTGTCGTAATATTATATTTGTATTGCATTTGTCCTATTGTTTGTAATTTTTCTCTTGTTTTTATTGTATTTCTGACTGTTTATGTTTTGTCAATATTTTTTTGAGGATGTTTTTTACTTGCATTAGTTAGCCTCTTAGTTTCTGTAGTAGCAGACTTTGGAGGAGTTCAATGAGACGCACCTTTGATCCAGATCAGGCGATGGTGCCCAGATTAGCAACCAGCTCCTCTTTGTTCATCCCAACACCAGTGTCCTACAAATCAGAGCATAAACATGTTGATCAACACCTTCTACACAGGATTAAAGTGCTCCGCTGCTACAACAGATTTCCTTCAGCTGGACTGCAGAGAGGCCATGAATGAGATCAGTGCAGATTAGGGTCAGAAATGAACAGGGTCTTTTGGCACAAATGCCACCATAATGAACAAAAATGCCCCCCAAATTCAAGACACAGGGGCAAAAAAAATGCCCCAGCACAAATAAACTAAATCCAATCCAGTCTAAAATGAAAAGTTAAATGTAACATTAAATTTATATCTGCTCACGTTGCATTAATTGTTCGTTTGTATGACTAAATTCGGTTTGAATGATTCTACGGAGCCCCGCACATGACATGCACTCACAATCTCTGTTTGTTTCAAAGACTTCACTTTTCTCATTACTGGATGAATCTGCATTTTTGAACAAATCTCTTGAATGAATGATTCAATGACAAATACATTTTTTTTAACAGTCACTTGTCGCCACCTACTGGATTAACAATGTAATTTATTTGAAGCATCAAGATACATTCAAAAGGTGGTTTGCTCTATTTTTCACTACTGTAGACATCAGTGTTTATATCTGAACTATAAACTTTTATCCCAGCACTTCTGTGGTAATTTGAATATTTGTAGCAGAGAAATAATGATACTGTGTGGTTGAAAAGACTGATTGTGAAGTTGTTTCATACCTCCGTCTGCAGGTGAATCTCCATCGCTGCTGAATCTCCTCCTGCCGTCATCATCTTGTGCCGCAGTTTCTCCAGCGCATCAAAAATGTAAATTCTGTCATCATTTACTCACCATCAAGTTGTTCCAAACCTGTATGAATTGATTTCTGCTGAACACAAAAGAAGATATTTTGAACATTATCGGTAACCAAACAGCTGACAGTCCTCTTTGACTTCCAGAGTATTTTTTCAATGGGGTCCATCAACTGTTTGGTTAGCGATATTGTTCAAAATATCTTCTTTTGTGTTCAGCAGAAGAAAGAAATTCATACAGGTTTGGAACAACTTCATGGTGAGTAAATGATGACAGAATTTTCTTGGGATGATGTCTCTGAAAGACAGATACTAAAAAGAAAAAAATGAAAATAAAGCATTATAATACGCAGACAACTCACACAGAATGGTGTGTTATGCATGTGTTTTGCCTCTGAATATTTCATATTTACACTGATGGGCCAAATACAATAAACATCTACAATCAACTGAATTATCCCTAAATAAGCTGATTTGCTGCTTGATTTCACCTTGAACGTTCTCGGTGTCGGTGATGATGCTGTGGAGCGTCTCCTCCTCTGCGCTCTCGGCCTGTTGTGTGCTGTAGGAGCGATGAGACACACTGACCCCAGAACAGCTGGAGCTCCACAGTCTGACAGGTCTGCTGTGATGCAGCTGCTGTCTGCCATCAGTATCAACTGTTGAAGAGAAAGAGAGCCAGACTCATCAGAATTAAACAGCGCTGATGTTTTACTGACCAAAATGGATTTAATAATTGTTATTGTCTGTTCTCGATAATCTTTCTAGTTATATATAGATAGTCTGTAGGTAAATATGGAGATTATTCACTGAGACTGATAACTTTACTGATCGTATACGGAGCCCCTACAGGGACATGGTGGTGGAAAAAAATTGGGATGGGAGGAAAAGTTTTTTTTCCCCAAATCTTTTGCGTTCCACCGAGAAACTTTGCGTTCCCACGCAAAGATATTATCGTTCCCTTGCTGTGAGCTCGGACAAACACTTCCTCTTTAATGTCTCGCTGTCTGGCAGTGTTTCGGTTAGTTTCATACGTTAATAATACACACAAATAATGTGCGGCCCACAGAGTTTGAACTTGCTGGACTCAAATATAAAGAAATGCAGTCAGTGCTTAACTCAAGGAGTTCAGATATTCACAGATTCGAACTTCCCGGATCAATAACTCGTGAGCTAAACGTTGTTAAAACACAAATGCAGCTATTTCCAATCATAGTAACCTAGATAATGAGTTACAACAACACAATTTTCCTCAAATGTGCTTTATAATATATAAATTGGTCTCTATGAGCAGGCGGCGGAGACACAAGTCTGAAGGAACCGTCTGAAAAGTGCAAAACCCAAAACCCTTTTGCTCATTTTATATTATGAAAAATACTCCATAACTTCACTGTAACACACTGTACTGTCACCAAATTCAGTTCATACATCACTGCTCTCCTGCTGGTAATAGGTACTACAACACTTAGTTTGGCAAGTAGCACATAAAGGCGTTCTTTACACAAACACAGCTTTTGCATGATAATTGCTTACTGAATTTGATGGCGTTACAATTTATTTAATATTTTTACAGTACCAGCAGGAGCGCAGTGACGTATGAACTGAAGTTGGTGACAGTAGTGTGTTACACTGAAGTTGTGTATTTTTCATAATATAAAATGAGCAAAAGGGTTTTGGGTTTTGCACTTTCCAGACGGTCCCTTCAGACTTGTATCTCCGCCGCCAGCTCATAGAGACCACTTTATTATAAAGCACATTTGAGGAAAATTGTGTTGTTGTAGCTTGTTGTGTTGGGTACTGTGGTTGGAAATAGCGGCATTTGTTTTAACAACCTTTAGCTCACGAGTTATTAATCCGGGAAGCTCGAATCTGTGAATATATTGCCAACTTTACTGAACTCCATGACTTAAGCACTGACTGCATTTCTTTATATTTGAGTCCAACAAGTTCAAACTCTATGAGCTGCGCATTATTTATGTGTATTATTAACGTATGAAACTAACTGAAACACTACTGCCAGCCAGCGAGACATTACAGAGGAAGAGTTTGTCTGAGCTCACAGCAAGGGAACGATAATATCTTTGGGAGGGAACGCAAAAGATTTAAAAAAAAAAAAAAAAAAAAAAAAGTCCTCCAAACCCAAATTTTTTCCACCACCACGTCCCTTTAGGGGCTCCGTAGATCGTGTCCAACTGAGCAATAGACTAATTCTGCACAAATCTTGTTCATTTTGTCAATGAGCGACACCACAATCTGACAAATACATAGTATTAACCGGAAAGCCTGCGTTTATTTGATTAAAATGATTCTTCCACTGGTATATTATTTCATCATGCTCTGTTCTAATTCGCTGATCATTTTATTTAACAGCTCGTCCATATTAAACTATTAAACATGTACCTCCAGTGAATGTCGCGGGGATTATTCTTTTCCCGACCCCTCTGCTGGATGATAACAGCCTGACATGTGCTCGTTGAGAGACATTCAGTGAGTATTTGAGTAAACTTAATAATCGGATCATTTCTGCTTCTGCTGTAGTTTGACCTATAGATTAGAAGACTGGAAACTACGGCGTGACAGGCGTACAGTGTCTAAAAGGACCCTGCGGACGCTCACTGATGACGTCTGCATGCACTTTGACACATGCCTGTGTTAAATGTGCGTAAATCAATGCAAATTACAATATTTTCAAATGAAACTAATTAATATTTTTAAATATTATGCAACATAGATCAATCAAACGTTTCGGCAATCAGCCTTCAGTGAATCGATGAATGAAAAACTCAAGAACTGTTAAAGTGTGATCTGCGTGGAGTTTTGTAGGCAGTAAATTGCAATTTAAAAATCTATTAGCGTCCTTCAGATTGATTCTAAAAAAGTCACACCGCTGCGCAAAAGCCATTTATACCAATAATATACGGCCCTCAGTCTACAAACGGAGAGTAATTTCAGCAGGTGGATTATCAGTTAATGTTTGATGGAGGGGCGGAGGAGTCATCAGGTACAGGTAGATCGTTCAGTAATAGGTGAAAGTGAAACCTTTGGTGAAACTGAGGCAGGATTGTTCTCTTGTCGATCTTTACGAACTCTTATCAACATTTTGTTAATATCATATAATCTATAAAATATCAATCATTTATTCAGACACTCTTGTGAACACAGCAATGTTGAGTTAAAGGTAAGTCATGAACCAACAGAAAAACATATTTAGCATGAACAACTGTGACTAGCATGAGTGAGACTTGAGATCAGATGCGTTTAATCGGTTAGGTAGGCCTACAAGTGATACTAATTCATATAAATAAGAATAAAAAAAAGGATAAATCCAGATAATGCTGTGTGTAGATGCACGTATTTGTTTTCTGATTTGGACTAATTTAACCAGTTGATTGTAGATGTTTATTGTATTTGGCCCATCAGTGTAAATATGAAATATTCAGAGGCAAAACATGCATGATAACACCATTCTGTGTGAGTTGTCTGTGTATTATAATGCTTTATTTTCATTTTTTTTTCTTTTTAGTGTCTGTGTCCTTAAGAAATATCATCCCAAGATTTATTTACATAAATTCATTTATTTACATGTATATTTACACTATTTAATATATTGATTGAATATATTTGTTTTAAAGCCATTGTTATCCAGTTTTTGGCCTTCAAATGTATTTAACCCCACCAGCTAGTTCAGTTTTTTGAACCCTGCCTGTGGCACAAGTATGTACTGCAGATACATGTTGTGTATTTGTATTCTGCTTTGTCTTGACCCGGTTTAACCAGTTTTCTTTCAACAGAAAGTGATTGTAAATGAGTATCTCACTTTTGGACAGAAACTTAAATGTAAGTATTATTCTAAGGTAAAAAGCATGTATACTGACACACTTTTCTATAATGTTTTTTTTAATTTCCATTTTTCTTCTTCATATTCTCTATTTAGCGCCTTTGTCTCCTCAGAGATGAAGTTCATTTGTTTGACTCTCCTGCTTGTTAGTGGAATTACAGATTCAAGATCAGGTAATTTATTCATCATTTTGAATAATAGTTTATATATGTATACTTTTGCACAGTACTGTCTGTCTGGAACAACATTAGGGTAAAAACCTTTAGGATGTGTAGTTCAGACCTGCTCTCTTTCTCTTGTAACAGAGCAGTATGAAGTAGTGGGACCTGCAGATCCTGTTCTTGCTGTAGCCGGTGAAGATGTGATTCTGCCCTGTTCAGTCAAACCCATCATCAGTGTTGTGGACATGAGAGTGGAGTGGTTTAGACTTGATCTGAAAGACTCAGTGCATCTCTATGAGGATCATGAAGACAGAAACACAGCACAGATTCAGTCCTACAGAGGGAGAACAAACCTATATCCTCAAGAACTACAGAGAGGAAACGCATCACTCAAACTCTCATCAGTCCGAGTCTCTGATGAAGGACGTTATAAGTGTTTTATTCAGACCAGATCCTGGTCTGATGATGCCACTGTTGATGTCAAAGTTGAAGGTGAGGAAACCAGTGAAAACTAGCATACTCTTGTCATGGAAGCCAAAATAACAACAGAATGTTCTTCTTGTTGGTCTGTAGCTGTAGGAAGTCCTCCAGTGATCACTGTAGATGGGTTTGATCGTTCAGGAGGGCTTCATCTACAGTGTGAATCTGAAGGTTGGTATCCTGAACCTGATCTTGAGTGGCTGGACAGTGAAGGAGTCCGTTTGAGTTCAGGAACTACAGAGACACACAGAAACACAGACAGATTTGATGTGAAGAACACCGTCATTGTATATCACAGTGGCAAGATTCACTGCAGAGTCAAAGTGAAGCATCACATGCTGGAGACACTGATTGACACCTCAAGTAAGTACTGACACATCGGTTACTGGACTTGTTTGTCATTTTCTCATGATATTTTTGATGCAGTAAAAAGAATTAATGATTATGAGTTTATTATGTAAAGCTAGAAACAATATCCCTGCTAACAGGAAACATTCTCATAACTTGAACTGATGTTCTGGCAAGGTTCTCTCAAAGTTATGAACAGAAGTTCTTCCAATAATGTTAATAGAATGTTTGTTCAATGTTATCTGGTATTCAATAATGTTCTCAAAGGGTTAGCACAAAAATGTTATTTATACATTGTTTGTGGAAGTTTTTTTTAAATGATGTTGGGAGAAAACATTCTAAGAAGAACATTCTTGGAACATTTAGAATGACTTCAAAAGAATGACTTCAAATGAATAAGGTTGTGTGCTGTTTTAATTACCCGATTCTTTTTTAGAAATATCTTTTGTGCACAGCTGGTACTCTCCCAGGTTTAGTAAACTGTCCTCTGTAAAACGCATTGCGCACACACAAACATTTGTGTTGTACTGTTCCACTGATTCCTAATTGCGTCAGCTTTTGGAAGACTAAATAAAGTGCTTTTGCTTTCGCATAGAAACACACATCGTCTCCTCAACATGTCGGCGACAACACTACTATGATAACTCTTTAGCCTATGAAATAGCTAATTATTACATGTTTAACAAAAACTTTTAGCACATTTTTACTATACAGCTCTCAAGGTTACCTTGTCGTGTAAAGTGTTGATTATATTTAGATCTATGGCATTATATTTAGATCATGACATGAAAGGTTGCAGTGATGAGCATGTAGCGGATCGCAGATGTTTAGCACATGCAGCGATCTTGTCATAGCAACTCGATTTCTGCACACTAATGAATGCAATAACTAACAGTGCAAACACACTGTAAATAAGAGATTTGTTGATTTTTTTTTGGGAGTTTGGCGTGAGCCCAGAACTTAAGGGTTGGTCACTCTGCACTTTTCGTTCCATTGACTTCCATTCAAACACATGCAAATGCATCAGATAGGAAATGCAACCTCGTGCTAAAAGTTTTGCATTTTGCTGCGTGTAAACTATACTGTCCTGTACATTTTATTTTTATTTTTTCCATATCTATATCTTTATATATTTATACGTTTTCTTTAGTGTTTGTATTCTGATAATAATTGCACTGTCCATGGAGCAGACCTGATTTACATTTCACTGCTGGTTATATATTCTCTACATAACTGTGTATGTGACAAATAAAAATCTTGAATCTTGAAATTTCGCACGTTCAAAGTCTAGTGTGACCGCGGCTTTAGTCACTGATAAACTCACGCTGTTTGATTGACAGCTCCAGCAATTGTAAAGGGAGCATTAGCACCTACTAAGAGAAATGATGTGAAATTGACCATTAAGTCATCACTGGTTTGATTTACTGGCACATAGACAAAGAACATCTGACTGTACACAAATCATTACAAATCAGAAATCACTGGTCACAGATCAGCCATGTTGTCGCATTACTGTCGAGTCCGGGTGGGGTGTAATGCTATTTCAGGCATTCTGACTTATTAACACTGTTAAAGAGTTGCATTCTCATGCTAAACATGGCCAAAGTTTCAAAACATGAGTTGGACGTATGACGGAGTATTTCTGTGCCAAATCCACTACTTCAGGTTTTGGTACAGGATTCGGAGAGTTTTTTTTTTTTGAGTGTGTCCTGTATGATGTCAAAAGACATCCTTGATGACGTCTGCATCCTTCAAATGCGATCTCCGAAGGACACAGCCTCTGAAATGAGACGCAGCTCCTGTCACCGAAGGAGTGTGTTTTTGGTTGTGAGGGAAAGATTACCTTTTTCAGCTTCCCAAAGAACCCAGCGTTAAGGGAACAGAGGATGAAGTTTGTTTTTCGGGGCAGCAACGGAGTTGTGCACGTATGTTTGTTTGTTCCCGGGAATTCGGTGATGAATACTTTGTAAACAAGTCCCAGTTCAGCGCTGGATTTGCAGATCGGGGGCGGTGAGTAAAGCTGCATCAGATGTCTGTGTTTTGTTGGCAGTCGGCGCGCAAGTGCATATAATGGAAACTAAGGCCGTAACCATGTCTTGAACATTTGGGGGACCTTTTTTTATTTTTATTTATTTTTATTTTTTTTAAAAAGCATAAAGAAACAAAACAATGAACAAAATTGCTGCTAATACAATGCTATATCAGATATGTACAATAACAATTGTAGAAAAAAATAAATAACATTACGATGTCCAGAAATCAATTTCAATAGTACACTGAGAACTCATGTTTAATGTGATAGTTTCATAAAACAATATATTGTTAGTTCCGAGATTCTTCAATTTAGTGAATAAATACAAAGATCCACAATTAATATGTGAATTCCCTAGTGGTCTCGTGGTAGAATATTTGTTAACAGTATCAAAGGTTGCATGTTCTAATCTGCCCTCGCATATTTTTTTATTTTTTTTCCACATTAAAATCAAATATGTCCATTAATGGTTGTATATCAAGAGCAGAGACACGTTTGTGTGCATTTGTTTTGTGATTTTACCGGAAAAATACAACCTCCGCAACGTCGTTAAGTGATCGATTGAAGTGCCCGTTTGTGCTGTGAAGAATGTGTGCACGAGCAAAAAGAGAACGTAAACCCCACATACTTTTTCATTTGATTGGCCATCTCAGTCATTTTGACATTGATGAGCGTTCTTAAACCGCTGAGGCAGACCAGACTAAAAATGTAACTTTTAAACCTTTTTGTCATCCTAACAACATGTAGAGTGCTGTAATGAAGTGCAGCAGAGCAGTGCAAGAATTTCAAATATTGGGTGGGACGATTTGGCCATTTCTAATTATTGGGGGAGGACTTGTCCCCCTCAATGTCTATGGTGGTTACGGCCCTGATGTAAACAACAAGAACGTTTTTGTTCCCTTTTTATTTATTATGATGTCGCAGCTAGCATGCGATCTCTACGCAGAAGCTGCGCGCTCGTGACTCTTTAGCTCCGCTCACAGAAAGACTCGGTTTAGCATATCTATCTTTATAAATATGACACAACTTTTCGGAGATATGAAGGATGCATTGTTACTCTATATGTACTCAAGATTAACATGAGATTGGCAGAAACTGTGTGTGATACCCCCCCCCCTTTAAGCAATGTATTCATTTAAAGGGATAGTTCACCCAAAAATGAAAATTCTATCATCATTTTCTCACCCTCAAGTTGTTCCAAACCTGTATAATTTTCTTTGTTCTGTTGAACACAAAAGAAGATATTTTGAAGAATGTGTTAAACTGAACAGTTTTGGGGCACCATTGACTTCCATAGTAGTTTTTCCTACTATGGAAGTCAATGGTACCCCAAAGTGGCCTGGTTACAAACTTTCTTCAAAATATCTTCCTTTGTGTTCAACAGAACAAAGAAAATTATACAGGTTTGGAACAACTTGAGGGTGAGAAAACGATGATAGAATTTTCATTTTTGGGTGAACTATCCCTTTAAGGCAGAAACAATGAGCTCATTGAAGTAATGAATACATGTTGATTAGGATATATAGCTAAAATTTGGAATGGTGTGTTGATCCAGAGTTTGCGTGATCTGAAGTCCTCGCAGAGGTTGGGGTCATCTCTTCATTGGTGTTCATCTGAAGACTTCATAAGAGGCTGGATCCAACCAGAGCTGATGTACTCTCTAGTCACCTCAGGATGGGCATCCCGAGATAGAGCAGAAAAGCAAATGGAGAATAATTAGCATAGCTGCTGTTCATAACATTAACCAAAGATAATCATGTGCATTTGATCTGATATAACTGGAGTACAAGGAAATGAGATGCATTATGTGAACGCTTGGCTAAAGAGATTCATCTTTAATCTGGATTTATACTGGTTGAGTGAGTCTGAGTCTCGAACATTATCAGGAAGGCTATTCCAGAGTTTAGGAGCCAAATGTGAAAACGCTTTCCCTCCTTTAGTGGACTTCCTAGGTACAACCAGAAGTCCAGAAATTTGTGATCTTAAAGAGTGTGATGGATTGTAGGCCGATAGAAGATCGGTTAAATACACAGGAGCTGAGCTATTTAGGGCCTTATAGGTCAGTAGCAATACTTTATAATCGATACAGAACTTAATAGGTAACCAGTGTAGAGATGATAAAATTGGTGTTATATGATCATTTTTTCTTGACCTGGTACTCTAGCAGCTGCATTTTGGACTAATTGTAGCTTGTTTATTGAGGATGCAGGACAACCAGCTAGTAATGCATTACAGCAATCTAGTCTAGACGTCATGAATGCAGGAACTATCTTTTCTGAAAAATATATCAGAACCGGCAGTGATAGAGAAGGTCAAAGTCTGGCGATATTTCTTAGATGGAAAAATGCAGTTTTCAATACCATTTTAATGTGGGCATCAAACATCAGTTGTGGGTCAAAGATAACGCCAAGATTGTGCACTTGAGAGGACAAAGTAACAAAGTCATAGTCTGTGATCAAATTAGAGCTATTAAGTTAGTGTAAAGACATTGGGGTACCGACAAATAGAAGTTCTGCTTTTGACTCGTTGAGCTTAAAAAAACTGTCATGCATCCAAGCTTTTATCCCTGTTTCACTCTTTGTGATCATGTATTAAGATTCAGCCATTTTGGAAATGTATATTTATAATTTATATTAAGGGATAAGTTATTCATTTTCATTAAGATTTGGAAACCAATAAAGCTGTTCCTACAGGTGGACTGAATATATTGGTAAACATTTCCTTTAATCAAACTGTCTGATTATACATTATTTTAATTTCTGTTGTTGCCATACACCAGGATAAAAGATTGTGTATTTTCGCTCTGTTGCTCATGTACAAAATGTTTGTAAAGCATGTGAAGAAACCTACAATTATTGTAATTATATTCTAATTTTAAAGCTGTAAGTATTTAGATCAAGTAGGATGTACAGTGATACTGCTTAGAAAGTTAATAATTAATAGTTTAGCAAAAAAATAGAAAATTGATTTGTGCCGAATGAGAAAGGTAGGCTTCAGATTCACTTCAAATTAATTTGTTTTGCATCTTTAGTTTTATTTCTAATAAATAAACCTGTTTCTCACCTTGAATATAGCAATAGAAGGTGGAATGGCGTTAAAAAATAAAAAAAAAAATATATATTTTTTTTATTTGTTTTGTCTTGATGTTTATATAGCTTGAATAGGCCTACTGTTAACTTTGAAGGTTTTGTTGTGGAGTGGATAAGGCGAAGTATAATAGGGCAGTTTTGTTCATAATTTATGTTTATAAACATTATAAACAAAGCTACATGAGCTAGGCTATTTGTAAACGTATAGGCAAATAAAGAAAATTCTGTACATATTATTATTATTATTATTATTATTATTATAAAGTACATGCAAAAAAAAAAAAAAAAGTATTTTTTCTAATCAAACCAGTTTCGCAACGTTAATAATACATCAGGAAGGCAGGAACAGAAAGGTTAAAATACTGATTCTGCTCGGAGTGAAACGATTGAATTTTTTTTTTTTTCTCAGTTTAAGTATATCAATATTAGAATGTTATGATGAACTATATGCCTTTCTCCACTGATGTTCTATGTGTTTCCAAGGATGTTGATTTTTAGAAGGCAGCTGTCTGACTTGCGAATGGGAACATGTTTTGTAACATTAACAACACTTTATTAGCTGTTTGATAACGTAGTCAAGCCATAGGCTAAATCATATCATTACCGTTATGTGTCTGACGTTGTAAAGAGCGATAGGCTACATAAAACCCATTGCCATTCTGATACATCGAAATGTAGACGACCCTGTATAATTTCTTCTCCTGAATCAGTTTCTGGTTTAAACACACACTACCAGTCAAAAGTTTGGAATCTGTAAGATTTTTAATGTTTTTAAAAGAAGTTTCGTCTGCTCACCAAGGCTGCATTTATGTAATAAAAAATACAGTAAAAACAGTAATATTGTGAAATATTATTACAATTTAAAATAACTTTCGGTTTGAATATATTTTATAAAGTAATTTATTCCTGTGATCAAAGCTGAATTTTCAGCATCATTACTCCAGTCTTCAGTGTCACATGATCCTTCAGAAATCATTCTAATATAATGATTTGATGCTCAAGAAACATTTATGATTATTATCAATGTTGAAAACAGTTGTGTACTTTTTTTTTCAGGATTCCTTGATGAATAGAAAGTTCAAAAGAACAGCATTTATCTGAAATACAAAGCTTTTGTAACACTATACACTTTACATTTTATACGCTACCATTCAAAAGTTTGGGGTCAGTAAGAATTTTTATTTTTTTGAAAAGAAATTAAAGAAATTAATACTTTTATTCAGCAAGGATGCATTAAATCGATCAAAAGTGACAGTAAAGACATTTATAATGTTACAAAAGATTATATTTCAAATTAATGCTGTTCTTTTGAACTTTCTATTCATCAAAGAATCCTGAAAAAAAAAAATATTGTACACAAATATTTTGTACAATTGTACACAATAAATGTTTCTTGAGCATCAAATCATTATATTAGAATGATTTCTGAAGGATCATGTGACACTGAAGACTGGAGTAATGATGCTGAAAATTCAGCTTTGATCACAGGAATAAATTACTTTATAAAATATATTCAAACAGAAAACAGTTATTTTAAATTGTAATAATATTTCACAATATTACTGTTTTTACTGTATTTTTAATTAAATAAATGCAGTCTTGGTCTGCAGACGAAACTTCTTTTAAAAACATTAAAAATCGTACCGTGTCCAAACTTTTGACTGGTAGTGTATATAGCTGAATTAAACCAGTATTTCCACATGTCATTGTGCAGCATTTACTACAGTAAAGTTGAGCGAGTGGATCAGGTATTCTGAGCTGTTATGATTGAGTGGAGGTGGAGACTAATATTCATATTCATCCACAGCAAAGGTGTAGAGTTACATTCAAGCTATTTTAAGGCATGAAGAAATTATTTTCACAGGAACAAAAAATATTTAAATAAGTCATTTTGGTGATCAAAGAAGGGACTTTAACATTTAGGAAACTGGATGTTTTTATGTTCTTACAAATAAGCATGTGTATATTAATGAATTTAAATCATTCAGAAATAGGGTGTGCATGCATGCTTATTCATAATTTACACAATCTCCACCTATGATTTAATTACGTGTCCAGGAACTTTGTGTAATCTGGATTAATTTCTCAGGTTTGGCTCCAGTATATTGCATAAATGCAAAAGAGACTAAAAGGCCATATGCCTAATAAAAAATATTCAATTAATGTGTGTCCGCCATGGCGTTTTTAGCCATCTGAAAAAATTCCAGGTGCTCTTCTGAAAACGTCCAGCTGGGGGGTTTGAGAGCGCTTTGGAGGTGCAGCGCTCTTCAGCTGAGACGCTTTGGTTGCTTTGATGATTTGGAATATCCACGGCAGTAACGTGTTACTAGTGTCTCATTTTGAAGAATATCACTGAATATAAAAATGCAGTAACCAGTCATAATAACTTCATTGTTATTCAGTCGTTGTGCAAGGAGGACGGTTGGACGGTGTAGTATTTGTCCCGCCCCTCCTCCACTGTGATTGGACGGCTGTGTAAAAAGTGACAGTGACGAGCGCTGAGTTTTACCCAAAGTTGAAGAGTTTTCAACTCTCAGCTACAATCAATCAATCAATAAAAAGGGCAAACAAACTTGTGAAATATTATGGTAGTATTATCAAAATTAAGCATCATCAGTGTCATCACAGAACGTTCAATTGTTTTACGCACCATTTCTTACACGTGGTAGGGAGCAGGAGTAAATTTCTTTCGTACCAACTAACATTTTGGAAAATTTTGAAATACATTACTTGGACATGGACACCTGATAACAGATCACTCTAAATTGTAATGTAGACGTATTTTCATGAGTAAACTTTACGTCAGAACAGCTTTAAAGGGTCATGAAACCCCAAAACACATTTTTTGAGATGTGAACAGAAATGTACAGGCTGCACATCATTGAAACACTAAAGGTACTCATTAAGTTTATTCACAAGTGGAAATTAGTTATTTTTACACTTTTTAGAGCAAGGTTTAAAGGTTTGATGCAACAGAATTAATAGATAAACCTTGATTTAATCTAGATTAAAACTTACTCCTTATTGGTGTAATCCACCCTTAATGTGCTTATGTTATGTACTTAATGTTTTGCAGATAATAGGTTTATTTCTTGGAGGACATCAGTCATCATGAGTTCAGTTTTTCTTGTGCTCAGTGTGATTGCTGGATTACTGATCGCTGCGTTTGCTCATAAATACAGAGGTAAAGTTCCTGTTTTCTTGTATATGTAACTAAATAAGGCAGCCTGGGAATATTATTTTTTAATGTTTCACTCACTTTAATGTTTTTTTTTTATGTCATTTCCACCACATCTAAAATGATTGTGTAGTGTGTTTAATATCAATCGATGATGAAAAGTTTGTTGGTTGGTTTCCTTGGTTGAACATTGAATTTTAAATTGCAGTTTTAAAGGTGGGGTAAGTAGTTTTTTCAGAAACACTGTTGGACATTGTTGATATTTGAAATCAACCCCCCAAAAAAAAACCCAGCCCTCTCTTCATTGCTCCGCCTCCAATCCTAACCACCCTGCTCTAAGTCGGTCTTGAACCCCGGACCGTTTGCTGTTGGCATGCGAGGCGAGTGCACTAACAATGACACCAAACACTGCATTCTCTAGCAGTTCTCTAGTGGTTTACCTGCACAACTCTCACTATCTGGCCACTGTTACACATGCAATGTAAGAGTGGATGTCTGTTGACGTGCAACAAAATGCTTCATGAAAAATAAAGCACAGATGATGAACGAATGACAAGGAACCACATAAAATGAACATACAGTACACAAGAGTAAATACAAAGTGTTTGTTGTTAGTCACCAACAGCACAGCAGCTCCAGACATTCAATGACACTCAAACCCAGCGTTACTCACATGTGGAGCGTAATCAAAGCAGCCTTCGCATCTGTTTTCAGGAATTTCCGCTAAGCTCTCTCTTCTGCAGTTTTTTTTTTCTTTCCAAATCTCCCTCTCGCTCGTTCCGTCTCCTCGACCGTCATACGTACCCTAATGCTGATCGGTTACATGTTTGTTGTTGGTGTCGGCCTGACTAACTTCATAACAGTGTTTTTGAAAAACTACTTACAAAACCTTTAATACAGTGGGATCTGTTTCAAGGTCTGTGACCACTTAAAATAATATAATTAGAATCATTTTTACTAGTGGTCTCAATCTATAGACACTGTAAAAAAATGTGTTCACTTATCTTTTTGAGATATTTTACATTGACTCAGTTCAGTTTAATTCACTTAGAACATTATTTCCCGGTTTCACAGACAAGGCTTAAGCTATTCCTAGACTAAAATATGTTTGAGCTGTTTTAACTGAAAGCAACTTGTACTGAAAATATGTCAGTGCCATTGTCTTGTTTTTAAGAGGCACACCGATGATGTGAAGTACTGAGGAAAATGTCTTTGTCCCAAACACTATGGAAGGAAATGTACACTGTAAAAAAAAAAATCTTAATTTTATGGAAATAATTTTTCACAGTCTTTTTCTTTTATTTTAAATTGTACTCAAAACTATATATCTGTAAAATTACCAAAGGCCATGTTCACACTGTCAGTTTTTGGGATTGACAACCGCATTTACTTACAGGTGTGAGTCTCGAAATGTCCCGTTCACACAGCAGCTTACAGTAGCGTCTGGAACACTGTCTGTATGAACGTGCAACGAGAGACAAGCCTGTATTCTCTTACTAGTAACCATAACGACAGTGACCAACGTAATATTAAAGATGGCGACGTCCATAAAACTGAAAAGTATCATCACTTTTGACATGACAAGAGTCCAATTGAACCATTAACCAACAACACGCGCTAGCCGGAATGTTTAACGTTGCACTCGCGTGTTACGTGTTTGAATTTGGAAAAGAAACACAAAACTGACAGGAGCCGCTCCGGTGGAGAACAGTGACTGGATCTAACACCTTCAGATGACACACAGCTCACATCTCTGTCGCTGTAAGTTACCGAAAGCGAAACCACACACAAAACACCTTAGAAGAGCGGCTCTCTCACACTGTGTGACGTGACAGAGTTGTCCAGTCGTGTTTTGTTTACACAGCGTGAATATTCCGAGAATGCGGTTGTGAGTCCTGAAAATTTACGGGTGTGAATTCAGTTATAGAATGCGGTTGTCACTCCTGTAAATAACCGTACTGTGTGTGAACGTAACTGTATTAAGGACTCAAATACAGGACTGACAACCGTATTCTGCTGCTGTGTGAACGTGGCCACAGTCGAGTGTTATTTTAAGTATTAGGCCATTTATGACAAATTACAGTTGTCTTCATCATATATAGTCTATATAGTTAATGATGTTTTCTCTTGTCATTATTCTGGATTTTCTTCAGCACACAAACAACTAGAGAATGAGGAGAGCAGAATACAACATGAGGAATTTGTGTTTATTAAATCATTTATTCATTATTAATGTCAAGTCTGTTTTCATCTGCAAAATATTTATTAAAATACGTGTATTCACATACTTTTGTGTATATCTTAGGTCCTGTGATTTGTAGATATTGTGATTATATATTTGAATTTTATGCTTCTGTTGTCTGAATTCTGTTTTCTCTTGTTTGAATTTTCTTCAGAGCAAACTCAACTACGGAATGAGAAGAACAGAATACAAGATGAGAAGAGCAGAATACAAGATGAGAAGAACAGACTACAAGATGGTGAATTTGTTTTTATTAAGTTATTAATTCATTATTCATTTAAAGTCTGTTTTTAGCCGTAAAATATCTACTTAACTGTGTGTATTCATTTGTGTATATCTTGGGTTTGGTAAATGGTTATCAGTTGTAATGTATATTTATTCAGTCACAGATGTACACTTATATAATGTTAACACATCCTACACTGAAGAAAAAAAAAAGTATTTTTACAGAGAAAATGCAGTAAAATTTAACTGATTTCACTTTTTTATAAAACTGCTAAATTTCTTTAAAAATGCAGACATTCAGACCAAGGCTTATTCTTATTCTTCCTTAAAGAAAGGTAAATGTCATGAAGTTGAACCTGAGATGTCCACGAATATACATTAATATAACTGAGTAATGATTACTGAAGACATCTGATGATAACAAGCAGAATCACTGAAGGAAAGAGAAACAACAACTGACTTCAGCCACAGCCTTAGATTAAATTAACTGAAGTTTAAAACATTAAATCTCTGAAGATCTCAACAGAAGAGGATTAAACAACTCCACAAACAGCTTTACCAGCTTCACTTATAACCAGATTGACTTTATTTCGTTATTGTTTCGATTGATGTTACCATTGTGGTGATCAGAGTTTGCTTTAGTCTTGACCCTTGACTTTAACATTATTTTCTTTGGCTGCTGTAACTGTTGTGGCAAAAAAAAAAAAAAAAAGTCAAGAGAAAATTATGTCTTTGTGTCTTTTGAGCACAAACCATTTTTAAAATCTTTCGTATTATCTATTTGTCACAACACTGACGGATCTCATGCTGAAGAATTACTGGGATACAATAATCAAATATAAAACGTCACCAGCGGGTCTTAAAAAGTCTTAATTTGACCTTCTACAATTTAAGGCCTTAAAATGTTTTAAATTACAGCAGAAAGTCTTAAATTCATTATCATGGCATTCAATAATGGCCCTTATTTCAGTGATGCAGAAAACACGTATGGAATCGCAGAATCCATTCCTAAAAATTTACTGTATAATGCGGAATGTCACAGAATTTGTCAACTTTTGGATGAATAAATCAAAAGTAGGACTAACCGGGCTCGACATTACTGCTTGTGCGCTTGTCTGGAACAAAGTGAGACAATTTTACCTGTCTGACCAGACAATATCCTGATTAAAACATCAATAACAAACAATAACTACGGAATCACCAAAACACGAGAATGATTCATTTAGTGTAAGTGGCGATTGACAGTGGATAACAATGTCCTGACGGCAGGGGCGCAGGAGACATTTTCAAAGTGAGGGGGACCAAATTGTAAGCAAAAGCCCAGATAGTCAGATCAGATTTCCAGATATCGGACCGCCACTTCAGGCTCACCATCGGACCACCATCATTTATTAAACTTGCCTGATCATTAACCTCCTAAGCACTGGGACCATTTTGGGGATTTCCGCCTGGATTTGGCGTACCCAAATTGAAAAGCTTCCCATACCCACATACAGTGCTCTAAATACAAAATCTTGGTGTCATTTTACAGGAAGCCCTTTGAAGTTATATAAACACTCCTAAAAGTGATAAAAAAAATTATAGTATATATTGAATATAGTATACCTAAATAAAAAGTCTCCCCATACCATTTACAGTGATATAAATCCAATATCGCAGAGTTATTTTACAGAAAACCCTTTGAAAATACATAAACACTGCTTAAAGTGATATATATTATAATATATTTTGTCTGTGCTATAATAAACAAACAAACAAAAACAAAAAAGAGGCATTTTATGATTTTGATCAGTTTTATTCTTTCAGGAGACACAAGACTCTATTACAAGAACATCCTCCAGATTTGTATAATTCCTTATATAAGCATCATTTTTTTGTCACCTGTGTTGAGCATCACCTCAGCATCACCCGTCTGCCTCCTGGACATGTGATGCCAGCTGCTGCTCACTAATCTTCAACAGAAACTGAAACAAAGAAACTACTGTTTATACACACAGTTTTTGCACTGCAATAATACCCATTTCACAATATCAAAATGTAGATTTACTGAAATGGCAATTCTATTCAAGTTTACACTTGCAGACAGCTGTGCAGTGTGCAAGTAGCCTTGCCATGTCCCAAACGTATAGTTTTGACATTTTTTTTTGGACAAATAATAGTTTATCATATTGGTTGCTGTTCTTTCACATTTTAAAATAATAATAATTCAATCAAAAATGAGTATAAGCATTGTAAACGCAGTAATACAGTTTATACATACCAAACGCTGAGTCCTCTCCTCTAGTGCATCCTCCTCATTGCAACTCTGTCCGAGGCAATAATCACTTGAGTTTCGCTTTCAAAGATCTCTTTTATCAATGTCATCAATGCTTTGCCATAGCTAGATGTGATTATTGAAATCAAAACAGTCCATAAACTATAAATCCTCACAAAAACTCACAAATACTTCAGTCAAGCCAGCTCGCGCGTCAACCGGAACTGAATGTGAGGATCAGCCTGTGTATGAAATACATCATCTGAACAATGTTTTGAGGTGTGACTGTAGTATAAACTGAATAATTGGCTCCAGGCCATTGAATTATTAGAAAAATAATACTCTGCCGAGGTGTAACAGCCACTCAGCTTCACGTCGTGACACATTAACACTTCAGGTGTGCATTATTTTTCTAATAATTCAACGGCCCATCATCAATTATTCCTTACAAGTGTGCTGTGTCGTGTCTTTTCTTCTTAGTAAGCAGTAATAATGACCACTGACAACTTGAATTAAAATAAACAATAAACAAACTGTTTACTGAAGTTTATGAACTGGATTACGCAGATGCAGCGCACACACATTGAATCAGCCACATTTTCTTTCTGCGCACTCTCACTTGCTCACTATGCATTATGGGTAGACTTTTCTTAAAGCTGAACAACCTAATAAATGGCAATTTAAACTTTATCTGTTATTATCAATGACAATTAATTAAACATTCTGTTATTGCTGTTAGTACTCTAATTAATTCACAACATGCTGTTGCTAATGGTTAGTTTGAGGTGTTAATGTTGAGTTGATGTTTATCTGGTTATATTTGGTTACGGGTTTGTATTTTAATTTGATATTAAACAATATTCTTTATTAGTTCACTCAAATGAAACACATTCACAGTATTATTACAGTAACATACTGTTAAATGTATTACAATAAGAGAACTGTAACTGTGCTGCAGTATTTCACTGTTAATTTGTAATTTAAGTGTGTTATTGTAGTTTAAGGTCAGTTTGACTTCTTCCTGTTTCAGTCTAAACATGTTACTTCAGTTGATGGTCTTTGACTGTTTTTTCCATTAATGGTAAACGTTTGCAGTTCACTGTTTTTTACACATTTTTTATAGTTTATAAACAACTAAATTATCATAACTTATTATTTGTCAGAGTTATAATTATGATGTAATTTCAATGTTATTTTCTCATCTTTTTCTGAATTTTCTTTAGAACGTGATCAGCTTTTACAAAGTCTGAAGACGATTATAACACAAGGTGAATTTGTTTTTATGGCTTTATTAAAATCTTAATTACTTTTGAATTATTTTACAAAACAATGATTGAATACACTGTGCATCCATATATGTATACAATTCATTATATTTTATTATAAGATATATAAACTGTGTAAAGTCTCAATTAAACTGATTGATCTCATTATTGATCTAAAGATGAATTCTGTTATGAACCCTTTATAACTTCATACTTTCTGTTTTTAGCTGTTACCCACATTTAAGAACACACAGAGGTGAGTAAAAACTGTTCATGTTTTATGACACAATTATTTATTTAAACAATTTGAATTTCCCAAAGTCATTATCATGTCAAACATTTATTTGGTTGTTTATTTTTTTGTTTGTTTGTTTATCATTTAAATGATTCAAACACTAAATGATCAAATGTAGTTTATATGAGCCATAAGAGAAAATTAAAACTTGTAAATATTTAACTAAAGAAAAGCAAGACAAAAAAATCAACACAAGTTGATCAAACGATGAACAACAACATAGAAAACAATCTCAAGTGAAGCAGGAAAAACACGATCAGAACAATCAGAACATTTCAGTCGATCAGTAGATGTGAAAGTTATGAACATAATATAATGTGCCGTGAACATTATGTTTATTATGTTGACTTGAGAAAGAACAAACTGATATTCTATTTAAGTTCATTCACTGATGAACACGGAGGCGCAGAGGAGAGAGCAAAACAAAACACTGGTCATGAATTAGAAGTCTGAAACGATCACTTTTAAAGAGAAATGTTGGAGGATTTCGATATAAGAGAAGAGGAGCTTGAGTTTGTTGCACAGCTCTATTTGTTTGAACCGTGAGAGACGTCTAAGATTACGATCCTCCTACATCCTGAGTCATACATCGCTTCACAGATTACTCATTTGGTGCAAATCGACTTGTGTACGGTCGTCTGCCGGAAGCTTGTTATTTTAGTTTATACATTTTTAAATATGGATATTTTTCTTACAAAAATGCATCCCCTCACTTCAGAAGGCCTTTATTAACCCCCTGGAGCCGTATGGATTATATTTATGATGGATGGATGCATTTTTTTTGTTGTATTAAAACATGGCCACCCATTCACTACCATTATAAACCTTGGAGTACTAGGATATTTTTAAATATATCTCAGATTGTGTTCAGAAGATAGTCATGCACACCTAGGATGACTTGAGGGTGAGTAAATAATCAGATAATTTTTGGGAGAACTATCCATTTAATGCTAATCCATTCTGCCGCATCATTACGGAGTGTGTCCACTGGTGCGGAGTTTGATTACTCTGTATCAAAGCGGACACTTGTCCGGAAGAAACCGACAGGCAAGTGTGTCAGTACTTAACCGAAATAAGAACGAGGAGCTGGTGGGTAAGTTCAGCTCTTTGGTGATGGTTATTTGCAGCCACTCATTTCTTCCCTCGGCCACACACGACACACTCGTTTTACATGTATTTGGCGCCCCCTGTTGTTTCGGGTATATTATTGACATGTAGAAGTCTAGACCTGGCATATAAGACGAACCCATTTTTTCAGATGTATTTCCAGAAAAAACATAATCTTACAGTAAACATTGAAACAATAGTGTAATTATTAAAACATGATAAAAACAAGTCAAAATGTGCTAGCACCATGCTAACAACATGCTAAATCATGTTAGCATCACCTAGCTATGTGCTAAAACATGCTAAGAACAGGTTAAAATCTTCATAGTAACCATCTGTGGCAGCTAGCAGGTGCCTAGCAACACCCTATTAACCACCCAGAACACTCAAGTAACCACCTAGCAGCACCATAGCAACCAACAGAATATCTTAGCAACCACCCACAACACCCTAGCAACGACCGAGCAACCACCCACAACACCATAACAACCGCCTAGCAATGCAGTATCAACCACCCAGAATACCCAAGCAACACCCTAGCAACCACTTGGCAATGCCCTAACAACCACTCAGAACACCCTAACAACCACCTAGCAATGCCCTAGCAACCACCCAGAATACTCTCACAACCACATAGCAACACCCTAGTAACCAGCCGGAGGACCTTAGCAACAACCTGATTACCCTAGCAACCACACAGCAACAGCCTAGCAACCACCAAGAGTACCCTAGCAACCACATAGCAGCAATCTAGCAACCACCCAGTGTACCCTAGCAACCACATAGCAACACCCTAGAAATCACACTGAACACCCTAGCAACTGCATATCAACTGCCTAGCAACCACCCAGAATACCCTAGCAATTGCATAGCAACACCCAGGTAAACATCTTGCAACCATCCAGAACACCCTAGCAACTGCATAGCAACCATGCAGAACACCTTAGCAACCACTCAGAATACACTAGCAACCACATAGCAACCAGCAAGAAGGCCCTAGCAACTGCATAGCAACACCTTATTAACCACGCTGAGCACCCTAGCAACTGCATAGCAAAACCCTTGCAACCCCACAGAATACCCTAGCAACTGCATATCAACTGCCTAGCAACCACCCAGAATACCCTAGCAATTGCATAGCAACACCCAGGTAAACATCTTGCAACCATCCAGAACACCCTAGCAACTGCATAGCAACCATGCAGAACACCTTAGCAACCACTCAGAATACACTAGCAACCACATAGCAACCAGCAAGAAGGCCCTAGCAACTGCATAGCAACACCTTATTAACCACGCTGAGCACCCTAGCAACTGCATACAGCAAAACCCTTGCAACCCCACAGAATACCCTAGCAACTGCATATCAACTGCCTAGCAACCACCCAGAATACCCTAGCAATTGCATAGCAACACCCAGGTAAACATCTTGCAACCATCCAGAACACCCTAGCAACTGCATAGCAACCATGCAGAACACCTTAGCAACCACTCAGAATACACTAGCAACCACATAGCAACCAGCAAGAAGGCCCTAGCAACTGCATAGCAACACCTTATTAACCACGCTGAGCACCCTAGCAACTGCATAGCAAAACCCTTGCAACCCCACAGAATACCCTAGCAACTGCATATCAACTGCCTAGCAACCACTCAGAACATCCTAGCAATTGCATAGCAATACCCAGGCAAACACCTTGCAACCATCCAGAACACCCTAGCAACTGCATATCAACTCCCTAGCAAACATCCAGAACACCCTAGCAACCGCATAGCAACACCCAGGCAAATGCCTAGCAACATGCAGAACACCATAGCAACTTCAAGCTTTTTAAAGTTCAAACTTAAAACCTTCAGCTTTTTTAATCTAGTTTACAATTAATGAAGTATTTTTATCTTGTTGTAAAGTTACTATGATTCCTATAAAAAAATAATAATCGTCTTTATTTTATTATATGTTCATCTGTAAATCAGAATGTTCAATATTTTCTACAGTGAATGTGATTCTGGATGCTGATTCAGCTCATCCTCGACTCATCGTGTCTGATGATGGGAAACAAGTGAGAGATGGAAACAGACCAAACAGAGCATATGGAAAAAACAGGTTTAGTAAATATCTTGGTGTTCTTGGGAAGGACGGATTCTCCTCAGGGAGTTTTTACTTTGAGGTTCAGGTGAAGGATCAGACTGAGTGGGATTTAGGAGTGGCCAGAGAATCTGTTAACAGAACGGGCTTGATCAGACTGAGTCCTAAGAATGGATACTGGACTGTGGGTCTGAGATATGGGAGGTATTTGGCTCGTGATTCTTCAGAGGTCTCTCTTTCTCTGACAGTGAATCCTCAGAGGATCGGGGTGTTTGTGGATTATGAGAAGGGTTTCATCTCTTTTTATGATGTCGAGTCCATGACTCATATCTACTCTTTCACTGGTCAGTCTTTCACTGGGAAACTCTATCCATTTGTTGGTTTGGGGTATTTGAGTAATGATAACTCCACACCACTGATCATCTGTGATTAATGAGATCAGTGAATGAATTTACATGATCAGGTGAAATAAAAGGAAATGCAACAAAAAGTGTAACATCAATAAACATTAAATATTATTTACACTGTCAGTCAGAAATGTGGACACAAAAGAGTGTCACATGTTCAGCATCGCATCGTTCACAGTCACATGATCACTGATCATCATCACCTCTTCATCTCCTCTATAAGATCACACTCCTCAGTCACATGATCACTGATCATCATCATCTCTTCATCTCCTCTATGAGATCACACTCCTCACAGTCACTCTTCCTCTGCCTCGACTGTGGGTTCAGACTGTCACCTGAATGATTGTCACCTGTGATTACCTGTGATACTCAATGATAGTTCCTGTGACACTCCAAAGATCTTCTGATTTTTCCAATTTTCTTGCGTTCTCCAACTTGCTTGAGTCTGGTTTGTCCTGACAGGGTCATTTTATGTTTCATGTGATCTTAAAAACATTTTGATTTAAAGACTTCTGCTTAAATGACTGAAATGACTTTTGTAAACAAATATAAATCATGCTATATATATATGACAATACAAAGGCTTAGCTTCATCATGAATAATGTTTAGATCTGGAGCAGATGATGAATGAAGAGCATCATGAAGTGATCGTACAGTAACTGTTCCTCCTTCAACAAACTCAAATATAAGATATTTTCATTTGTGTAACATGTTTTGCTCACTTCATAATTCCCACAATGCCATTTGTATTATTTCATAGTTTTCATGACTTCACTAATATGTGGATATAAAGAATCAGTTTGTTTCCAAACTTTGATTAGATTCTGGAAACAGATGAATATGAGTTTAAGTTTATTCATGTAGTCATATATTCATAAGTGTTCATTTACAACTATTCTTTATTTTCATTTTTTTATTATTAATTTTATATTATTTGATTTTGTCTTAAGGAAATAGTTCACCGAAAAGAAAATTTCTTTCCAGCCCTGTTTGTATTTTTCTATTAATCAAAATGTTTTCAGTCTTTGTGTTTCTCACAGTTGATTTTTACTGTCAAACTCTCATCAGGACTAAATAAATATCTTTGTGTTCTGAGACGATTATATACAAGGAAACATTTACAGCCCTGAGGAATGCTGGATAACAGGTTTCTAATGAAAGATTTAGCCTGTTACAGATCTGTGTGCTTTAATGAACAACAATTAAAATCTACTGACATCACAATCACATCACATCCTCCACAGAAGAACCAGTCAAAGCCTGAAGACACTCGTCCACAAAGACAATGATAAAACTTTACTTGTAAATAAATATGAAGATACCCGTCTATAGCTCTGACTGATGTTTTTTCAAATTTTAATTTCAGCCGCCCCTGAAATGGGTCACACTGTTGACATTATCTAAGCAGTTGAAGTAAATAGAAAACACTCATGTAAAGATGTGCATTTATTACACAGTTCAGTTAAATAATAAAGTTTGCCCTTACAGAAAGAAAATATATTTCCCTGTATATGAATGATCAATATATTAAATGATATAACAGTATATTTGAAAATATACAGAATAATATATTGTGTAAATATATTAGCCTACAATAAATTGAATAATACATAAGGAATTGCCGCTTTTCATACATTGAAAAATATGGGACAATTTACTAATATATCATAATGTATGTAATTTTATATTCAGTAATGTACTTCATAATATGTAGATTTATATGAGATCAGATATAGTACTGCATGCTTAATATATTGCATAAATATTTTCTAATGTATAAACAAATTATTTTAATTATTTGAAAGGTTTTATATTTTCAAGCTAGTTAACAACAGCACAATCACTCCTGCATGTACTGAAGTATTTAGCAGAGAAACTATCACTGTGTGAAGAGTGAATACAGCCTTTACTTCTGAAATAAAGTATTTATAGTCTTGATGGTGTTTGTTCATCAGCCTAACCTCAGACTCTCTTCAAACTCACACATACCAGAAAACCTTTTAAATTCCAAAACAATAGAACATTAAACACTCACAGATCTCCACCTGTATTAATATTGAGCAAAACACATGAAATATCACTTAATTTTAACATTTACTCTCCTTTAACAGTCACACCGTGTTTACACCAGACGCAGCTAAAAGCTGTCTACACTGAACGCGACAAACCGACCGTTGCAAAGCACTTGGACTACGTCAGAAATGAACGGGAATCTGTTTACTGTCGGGAATGTGTTGTGTCGCGTCACGCCGCGTCCAGTGTAGACAATCACTGCGTCCGAAATCAAATACTTCTCTACAATATAGTACGTGAAAAACAGTATGTGAACAGAGTAGTATGTTTGAATTCATAGTATTCGAAAAACAGTGAGCAAAAAGTACCCAGGTGACTTACTACTTCTAGCTAGATTCTGAAGTGTGCATATGATGGACACTTTACTATCCCATGAGGAGATATTTGTGAATGGAGTTGAAGAGACTTAACTGACGCTGGTACACTGTAAAAAAATAATGTGATTTAGCAGTAGAATATTGTAAAAATGCTACGAAAAAAAAAAAAAAATAATTGTTAATAGGTTAACAGTAAGTTCCCGTACTATATACAGGGAAAAACTGTAAAAGCTCTAACCAGACATTTTATGTAATTTTCACAGTAAAATGCTGTAAATTTTATAATTTTTATAAGTAAAAAAGAACAAATCAATGTATAATTTACAGTCAAAAACTGTAAACTGATATTCCCACAATTCCCTGTGTGTGACACTCCACATTTGAAAGTATTTTGTTTAATTAATCATGATTCTTAATAGTTTTTCTTATCAGTTATGTACATTAGGGCTTTATGTTACATCTTCTGTTGTTTATTGAATGTTTATTGCATTATGTAAGTGTTGTGGGTTACCATGATGGTGTTTTGTGTTTGTGTGAATGACTCTGTGCACCTTCTTTATATTAGTATATACTTCAGCTCGTGGAAAAGCTATTTGTGATGAACTCTGATTCTTCATGAGGCTTTTTCTTTTACCACCTGCATTATTATGTGGTTGTCAGTATATGTTAAAGGTACAAAACAGATTTTAGTACTAGTGTGCATTGTTGAATTTACTGGTTTACATTAAAATCTTCTTGTTCGTAAATTACAGTTTTATACTGTAAAATTTACAGTTTGTTCTGTAAATGTGTTTATAGTTTATCTGTATTTTTTACATAATTATTCTGGCAACCACAGCTGCCAAAATTATTTAGTAAAAACTACTGATTTTTTTTTTTTTTTTTTTACAGTGTAGGTCATGTGACAGTAACAACATGGTGGATGTAGTACGTCCGAATTCATTCATACTACACGCATTCGTACTATATAGAATGTACTTTTTCAATGTGACATTTAAATATGGGAACATGTATGTGCAATATATGTACATCATAAAGTATAAAACTGGGTTTAAAAATATAAAAATGGATTTTTGTTTCTGAAGAAACTTCAACAACTGCATCTGATATTGTAACCTGCACAAATTGCTAAAAGGGAACTTCCTTTGGCGGGGACTTTAGACATCATCATGACAAACAGGACATTTGGACAGCATTTCTCATGAAAACGTGGATAAGTATTCATACACAGCGCAGATCATAATCAGCGAGCATGTTTTTAAATAAAGTTGTTTTTTTAATGAAGTTTGAGGAAGCTTGCGGTGGTGACATTGATCCGCGACCATGGTGTACTGTAGTCCGTTTATAGCCTACTGTTAGCTTTCTATATCTGACGACTTTATTTAGGCTTCAAAATGTATAAATGTTGTGTTAACTTGTAAAGATTATCTTGATAGACAAAACTTTTAAGTGTCATAACCCTTTATTAAACACAGAGCTTATTTTTTGCGATTTTCCAAAAGTCTATGGGAAAAATGCATAGGCTTTCGATCGAGGGAACCCGTGCGCCAACTTCCGGGTTGGTCTACAAAAACACGTCATCCCTGAGGTACTCTATACTAAAAAACATTAAAAGTGTATTGAGCTGCGAAAGAGACGCTGTTCCCCAGGTGGCTTTCTGTGTGAGATCTGAGACGGAGCGTAACTCGGACAAGTATAGGCTACTTTGGGCTTCAAATGTGTGTTTAAACAGACAAGTACACACAAAAATATGTCAAAATATGAGTTTTCACTTAAACGCTGTCAGTTAGCCTTAAGTGAACATAAACAGTTAGGAAAGTAATCGAATGATTGTCAGTATATTAGATCTGTGCATCCGATCCTAAAGTGACATTGGTCCCTCGCCCCAGTATGGCGACCTGCCACTGGTGCTCCAGCCCCTTGACACCCAAAGCCAGGCGTGGGCAGCCATTCCTGGTGTGTCAAAACTGGGCTTTGGAAATGAACAGACGAGTGTACTTGCTCCTGTTCACTCAGTTTGAGTTCAGAAACTACAGAGACACACAGAAACACAGACGGATTCAGTCTGAAACACATCGTCATTGTATTTCACAGTGGCAAGATTCACTGCAGAGTCAAACTGAGACATCACATGCTGGAGACTCTGATTGACACCTCAAGTAAGCACTGACACTTTTGGTGTGCAATTTATGACTTTTTTATGGTTATTTGATACAGTTGGATAGAAGAACTGATTATCAATTCAGTGCATTACATTATGTAAATGTGGATTTTACTGTAATTACTGTGTATGTTCAATACAAATGTATCATTGTTTACATTATTAATCATTTTTAATCAAACAAAAATAAATGTTTGACTGGACACAATGTTCTCAGTGTAAGTCTCTGTTTTGTTTCACAGGTAACATGTTTAATCTTTGGAGGACAGCGGCCATCCTGGTTTCAGTTGTAGTTGTTCTCAGTGGTTTTTCAGGAATACTGATAGCTGTGTTCGTTCATAAATACAGAGGTATTTGAGTTGGGTCACGTGCTATAAAGTCAAAGTTATTAATTCATTATTCATTTAAAGTTTCTTTTCATCCACAAAATAGTTAATCAGTATATAGTAAATATGTATTTGTGAGGGAAAGTGTCTATCTTAGATCATTATTTGATGACCGGGGCTGTGTTTCTCAAAAGCATCGTCAGCCTCAGTAGATCGTAGAAGTTTTTCAGAATGAATCAATTAATTAAGTCTTTGATCTGCAATTAATTTACACTATGTTTTATATGGAAGCCCATCTCTGCTATGGAATAAGAAAAAAATATATATTGTTTAAAAAAAATAAGTTTATGTCTCTCTGAAATAATTGTGGAAAAAGTCTTAATCGTGAGATAAAAGTCACAATTACCTTTCATATTTTTTCATATATATATATATATATATATATATATATATATATGTCACAGACACGCCAGGTTCCAACATCACCCAATC
Organism: Hypophthalmichthys nobilis; assembly: GCA_037950665.1. Lineage (NCBI taxonomy): Eukaryota > Metazoa > Chordata > Actinopteri > Cypriniformes > Xenocyprididae > Hypophthalmichthys > Hypophthalmichthys nobilis. The sequence goes on along the minus strand of CM075475.1, from coordinate 37,941,958 downwards.
ACAGCGCACTCAATCCCCGGAGTACTAATCATCTGCACCTGCACCTCATCTACTCACTCATCACCACCAGTATAAAACACACTCACACACATTCACTCACTGTCCGGTCTCGTACGCACATAGAATGCTATCTGCTTACCTCTTGGACTCCTTTGAAGATACCTACCTGTCTCCTTCGTCTCCAAGTCTCCTCGTGTTGTTCCAGTTTGTGTGTGAGTGTCTCCAGTCATCCTCGTCAGCCATCTCCTCATCTCATCATCATTCACCACTCCTGCAAACCCACGAAAAGACAGTATCACTATTTATCACCATCTTCATAACTTGTTACATTCATCTTCACTTACCTGCACTACCGTCTGCTCTGCTGTGTGTGAAAATAAAGTCTGTTAACCGTTACCTCTGCCTCTGCCCAGTCTGTATTGTAACAATATATATATATATATATATATATATATTTTTTTTTTTTTTTTTTTTTTTATCCCGGTGGAAAACAGCTTCCATAGTGATGTTATCTATTTAATGTTTTCTCTTGTCTTTGTTCTGATTTTTTTTTTTTTTTCAGAACACGATCTACTACAGACTGAGAACAGGAGAATAAAACATGGTCGGTTTTGCATCGAGTGTTTTTTGCCTCATACATTAAAATCATCTGCACACCTATGATTTATCCCTTAATTAATTATGAACTCTGCTTTGGTCTGAAAAACAATTAACACACACTGCCTATTTATTTATAAATTAAATGAGATAATTTAGATACACAGAAATTGTTTACACTGTATGCACATGTATTTAAATTATTTATTTAGTTACCAGATGTGCACATGTGCGATGATAATACACTCTATAATAAACACATCTAAATTATATTAATTTATAATTAATATTTGCAGTAGTTTTTATTAAAAATTATAGTTTTAATGTTCTTTTCTCTTTTATTCTGAACTTTCTGTAGAACTTGATGAACTTTTACAGAGTCAGAAGACACCAAAAGATGAATTTGTTTTATATGGTTTTTAAATTATTCATTCATTACTATTCTGCAAAACAATGAAGTAATTAACAGGGCATATATGAATTCATATATGAATAAATTTCATCATAGATTTTTATGAGATATGTAAACTGTTCTTGGTTTTTGCTGGACTTCAAGTGATGACTAATATTAAAAATATATCTCATTATTGATGAATTCTGTTATGGACTCTAACTTCATACTTTCTTTCTGTTTTTAGTGATTACACATGAAACAGACATGGGTGAGTAAAAGTACTCATGTTTTATGACAATTTTTGAGTTCAATAATTTATTGTTATTTATTTTATATGTGCCATAACAACAAACTATACATTTAAACTTGTAAATGTAACTATCTATAAAGAAAAGCAACACAAATGAAATCAACACAAGCAGGGTTGAAAATTGGTGATTTTTGTTGGGGTGTCAAGAATTGTATCATAATTAAGTTATTTAATCAAGTTAGTTACCATATGACTGTTACATAACAGAAGGGTCGGAGACAGAAGATGACGGAGATGGTAACTTTATTTAACAACAGTTGAGCAAACAGAAGTGCAGGTGAGTATAATGTGAGTTTGGCAGGTGAATAGTGAGATGAGATGGAATGATACTGTCCTTTTGTGTTGAATAGGTGGAGATCCTGGAAGACGGTGGCGAATACACTTGACTGGAGACTGACGACACTCACACACTGACGAGGAACACGAGGAGATGCAAGGAGACGCTGGAGACAGGTAAGTAAATCGCTGGGAGTCCTTGAGGTAAGCATGTAGGTAGTTCTAGATGCGAACGAGACCGGACAGTGACTGGATGTGTGTGAGTGTCTTTTGTAGTGGAGGTGATAAGCGTGCTGATGAGGTGCAGGTGCGTGTGATCAGTATTCCAGAGATGGAGTGCGCTGTGATTAGTGGGTGTTGGAGCCTGGAGTGTCTGTGACAATGACATGATAATTGTTTAGTTTATGTAAAATTAAATTGCATTACAGTAGTATAGGTCTATAGTATTACATCACATTATTTTAGCTTAATACAACAAAGTAGATTTAATGCTGTAAAGTTACCAGGATTTCTGGCAAAATACTATAAAAATAGATTATTATTATTTTATTATATACCCATCTGTAAATGTTCAATATTTTAACAGTGTTCAGGTGATGGAGTGAACTGAGTGGATTTAGCAGTGCTCAGACATCTGGTCAGTCTTTTAATGAGAAACTTTATCCATTTGTTAGTTTAGATCCTGATTGGTGTAAAATCTCCTCTGAACATCTGTGATGATTTCTAATGAGATCAGAATCAGCATCCTTAGAAATTACTTGTTTGGAAATATGTAAGATGATTTAGTGTGATAGTAATATTAAGCATTTGATGTATAAACCTAAAAATGTGTGAGCAAATTTCTGTATTGATTATTTTGGTTTCAGATTTTTAACTCATCATAATAAAGTAATAAATTATGTTTTTGTTAGTCTTGTTTTTTGCTCAATGCAGAAGACATAACATCATATTTCCAGCAGGTTTATCCGTGATCAGGGCGCTTTCCTGTAGCAGCTCTCTGCTGAGATTTAGAGGAATATCTTCACTGTCCACAACACCTACAAGCACAAGACTAAACTTGATTGGGATCAAATTTTCTTTATTTTGAACATATTTCTGTTAATATAACAATGCATTTAAATTTGTTTCATGCAGTTATACGGACGCTCATCTGACCTCGCAGGAAGCGCAGCCACTTGGGAAGGATGTCTGTGGCTTTGGTTTGGATCAGAATCTTCCTGCTGTACAGAGACACACTGGATCCCATCTCACGACTCACGTCAAACATGGACGGTTTCTGCTCACACACGTTTATAAACAGGGTAATGCAGTCAGTCGGGCATCATCACAAAACACAACGAAATCATTTTTTCATTACATGCTGATCACCAAATAAATGGACATGAAATATTAATTTGGGTTGATTATCTATGTAAGAACAAAAAAAGTGGTTTGTGAGATAAAAATCAGATACAAAGCTGAATACTAAATAAAATGTATAATTAAAAAAAAGTATATAAAATTAAAACAGTTAAAAGTGGATAAGTACATTTTAAAAAACACTGTTGGACAATGTTGATATCTGAAATCAACCCAAACAAACCCACCCCTTCATTGCTCTGATACTGCGATAAACACCGCATTCTCTAGCAGTCGTCAGTTTGCAGTGGTTTACCTGCACAACTCTCACTAGCTTGCCACTGTTACACATACAATGCGAGTGGATGTCTGTTTATCACAGCTGACGCGCAACAAAATGCTTCACAAAAAATAAAGCGCAGATGGTGAACGAACGACAAGGAAGCACAAAAAATGAACATACAGTACACAAGAGTAAATACAAAGTGTTAGTTGCCATCAGCACAGAAGCTCCAGACAATCAAAACCCAGTGTTACTCACATGTGGAGAAGAATCAGTGCTGGAAAGCTTTTCTAATATTAACGCGGGTCCTAAAACGCTTGCCCAGTCATAAACCTTCATTACAGTGATATTCTTTTGAGCTCTTTTGTATTGTGTCTCATCTCTCTTCCTGCAGTTTTTTTTTTCAAATCTCCCTTTTGCTCATTCTCTCTCCTCAACTGCCATACGCCCCCTAATGCTACTTGGTTAGACGTTTGTTGTTGGTGTCGCCCGACTAACTTCCAAACAGTGTTTTTGAAATTCTACTTACTCCATCTTTAATGTGTTTTAATTTGTATTCAAATGAAATGCACATAACTGCATAATGCATATAAATTAAATAATGCATATTTAAGTTATTCTTAAAAGGCACAATATGTAAGATTTTTGGATTAAAATATCCAAAAACCACTAGAACAGTGTTATATATTTTGTTGACTTGTGTACTTATATTATCCCAAATGTTTCCAAGAATGTTTAAAACCAGAGAAATAAGCAATTTTAACCAAGACACAGACACATTTTGTAGAAACCATGGAAACACCAAAGCCATTTTAGTGTGTTTTATTAGACAGGTGAGCAACTGTTTGGATACATTCATCGACAGAAAACGAATCATTGTTATATAGCTCAACACAGTAAGTCTTATCGTTTAAATCTCGTTTTCTTGATTTACCGCGAGTACCATGTTTTACCATGACTAATATCTATCTAGCTTACTGCTGTTATATGCTTGGCTCTTATTGTTAATCACTTTTAATAAAGAATCGTACACAGGACTCACAATTCAACCATACATGGTCTGTCACATTCTGCTGACCATAAATATAACATATTGTAACAATTGCAGTGTGAAACAAGTGTCTCATAGTAGCCACCAAGTGAACATACAGAGTAGCATTATAACAACTTTAAACACAAATGTATCTAATATGAAAAACAGTGCTGTGTTACTCCACAAACCCATGACCGGAGGAAGCGGAAGCGCCAGTCTGTGGCATAATAAAAGCCCCGCTGCTCTTGAGTCGTGTGTCGTGCTCGTCTTTCATTGTGCCTTTAATTTAACAACTAACATTTTTAATGTGTGTAATATAATTTTAAAATATGTAAATACTTCATGTATATGCAATGTTTTTAAATTAAGTACATTCTGTAATTTAAGTTTAATTAAATTAATGTAATTGCACATGAATTAAAATGCATATCTCAGTTGTTATGTAACAGGCAATAATGCATTATTGTTTATATACAGTGGGGAAAATAATAATTTGATCCCCTGCTGATTTTGTAAGTTTGACCACTAACAAAGAAATGAAGGGTATATAATTTTTATGGTAGGTTTATTCTGAAAGCTGCTGTCCGTAACTTTTTTTTGGTTAAAAATGATCCAAAATCAATTTTTGAGCATGTACATAACCCACCAGTATTTCACAACGGAAAGCTTGTAATAATGTTTTATAATTCGGGTGGTATTGGTGGGATTCCGCGGGAAATTCGAGCATGTCACAGTTTGTCTTTGCGTCATTACGTCACGTCTGTTTACATAAAGAACGAGTCCCAGCTAACTAGGCTATATCGCACGTAAGGCAAATAATTTAAAGCCTTTTCTCACAGCAGCTGCATTAATTAAACGTATCATTTGGATGGCGGATTGTATGGTATGACAAATTAATGTTACAAATTAGACTGTACAGAAATTGAAATCTACAGGTAACGCAAATATCACATGTCTGGGTATAGTGTGCTGAAACGATGTTTGTGGGTGGTTCATGTTTTCACACGTCAACACGCCGGTCACGACTCTTCTTTCTCCGGGAAGCGTGAGTCTCCTCTGTTGTTAGCCAGCTGCCGCTTGTGTGTAAAACCACAGCCACGGGTCTGCCCGACACTCTGGGAGACCGTGGAGATCGGCGAGAGCAGACCTCTTGCTCCTCTGTGTGTCGTGTGCCATCGAGCTGTCGGGCTGCAGCGCGGGTTGTCACGGCAACCCAGCGCTCACTCAGCTCTCTGGATGCGCAGTCTCCTTGCCTATTCTCCATTGTAGCACCCTCTCTGGTGCACCAGAAGAGGACTACTTTGGTGAAATAGCTTGGGTGACTTGAGGTTGAGGGTTCTCCTTCGGGGAACCAACCCCCAGGGCCCCTCCCTTTTTAGCGCATTGCAAGCTGTGCAGCTTCTGGATTGGATTGCTGGTCCTTCTCAGAGGGAACCTAGCATTTCATTCAGGACTCCAGCTGAGGGTCAGATGTTGATTGCTGCATCGAAGAGAGGGCTGTTATGCTCTGGAAATGAGGGTGACACTGCCCATGTAATGGTGTGTGCTTATGCTGACTCAGATTCAGAGTTTACAGCCATGCTTTCCCGGGTCTTTCTGGATGTGCATGGAAAACTTGGCAGTATGGAACTATATTGGTGCCAAAAATATGGAACGCCAAAAGTGCCAAAATATGCATAAAGTTTTTTCCTCTCTCACTACCCCAATGATGGCATGGCTGTGCACAGACCACACCCACTCTGCATGTGAGGCCAAAGCAGTCTTAATGCACAAGGGTAGTTCTGAGCCAGGGTTGAGCTGCGCTTGTTGACTAACCAGGATCAAAGTCACGGCGCAGGCCCTCGGCCAGACGATGTCCACCTCAGTGGTCCAGAAGCGCCCCCTGGCTTACCTTGCAAAGGTGCGAGAGGTCGTCAAGCTAAAAACGCTTTCTCGATGCTCCCATCTCACAAGGTGGCCTTTTCTGGAAAAACACTGTCTGGGACTGAGCCCAGAAGTTCTCCTTAGTTAGTAGCAGACCGGGGAGCTTCCCCCGACAAACCACTGAGTTCCTTGTGGGCCGCCCTCAGTCTGCTTGTCGCCAAGGGTGTCATCCTCTGCAAAACAAAAACAAACTCTGGCACAGCCTGCTCTACTGTGTCCACTGCAGGGAGACGATGCCACATGTCTCTGCTGCTGTTTAAGTGGTTGGTGAAAAATCACCACTGAGATGGACGACCTGGTTCGGCTATGTGATTCAATTCGCCCGGCATCCCCCCAAGTTCAGGGGCACCCACTTCACTTCCGTGAAAGCAGCCAATGCCCATGTCTTGCATGCGGAGATCGTGGGAAGGACACGATAGAGCCGGTCCCTCCAGCCGATATGGGGTTGGGGTTCTACAGCCCCTACTTCATTGTACCTAAGAAAAGTGGTGGGTTATGACCAATCTTGGACCTGCGTGTTTTGAATCGGAGCCTTCACAAGCTACCGTTCAAGATGCTCACGCAGTGAAGGACACATACTTTCATGTCTCGATTCTCCCTCGACACAGGCCGTTCCTGCACTTTGCGTTCGAGGGTCGGGCACATCAGTACAAGGTCCTGCCCTTTGGGCTGTCCCTGTGGAGGGAGCCCTTGTTCCCATGAGAGAACAGGATGTCCACATCCTCAACTATCTCGACGAATGGCTCATTCTAGCTCAGTCTCGGGATCAGTTGTGCGAACACAGGGACCTGATGCTCAGTCATCTCAGCCAGTTGGGCCTTCAGGTCAACTGGGAAAAGAACAAACTCTCCCCTGTGCAGAGGATCTCTTTTCTCGGTATGGAGTTGGACAGACAGCATGCCTCACAGAGGAACGTGCTCAGTCAATGTTGAACTGCTTGAATACGTTCAAAGGCAGGGCAGCGGTTCCACTGAAATTCTTTTAGAGGCTCCTGGGGCATATGGCAGCTACAGCAGCAGTAACCTCGCTCGGTTTGCTTCATATGAGACCTTTTCAGCACTGGCTTCATGGGCGAGTCGCGAGATGAGCGTGGCAACGTGGCAGGTACCAAGTGGCAATCACTCCGTAATGCTGCCAAGCCTTCAGCCTGTGGTAGGACCTATTGTTTCTTTGGGCAGGAGACCCAGCCCAGTTCGTGCTTTGCGACTGTACATAGACAGAACTCAAAGCCTCAGGACCTCAGACCAGCTCTTTGTCTGTTACAGAGGCCAGCAGAAAGGAAAGGCTGTCTCCAAGCAGAGGATGGCCCACTGGATAGTGGACGCCATCGCCTTGGCTTACCAAGCACAAGGCATGCCCTGCCCGCTCAGGTTGCATGCTCACTCTACGAGAAGTGTTGCATCCTCCTGGGCACTGGCTCGTGGTGCCAAACTGCCAGATATTGGTAGAGCTGCGGGCTGGGTGACACCTAAGACGTTCACTAGATTCTATAGCCTTTGTGTCAAGCCGGTCTTCTCCCGTGTTCTCACCTCAGGTCAAAGGCATGGAGAGACCTCGGCATAGTGTCGGCTTGCTGTGCTTACATGCGCTTATTGCTCCAGAGAGTCCCTACAAGGCAGACCCTGTTGAGTCCTCCGATCACCCTTCACCAGCCGGATGTGGCAGAGTGTCTGGCGCCAGGCCTTTACTCCGTTGTATCCTTGAGAACCGGATTTAGGCTGGGTTCCATATGTGTGATCCTACAGGGATCCCATATGTGTTATTCCACGGTTGCTCCTCGACGAAGCCCATGTATTTTCCACCTGGGAGAACACACCTCTCATCAGGTTGGAGTCACCCCAGTACTTCCATATGTAATACAGCCCTACGGGGTTAGTCCATATGTACTTCTCCACATAACTCCTTCGGGGAAGGATGTGGCTTCCGCAATGTTCCTTTCCCAGTGAAAGGGTACACTTTCCCAGTGTTAGCCAATAGTCTCACTGAATGGGTTTTTGGGAACAGCAGTGATCGACACTCTCTGTGTTAGCCCTGTCCCACCGTCCTTTAGGCCGGGGGGTGCAGGAGGCTTGCACAGAGCACTGGAAGGGGGCAGCGCCTGTGGTGCTTTGGTAGGGATTCCTATTCGTCGGTCTGTCAGACGTACGTCAAACGTGACCAACTTAATGGGAACGTCTTGGTAACATAGGTAACCCTCATTCCCTGAAGGAGGGAACAGAGACGTACGTCCCGTCGCCACAGTCACTGTACCCCGCTGATGCTGCTGCCTAACCTTTTCAGCTCCTCAGCAAAAACCTGAAGATGCAACTCACCTGCTGCTCGTTAAATACCCGCGCTGCATGGCAGAGCAGCTGCTGCATATGATTGCATATGCATTAGCTCGTTTTAGTTACACTCGAAGTAGATTGGCCTCTCTAGTGAGATTCCTATTCGTCAGTCTGTCTGACATACATCTCCGTTCTCTCCTTCAGGGAACGAAGGTTACCTATGTAACCGAGACGTTACATAATACAGATATATATTTATATTTATACAGATAATTATACAGTAATACACGTTCGTCATTGCTGTGGAAAGAATCACACTTTTGGGGTTATTCATGGTCTGTTGAAAGTATCTTGTTGATGATTTTACACTTTTAAATGTCCTTTTAACTTTCGATGGTTGAAGGGTGATTAGAATCAATGTCATCTCAATGTCATAGAGCTCCTTAACGGAAGTTACACCCATAATTCGCACAAAGCGTCATGGGGCATAGGAATAAGATGGATAGTAAATAGGAATTAATCTATTGGCGTCCTTCAAATTGATTCTAAAAAAAAAAATAACAGGACAAACAAGCCAGGCCACATGTCCAGGCCGGAAGTGAATGTGAACCATATATGGTTTAGGATCCATTCTGAGCGTAGAGTTGGGCTACCTAGTTTTGTAGCATAATTTTCTTTTGTTAGATGTAATACAAGCTATTTTCACATGGATTTGGATAGGATTTATTTTAACAATATTAAATAGCAATACCTGAAGTACTAAAAATACATAATTTGATTATTTATTAATTTTTTTCCAATGTAGTTATCTAATGTAACATTATTGCAAGCTTTTCCATTTAACTGTATAGGCTATTATGAAATATATTTTTTTTATTTGACATTTAATGTCAAATATACTTAATATTTAATTAATATTATATTTAAATAAATAAAATGAACACATTAAATAAAAAAGTGCAACTGTAAAGGTCTCTCTGGAATCTTTAACTTGTTCCATGAGATTTTGGAGGACCATTTCTTTGTTCTCCTCTTCCATTTTGAAGAAAAGAGGATTCATTTCTGGATGAGATAAGTGAATCAGATCGCTAAATGATGATCTGTATCACCATCAAGCAGCCAAGATCATCTGATCACATTTTCTCTGGCTGTTGTAACTCAGTGTTTGTTATGGCAGGAAAAGCAAGATAAATATGATCAGATGATGTTGGCTGCTAGTTGCTTTTAACTAATATTACAAATTCATGGATCAAACACTAAAGTAAACGCTGATCACCATAATGGTCACTTCAAACCAAACTATTATTTTTAATAAATCATCAACATCTAAACCTCTGTTGATTCTCAATAAGAACTGCTGTAGACATATGACAGAAATAAAGTCAATCTACTTAGTAATAAGGGAAGCTGGTAAAGCTGTTTGTGGAGTTGTTAACATAGTGGAGTCACGGTTCTCTCTATATTTGTGGATGAGTACATTGTGTCATCATCCACATTTGTGTTCGCATTTTCTTTTAAATTTTTATTTAAAATGTCTGCTATAATTCAAATCAGATTAAAGTGAGGATGTCAGTCTGTGTGACAGAACAAGCTGAAGCAGGTTTATCAGCTGGAATGATGGGAGGGACTGTGTCGTCTGTTCAGGTGTTCAGTTACAAGAGAAAGTGAAAATAAACCAAGAACAATCTCCTTACTCTCATATGGATGCAGTTTATTAAGACGCTTGTGAGAACACAGTCAATGTTGAATTGAAGGTAAGTCATGGAAGAATCAGAAACACATTAACCTGAAGTCTGGCATGAGTGTGACTTGAGGACCATGTATGTGTTCAACAGGTTTAATGCATGTAATATATCTTATAAATAAATGAAAGGTTTTTGAATCAGGATTACAGTTATATGTGCATTTTTGACAATGAAATCCTGATTAAACAACCTCTCATCCCTTTCGTATTATATTTATATGTACTGCATGCAGATACACATTGTGTATTCATATCCTTCTTTGTCTTGACCCGGTTTAACCAGTTTTCTTTCAATAGAAAGTGATTGTAAACGAGTCTCACTTTTGTACAGAAACTAAAGGGGAAGTAGTATTTTAAGGCAAAAAGCATATGTGGACACACTTTCTTTAATGTTTTCTCTTTTTTTCTTTCTTTTTTTAAATTTTTTTACATATTTTCTTTTTAGCATCTGTGTCTCCTCAGAGATGAAGTACGTTTATTTGACTCTCCTGTTTGTTACTGGAATTACAGATTCAAGATCAGGTAATTTATTCATCATTGTGAATGATACTTTATACTTTTGCACAGTACTGTCTGTCTGGAACAACATTAGGGTAAAAACCTTTAGGATGTGTAGTTCAGACCTGCTCTCTTTCTCTTGTAACAGAGCAGTATGAGGTAGTGGGACCTGCAGATCCTGTATTTGCTGTAGCTGGTGAAGATGTTATTCTGCCCTGTTCAGTCAAACCCAACATCAGTGTTGTGGACATGAGAGTGAAGTGGTCTAGATCTGATCGGAAAGACTCACAACTAGTGCATCTCTATGAGGATCATGAAGACAGAAACACAGAGCAGATTCAATCATACAGAGGGAGAACAGAACTGAATCATCAAGAACTTCAAAGAGGAAACGCATCACTTAAACTCTCATCAGTTCAAATATCTGATGAAGGACGTTATAAGTGTTTTATTCAGTCCAAATCCTGGTCTGATGATGCCACTGTTAATGTCAGAGTTGATGGTAATGAAACCAATGAAAACTAGCATACTCTTGTCACGAAACAAACTAAAAAAAAACAAATTAACAACAGAATGTTCTTCTTGTTGGTCTGTAGCTGTAGGAAGTCCTCCAGTGATCACTGTAGATGGGTTTGATCATTCAGGAGGGCTTCATCTACAGTGTGAATCTGAAGGTTGGTATCCTGAACCTGATCTTGAGTGGCTGGACAGTGAAGGAGTCAGTTTGAGTGCAGGAACTACAGAGACGCACAGAAACACAGACGGATTCAGCCTGAAACACACCATCATTATATATCACAGTGGCAAGATTCACTGCAGAGTCAAAGTGAAGCATCACATGTTGGAGACACTGATTGACACCTCAAGTAAGTACTGACACATCTGTTACTGGACTTGTTTGTTGTGTTCTCAAGATATTTTTGATGCAAAAAGAGATAAATGATTATGAGCTTATTATGTAAAGCTAGAAACAATATCCCTGCTAACAGGGAATAACTTGAACTAATGTTCTGGCAAGGTTCTCTCAAAGTTATGAACAAAAGTTCTTCATACAATAATGTTCTCAAAAGGTTAGCACAAAAACTTTATTTATAAATTGTTTGTGGAAGTTTTTTTACATGATGTTGGGAGAAAACGTTCTAAGAACGACATTCTTGGAACATTAAGAATGACTTCAAAAGAATAACTTTTGTGCTGTTTTAATTGCCCGATTTTTAGAAATAGCTTTTCCACACAGCCGGTACTCTCCCAGGTTTAGGAAACTGTCCTCTGTAAAATGCATTGTGCACACACAGGAACATTTGTGTTGTACTGTTCCACTGATTCCTAATTGCGTCAGCTTTCGGAAGACTAAATAAAGTGCTTTTGCTTTCGCATAGAAACACGCAGCTTCTCCACAACACAACGGTGACAACACTACTATGATTACTTAATCCACACCTTCTTTCTTTGTGTATGCATTTGGGTAGCATTATGCAAATATTTCCACATAGTGACGTAGGTATGTGAGGGAGAATTTGATCGAGGCGTTTTTGCTAGGTCTGGATCTGCCTTCTCTTTTAGATAGAATAAATCTTTTTTATAACTTTGCAGATCTTCTACATGTACAAACAGCTACATAACACACATACACACACTCACACACACAAAAAAAAGAAAAACATGAAAATGCATCATACGACCCGTTTTATGCTTTAACTTTATAATTATTTAATGGGGTGTTTTCACCAAAAAAGGAAAATTACCCCATAATTTACTCACATTCAAGCCATCCTAGGTGTATATGACTTTCTTCTCTCAGCCAAACACAATCAGAGTTATATTAAATAATGTCCTGGCTCTTTCAAGTTTTATAATGGTAGTGAATAGAGGGTGAAATTTTGAAGCCCAAAAAAGTGCATCCACCCATCATAAAAGATATCCATACGGCTCTGAGGGGTTAATAAAGGCCTTCTGAAGTGAAGCGAAAATATCTATATTTATAACTTTATAAACTAAAAAATAAGTAGCTTCTGGCGGCCGAACACTTAATTATCTAATTAACTGCAGTTGCTTCAGTCTTGTGGAATGGACCCATATAGGGTGTTTTTACACTTGAGTCCTCTTTAAAAGAACCAAACTCAGACCCCTTTAAGTGGACCAAGAGGTGAACCAAGTAAAAAAGGACCTAGTTTTCTTTACGTTCACACTGTCCCTGTCCCTGAAAGAGGACTCTGATTCTTTTTTGGTCCACTTAAGTAGGAATGTGGTCTCTAGTCCAGTTCAGTGTTTGATAGCCGACCTTATGACTTTCAAAATTTAATCCCATTCACTTGCATTGTAAATGTCTCACTAACCAAAAAATTTGTTTGTAAAGATTATTTATTAATTATTATTTTGTAAAACGACATTGCCACAAATGCTCTTGAATGAGCTTAAGTTGTTTATCTTTTGCACAAAAATATAAATTTTGTTGCAATATTACATCCATATTCTTGCACTATATCACACATCTATCTTTGTAAATAACATTTATTTTGAATTGTTTTCTTTGGATCATGTTTTTATTATTATTATTATTGCACAAAGCAATGATAACATCAGCATAGAAAAAAACAAGGACAAATAAAAGAAAGTAAGAAATGAAAAAATAAAACTGCATATTCTTCACTTTATGAATAAAAACATATACTGGCTCTCCTGACTGTTTTATAAGGCTGTCTCTTTAAGAACTACAGTAATGCATGGATCCAATATACTGATAAACATACACGATTTCGTTCCCAGATACATTCACTTCAGACAGAGCCTGTTTATGTAAACCTTAGAGTGTTTTGACACTTTAAATGCAATAAAATGCTACAGATCATTCAGTTTAGTACACGCGCTGACAGCTGGTTTTCTGTGCATGCTCCAAGTGTGTGCTCTTGTAAAACCGCATATAAAGAAAATTAAACTGGCAAGGCATGCAGGCACATCTCTCTTACACAGTTTGGAAGCAGTTAAAATCACCATAAACAAGTGTATGTTGTGAACGAATTATTTGTAGAGATCTGAGAGAAGGCGCAGCCATGATGAACAGCTGATTTGTACGGAGACCTCTGATGACCAAACTACATTGGATTTCACGAATGGAAAAATTAAGTGAGCCTGGAGCGGTTTGTGTTCAGATTGTGTGTTTTTAGCGAACTGTACTGTTAGATGAAATTGAACCATACTCAGACCACCTCCCAAGATGGTCTTGGTTCAGTTCATTTTTTAAGGGGTCTGAGATTGTTTGGAATGTTCACATATGAGCCAAAAATCACACAAACCGCACTCAGACCCCTGAAAAGCCTTTTAAAGCTACAATATGTGGATTTTTGCCACTAGAGGTCGCCTATTAAAAACAAAGGCGTAGCTTGATGATGCCGAGTTTGAGCGGGGAATCTTGGAAGATGTCGTCTTCACCTCACAGCCAGTGGAAAAGAATCGGACTCGAGCATAAATCATGTTCATGGATGAGATTATTAACGTCATGAAGCAGAGCAAGGCCGAGTGATGTTGGAGCTGAATGAAGCCACTGGAGTGATTGCTAATGAGAGACGAGCGCGACACATGGCTCGAGTAGCGGAACTTTTATTATGCCACAGTCGCTGCTTCCGCTTCTTCCAGTCAGAGGTAACACAGCTCTGTTTATCATATTAGATACATTTGACTGTGTTGAAAATGATGTTATAACGTTTACTCCGTGCTTTCGCTCGGCAGCTGCTGTGAGACACTGTTGCACGCTGTAGTAAGATCGATCGATTTTAGAATATCATATTAATAAATGCTGGGTGGCTTGTGTTGATAAATGGCATGCAATTCATTTTAAATGTATTGTATGATGGAGAAAATTCTGTATTCCTGTTAACTAAAAATAAAGCTGCATCTGATTATGCTTTGTTAGCTACTTGAAAAAAAATAGTTTTTCTCTGAGGCATGGTAAAGCATGGTACTCTCGGAAAATCAAGAAAATTAGATTTAAACAATAAGACTAAACGTGTTGAGCTATATGACAATAATTTGTTTTCTGTCTATAAATGTAACCAAACGACTGTTCCCTTGTCTAATAAAACGTAATGTATTAAAGAATCTTTGGTGTTTTCATGGTTTCTACAAAATAAAACCGGAAACCGAGGGTAACGCTGATATGATGCCATTGACAGGCGACTCCCGGACACCTTCTGTATCCTTGGTTAAATCACGGTTTTCTCACGATTTACAAATAATTGGAAACATTTGATATTGTAAGTACTCAAGTGAACAAAATATATAACACTGGCCTAGTAGTTTTTGGATATTTGACTGCAAAATTCGTACATATTGTGCCTTTAATTTAATTGGCATAAGTATCGATATTTAAACTGTTAATAAGCCTGACTTGTTTGATTTAACGTTAGCATTATTTCCACTGAATAGGCCTACTTTTTATTCCAAATACAACTTGTATAATGCTACTAACATTACCATTTTGCCAACGAATACAACTTTAGCTGAGCTCTACTATACTATATTGTCATAACCACATGCAGTTTCATAATGACAGGGTTTGAAATGAACACCTATAAAATGCAAGTAAAAACCAACTGTAGAGGGTAACAATGTTAAATCACTAGACAATTTGGTGGGTTATGTTTCAAAAATTATGTTCACTCAATTTGCTGGCGAAGTTTATGTAATCTGCACAGATTTAGTGCACATACTCAAGCAGCACCTGCACATTTATGGCTTACTTGAACACAACTGTCATTAAGCAACAAATAAAGGAGTGCTGGTTTGTTTGCTTTGAGGGGAATAGTGCAGACCCAAGAAAAATAATAATGTGGGGTAAATAACCCCTGTCACGATTCACTGCTCTGAGTCTCGCCTGAAGATCCAAATGCAGTACTTTATTAAAGTGTAACCCAAAGAGTAGTCAAAAGCAATGTTGGGTAAGTTACTCAAAAAAAGTAATCCACTACAAATTACAAATTACTACATTGAATTTGTAATTTGATTACATTACTGATTACTGCATGTAAAAAGTAATCAGATTACTAATTACTTTACATTCAAGTTACTTTGAAAACCTATAAAACCTACAAAAATACACCACAAACTGAAACTCATAGTTCTTTCCGTAATTTAATATTGACTGAAAAATATTACAGAAGTATGAAAACAGCAACTTGACTTAAAAATATTTGTTTATCATCTGTAGGTATCTTATTCATTCTAATATAATCATAACGGTCGCCTGAGGGCGCTCAACGACCACGTCATCTGTGAGCGTGAGATTCTAACAAACTAAAAATTACTTTATTAAATAACTTTATTATTTATATGAAATATTGTACACTCGTTAATGTGTTTATTTTTGTTTGCAGTTTTTTATAGTATTTAATGATTATGAACACATAGGCCTATTAAGAATGACAAACCAATTATACAATCGATGACACTACAAAGCTGGCACGTATGGTATGTATGATTACAAAATAAAGTCATTAAGATTGTTATTAATATTATTTTATAAAGTAACATGTAGGATAAAAGTAGTTTTATCACGTGTTGAGCCGTTTCTGTGATGGCTCCAGCTCTCCGACACATGTACGCCAGCGTCCGAATTCACTCACTTCCTTTCGTTCACTCTTTGCAGATATAGTGCACTCAAATGACATACACTATATAGGGAAGTTACCTTGCCTCCCGATCCTGAACAAAAATCCAATCTAGCTTGTTTAGGTGAGGTTGGACCACTCTCGTCTTGGGCACGGGTAACCTCCTCCACGTGTTCTCCGGTGATTCATAATGACGCATCAGCGCCAAACGTGATTTGTTTTAGAAATGCATTTTACCTAATCATTTTTTTCTTGTAACGCAAGTAACGTATTTTTATTGACATCAGTAACTGTAATCAAATTACATAAATTTAAAATGTAATGCGTTACATTACTGCGTTATCAGGAAAAGTAATTAGAATACAGTGACGCATTACTTTGTAACGCGTTATACACAACTCTGGTCAAAAGTAGTGATGGGACGGTTAATACCGGGGCTATTGTATCACACATTGTATGATGCTTGTGTCGAAATGACAATACCACGTGATTGATGACGTTTGAAGCTTCGGACGTCATGCAGTATCGGAAAGTCAGGACAGCTGGTTTGAAAAAAATTGGCTTTTCGCGATTTGCACTCTGTAATAAAACATGATTAAATGCATTTTCCTTTTAAAAGCAAAATGCATTTAATCATGTTTTATTGCTGGGGTCTCAGAGACCCCGAACAGAACGCTCTAATTCAGCCAAAATATTTTTTCAGCTTTGTATATTTTATATATATTTTATCAATATGTGAATCTGTTGACCAGGCTATATGACACGAGTTGTGGTCTCATTGTCACAAATTAATTTAGGTGTGATTAGATCAGATTAGATAGAACTGTATTGATACAAGAGTGATTCCGTATGTCATGGACTTCCGAAGCTTTGTTTGATCACATGCTTTTTCAAACCGTAGATCTGCTCTGTGATGATTTGTTAGAAATGGTGGTGAAAACAAATCCGACCACCAGATGTCGCTAATGCACACTGTGTTAAAAGCTTCGAGTAATGAACCTTTTTTTGACACAATTTGATGAAAGCCTCAAATGCTTCAGAAAGCCTCAGTTTCCCATCACTAGTAAAAAGCAGGCAAAGTTCCAAACAAACCAATCAATCCATATAATCCAATTCATGGTCAAATGCAAACAACTAGGCAGAGAAACAAAACATAGTGTCCAGGATTATAGGAACTCAGACACACAGTAGTAACTAGCAAGCAAGACTACACAAAGAGAGCATGGAAAGACACCACTTAAATAAGTCGGATTAAACAAGATAACAATCCACAGGTGTGCTGAATGAAACCATAATGTGTACAGGCAAAGGATTGTGGGGAATGAAGTCCATGACTGAATGGCAATGATCAGGGGAGGAGTGCCCTCTGGTGGTTGTCCTGGGCACACCAGCTTGTGTTTGTGACAACCCCAGTGTAAAAAGGAAAGACCCACCTCGCAACAATGATGCACATCTGTTAAGTTTTGGAGGACAGACCTTAATATAAGCCAGAATATAAACACTGATTTTGCAGCAGCGATCAAAATGAGTAAATGATCTTTGAAACTAATGTTATGCTTCAAATAAAGAGGGTATTACATTGTTATGCCAGTAGGTGGTGACCAGTGACTTTTAAAATGTATTTGATAGAGATTCATTCAAAAACTCTGGACGCAACATTTATTAATTTCAAACTATTTTTTACACAATGAATTCATTTAAAATAAATATTTTTAACATTTTAAATATTTATAAATAGACTAATTTTAACATTAAATAGAGCATAACATTAAATCAGAACCTCAAGTAAATTACATGTTATTCTGTTTAGTTGTCTAATGTTTCAGATCACGGGAGAACTGTGATCTGTTTTTTTTTTTTTTTTAAATCCAGATTTTATCCAAAATCATAAATTAAGCTTAAAAGAATATTTAGCATCTAACTTATTAGCACTGTTTCAAATATTGAAATCTACAGTCTTAAAGACTAGGATGAAGTGTTTATGCACATTAACAAGGCTTTGGGATAATCATGATGCATTATAATCCAGGATTCTGAAATGTTTTCTTATTTTAAAGATGTGGCATTTTGCAAACCTCTTTAGGTTTGCCTCTAGAGGGTAAGGGAAATCTCGCATCTTTCACACCTTTTTGACCTCTGTGTTTGCGTCCATGTTACTCATTAGGTTTATTCATAAGTGAAAATTTGTGTTCCCTTTCGATACTTCACTCGTACTGCGTATGGGGAAAGGTCTCCTTTTCCCCGTTACTGAAGCCTTTTTCAATAACGCAGTGTAACTGCATCGTCATTGGTTCACTCATGGAAAGTTGTTGAACCAATGACGGCGCGGCCTAGCTGCGCCTCATGGCGACAAAGCTGAAGAAGCCCGCCAAAGGCGGGCTTACAGCTATATAAGCAGGCATTTCGCCATAGGATTTCAGTTCTTCTCTCCTTCAGCGACGACATGGCATCTCTTACGCTGATCTCCGAGCTGAAGCCTTCGCCGCCTGAAGCAAGCTCGCCGCCGTCGAAGAGGCTCCCGCGAGCGGATTGAGCTGAGGCTTTCGCCGGACGACGCCGTTGCCCTTTGTAGACTGCCGCCCGAGCGCCAGCTTCTCGAGACACCCGCTTCGCTCGCCGCCCTTCAGCACGCGTCTCCTGCCGCCATCCGCGCCCTATTAGAGCTTTTCCTCATGCTCGCCGCTCTAAAAGAGCTTCCAGCGGCCCTCGCCGCTCTAAAAGAGCACCCCAACGCCGTTATCACGGGCGGCGGCGCACTGCAAATGCCGCGCCACTCTTGTGGCAGCATGCAGAGCCCTCTGCATGACAACGACGGGCGAACGATGAGTGCGTTGGCTGCCTGGGCAAGTCCCACCGCGGACGCCGCGGGCTCATCGGGACCTCATGCTCTCACCGCGAGAGCATGAGTCTAGCTCTGCGCCGCGATCGCTTTCACTGAAGGCGGTCCCGCCGCTCGCGCCCTCCTTTCTTCCTCCCGCGAGCCGGCGAGGAAGAGACAGCGGGTAAAGCGTTCAGCGCCCGGAGTTGTGCGAGCTCACGTCGGCTCAGCCCCGCGTGCTCGCCCTCTCCTCTAGAGAGCAGTCCCCGTGCTCATTCTCCCGCCTGACCTGCGCCCCTCTGCAGAGGCGAGCGACTGCCTCATTCGGGCGGATCGGACGCAGAGCCGCTGATGACTCTATGTCTCTCGCGTCTTCGAGACGGAAGGATGGGCCGGTGAACCAGAGGACCCCGCCCACCTACCTTCGCTGGAGCCCATTGACTGCAAGTCGGGAATGGACGCCGAACTTCTCTCGCGTCCTTCCCAAGGCAGTAGAGGAACTGGACCCGAATGGGCCCCACCAGAAGAGCCATCACGTAGGCAGGCTTGGCGAGTGGTTCCTGCCAGGTCGTCGTCAGACCCTCGCCAACGCTCTGCCCTATTCTGCCCGCCACGCACTACACACCAATCAGCTCTCACCACTGTGGATGGCGCTGAAGAGAAGGGCTATGAGCACCTACCACCCCTGGATGAAGCAGTGGCGGCTCACCTCTGTCCACCCGCGGCTGTGGGCTGGAAACTAAGAGGGCTCTTCCATCCAAGCCTGCAGGACCACCTCTGCCCTGGCTGGCAGAGCCTACTCATCTGCAGGCCAGGCTGCCTCAGCGCCACACACCATGGCTATCTTCCAGGTGTTCTGCCAAGCTCCTCCGCCCCTGGACTGAGTCCGGCATCGATGCACCTGCCTTCCGTGACCTCCGCAGCGCCACCGACTAGCCCTGCGTGCCACAAGGCCACAGCCCAGGCCATTGGACGATCCATGGCCAGCCTGGTCAGCGCTTGAGCGCCATCTAGCCTGGCTCAACTTGACCGAAATTAAGGACCTGGACAAGACGGCCTTCTTGGACGCCTGCGGTTTCTCCCTCCGGTCTTTTGAAGCGGTGGTGAGGCTTCACAGAACGCTTCACTGCAGCACAGAAGTCGCCCCAAGCCATGCGCGACACTTCCTGCCCAAGCGCTCCAGTTCTGCTTCTGCTTCCAGCCGCCCCAGGCCTGCGCCGGCTCAGCAGAGCAAGCCTGCACCTCTACCTCTCAAGCAGCGCCCCCAAGGAACAGCGCAGCTCACGCCCGCAGCGCTCCTCCCTTCCCGAGACGTCAGGGACACGGCCTAAGATCTCGCTGGACCCGACGCCTCCTAAGTCTTCCTGATTATCCAGGAAGGAAGAGGATGGGGCAAAGTCCCGCCAGGCCGACCACCCCAAAAGCTCTGCGTTCTGTCTCCCTCCGCCTGCTTTAGTTCCGGGCATGGGAGATATGTTCAGTGTTGCCAACTGGGCCCAAAAATTTGTGTCCATGCCAAACGCTGCTCTCATGGCGAACACTATAAATATTTTACCTCCTCAAAGAAAAAGCAAACTTCCTCTTCCACTCTCCCGTGTATACGGGCCCCGACCGCGGTCCGTCATCCGATGTCATTCTACCCCTTGTCACGCCGGGCCGAGGCCTGGCAGGCCATCCTCGGAGTGTCAAGTTGGGTCCTGGGGACCATAAGTCAAGGCTACGCTGCAGTTCGTTCCGTAGGCCCCGCGCTTCAGCGGGTGCTTCAGACTTTAGTAAATTCGGACGACGCTCATGTCCTCCGAGCCAAGTCACGACTCTGCTGAGGAAAGGAGCCAGAAATAGTCTCCCTCAGAGAGCCAGTCGGGATTCTACAGCAGTTATTTCCTGGTTCCTAAGAAAGATGGCGGTCTCAGACCCATCTTAGATCTCAGACTCTTGAACCTCTCCTCATGAAACGGAAGTTTCAAGATGTTAACGCTGAAGCAGATCCTCGCTCAGATTTGCCCCGAGGACTGGTTCTGCTCTCTGGACCTGAAAGACGCATTACATCCAGATAGCTCCCCATCACAGGCGATTCTTGAGATTCGCATTCGAGGGTGTGGCTTACCAATATACAGTCCTTCCCTTCGGGCTGTCTCTGGCTCCACGCACTTACCAAGTGCATGAACGCGCCCTTTCCCACTGAGACAGATGGGAACTCCGGGTTCTGAACTACCTCGACGACTGGCTCATTCTGGCCCAGTCACGAGCCGAGCTGAGCATCACAGATCCGTACTCCTCAGCCATCTGGATTGCTTGGGACTCAGGGTCAACTTCTTGCCAAGAGCTCACTGTTTCCCAGCCAACGTATCACGCGTCCTGGGGGCAGTCTTCGACTCAGTCCGTATGACGGTAGTAGTCTCGCCAGAGCGCGCTCCTGGCCATTCAGCAGCTGCGGCTTCGGTCAGGAACAAGCTCACCTCCTCTGAAGTTCTTCCAGAGGATGCTAGGGCTGATGGCTTCCGCCTCCCCGGTTTTGCAGCTCGGCCTCCTTCGAATGCGGCCTCTACAATACTGGTTAAAGTTTCGGTCCCTCTCACGCCTGGCGGCACGCCGCCTGCGTCTCAAGGTCAATCGGGCTTGTTTAGCAGCCCTGAAACCTGGACCAACCCTGTATGGTTCAGTCATGGAGTACCCCTATAGGCGGTGTCCAGAAGGACGGTGCTCTCAACAGATGCGTCCAACTCGGGTTGGGGCGCTCTTGCGGGCAGACCGCCTTCGCTCGTGGTCTCGCGAGGAAAGCCATCTGCACATCAACTGCCTCGAGATGCTGGCAGTGATCCGAGGCCCTCCGGGCGCCCAGACACACCTCATGGGACGCCACGCCCTAGTCCAGTCGGACAGCATGACAGTGGTGTCACATAAATCACCAGGGCGGTCTTTCGTCCAGCCGCCATGCGCACTGGTAAAGCCGCCTCTTCTGGAGTGGGCAGTACCATGTTACAGTCGCTCAAAGCGACTCACCCCGGGAGAAGAAACTTGGGAGCAGATATGCTGTCCCGGGAGCAACGCCCACTCAGACGAGTGGATGCTCCACCCCAGACAGTTCTCAAGATCTGGGAGTTTCTTCGGGAGGGCAGAGATAGACCTCTTCGCCTCACAAGACAACTCTCACTGCCCAATTTATTTCTCAAAGGAGGAAGATGCTCTGGCCCACAACTGGCCCTGCACCCTTCTTACGCTTTTTCCCGACGCCCTGATCCTCAGGTCATCAGGCGGCTCAGGAAGACAGACACAGAGTCCTTCCTAGTGGCCCCGCCTGAGCAGCTAAGTCTGGTCCTCAGAGCTGTTCAGGCTTTCCAAGGAAGCTCTCGTGGCCGATTCCCCTGAGACAGGACCTCCTCTCTCAGGCGAACGGGACGATTTGGCATCCCCAACCAGAACTCTGGGTCTGCACCTGTAGTCCCTCGATGGGGAGCCTGAAAACCTCCCAGGATGTGCTAACAATATCTCTCAGGCAAGAGCCCTGCTCTGACGCAGACTCTATGCCCAGAAATGGTCGGTCTTGTTGACTGGTGCTCTGCACGCAACATAGACCCTGTGGAGTGCGCTGTATCACCGATACTGTCTTTCCTACAGGAGCGTTTAGATATGGGTCGCACCCCTTCAACGCTCAAGGTTTACGTAGCAGCCATTGCAGCGCTTTCACGCCCTATCGCTGGCCAGTCAGTGGGTCGGAACAGCCTTATAACGTTTTCTTGAGAGGTTCTAGGTGATTGAATCCACCTCACCTCTTACTGTTCCCACCTGGGACCTCTCCCTTGGTCCTCAGGGCCTCAAAGGACCCCCTTTGAGCCTCTGCAGTCAGCTGACTCAGGCCCCTGAACGCTTTAAAACCGCCTGCTACTTGCTCTAGCATCGGTCAAGCGTGTTGGCAACTGCAGGCCCTCTCTCTGTGAGCCCTGCATGCCTTGAATTCGGGCCTAACGACTCCAAAGTCGTTCTGAAACTCAGGCATGGCTACGCTCCTAAGGTGCCCTCGACTCCTTCAGAGCACAGATCATTTCCCTCTCAGCGCTTCTCCCTCGTCGGACGAGCGAGAGCCGAATTACTTTGCCCTGTCAGGGCATTGAGGATCTATGTCGCAGCGATCACAGCCTTCCGGCAATCTGATCAGCTCTTTATCTGCTTTGGCCGCACCAAAGGGTCTTCGGTCTCAAAGCAACGTCTTTCGCATTGGATAGTCGAGCGCTTTCATTGCTCTCTGCTACTCCTCTTTGGGCCTGAACTGCCCCATAGGAGTTAGAGCTCACTCCACTAGAGGAATGGCTTCCTCTGGGCTTGGTCCAGTGGGGTTTCCATTAAAGACACATCTGTGAGGTGGCAGCTGGTCCTCGCCGTCCACTTTTGTCAGATTTACAACTTGGATATCCCGACCTTGCAAGCTCGGGTCCTCTCAGTATGACTCAGCGGCCTCTATCGAGCTCCGCCTCATGCCACTCGAGTTAGCTCCCTTGGCAAGTGTAACACTTGCCAGGTTCACGGCCCGGCCCTCTCTTGTCCGCTAGTTCCTCGCGGTATCTATGACAAGTTCAGTCGCCCCGTGGCACGCGCGTTGAATCGTTCCCCATCGCAGGTACGCAGGTGAAGCATCGAATGAACGCATCTGGTTACTAACGCAACCTCGGTTCCCTGAGATACGGAACGAGTACTGGCGCTTTGGTGCCGTGCCACGCAGGCTGCGGCTTCAGTGTCGCCGCTTCAGTCGTGATGACCTGAAATCCTATGGCGGCGAAATGCCTGCTTATATAGCTGTAAGCCCGCCCCTTTTGGCGGGCTTCTTCGCGCTTTGTCGCCATAGGTCGCAAGCAGTTACGCGCGTCATTGGTTCAACAACTTTCTGTAGGTGAACCAATGATGCAGTTACACTCGTTATTGAAAAAGGCTTTCAGTAACGGGAAAGGAGACCTTTCCCCATACGCAGTACTCGTTCCGTATCTCAGGGAACCGAGGTTACGTTAGTAACCGAGTACGTTTTTTTTTTTTTTTTTTAAAGGTTTAAAGTTTGGTGCAAAAGAATTAATAGATAAACCTTGATTTAATCTTGATTAAAACTTAATCCTTATTGGTGCAACCCACCCTTAATGTGCTTATACTTTGTTTTGCAGATAATATGTTTATTTCTTGGAGGACATCAGTCATCATGAGTTCAGTTGCTGCTGTGCTCTTTGTGATTACTGGATTACTGATCGCTGCATTTGCTTATAAAAACAGAGGTAAAGTTCTTGTTTTCTTGTATATGTAACTAAATAAGGCAGCCCAGAAATAATTTATTTGTATTTTATTTTATTTTTTTATTTGTATATTTGTTTTACACGTTTTGCTCATTTTTTAAGTCATTTTTCAATATTTTTTTTACTGAAAGTAGTGAACAATGTCATTTCTACCACATCTAAAATGATTGTGTGTGTTTAATATCAATCTGTGATGAAAACTCTGTTAGCTGGTTGTCTTGGTTGAACAGTTAGAATTTAAATTGCAGTTTTAACAGTAGGGATCGGTTTCAAGGTCTGTGACCATTTTTACAGACACTGTTCACTTAACTTTTTTGAGTTATCTTTTTACATTCATACAGTTGAATTTACTTAGAATATTAAGTATTTAAATAACTTGAGCAAGTTGAAAATATTTAATATTCTAAGTAAATGCAACTTAACTGAGTCAATGTAAAATTAAACTTAAAATGTCAAGTAAACTAAACATTTTTACAGTGTAGTCAGCATGTATGGCTGCCACATGCAGGTTTCAGCTTACTCATCTTCATTAATGATGTGAAGTACTGAGGAAAATGTCTTTGTCCCAGACACTATGGAAGGAAATGTAAACTGTAAAAAACAAACAAACAAACAAACAAAAAAAACTTAATTTTATGGAAAATAATTTTTTACAGTCTTTTTCTTTTATTTCAAATTGTACTCAAAACTCCGTAAAATTACAAACAATATCTGTAAAATAAACAAAGTCGGGTGTTATTTTATGTATTATGCTATTTATGACAAATTACATTAATTCTCATTTTTTGTCCTGAAAAATTACAGTATTATTTATACAGTATTTTTCTGTTTTCTTAAATTACATACAGATGTATGTAAAATTACAAAATAATGGCAACAATAATTTGTGAAATCACCACCAGATGGCGCTAAGGGACAGTTGGCATCGTTGTATATAGTCTATATTTAATGCTGTTTTCTCTTGTCATTATTCTGAATTTTCTTCAGCACACAAACAACTAGAGAATGAGAAGAGCAGAATACAACATGAGGAATTTGTCTAAATAATTTAATTCAGTATTAATGTCAAGTCTGTTTTATTTAAAAAATATATATATATATATATATATATATATATATATATATATATATATATATATATATAATTATAAAATATATAATTATAAAATATATAATTAAAATATCTAAAATATATAATATATATATAATTATAAAAATAGAAACATTCAGACTACTGAAAAAACAGGCCTTCTTCCTTAAATAAAGGTAAATGTCATGAAGTTGAACCTGAGATGTCCACGAATATAGATAATATAACTGAGTAATGATTGAGCATTACTGAAGACATCTGATGATAACAAGCAGAATCACTGAAGGAAGAGAGAAACAACAACTGACTTCAATCACAGCCTCAGATGAAATCAACTGAAGATAAAATACATTAAATCTCTGAAGATCTCAGCAGAGAAGGATTAAACAACTCCATAAACAGCTTTATCAGCTTTACTTATTACTAACCAGATTGACTTTATTTCGTTATTGTTTCATTTGACGTTACCATGATGGTGATCAGAGTTTGCTTTAGTCTTGACCCTTGACTTTTTAACATTACAGCCTGCTGTAACTGTGTGTTTTAAGACACATTTGTTATGGCAAAAAAGTCAAGAGAAAATGTGATCAGATTTTGCTGGTTATGTTTTGATTATGACATAATCATAAGGTAATGCTTGGTGCACTGAACTATTACAGTGTCTAATCTCTTACCAGAATTGTGTTATTTTAACACCTTTATTTTACATTAACACCACTTTGACACAAAATAAAGCAGTGCTGAACAATCAGTTCAGTTATAAAGTACTTTTAAACTCATCATTTACAAAAAAATGATAGTTTGAACTACAGCATTATTTAGACACACACCGATATCAAGAATCTCAACAGTGGTGACAATAAAAAAACAAAATAAAATAAAAGGATCAACTCTGAACATCATAAAACACACCAATAAAAGTCAACACAAAAACAACAGCAAAAATTAAAGAAGATAGCAAGAATTAAAGAAAATAACGACAATTCAGCTGCAATTTATTCATGCTGCAATGCATGCTGGGAGTCATGGACATTTTTTGTACTGATACCCAGCATGCATTGCAGCTTGAAGCTTTTGTTTGTCACCATTGTTGTGATTTAAACGCCAATTCTTGATGTCTGTGTGACTCTGAATGATATAAGCTGCGTCTCATTTCGGAAGCCGCATCCTCCGGAGGTTGCATTTGAATATGTCATCAAGCATGTCTTATTTAAAAAAAGTAACCGTAATAGAATTGACTGTAATTCCTCGTGAGGTCTAAAATACTGTAATTTCTTTCTTACTTTGCAATCTAACGGTTACTTTTCTTAAATGAGACCGCCTCAATGACGTATGCAGCCATCAAATGCGACCTCTAGAGGACGGAGTCTTTGAAATGAGACGCAGCTATAGTATTTCAAAATGTTTTGGCTTTTAGAATCCTTCATATTTTCTGGTTGTCACAACACTGATGGATCTCACGCTGTAGAATCACATACCATAATCAAAAATATAAAACATCACCTATATGATTATACAGTTGACTCTGAATGAGATCAATGAATCAGACCATTAGATAATGATTTTGACCAATCATTTTTAGCAAATATCATCTGATCACGTTTTCTTTCAGTTTTCTTGCCATAACAATTTTTTTTAAAGACAGTTACAGCAGCCAAAAAAAAAGTCAAGGGTCAAGAGCCCAACTAAAGCAAACACTGATCTCCATCATGGTAATGTGAAATGAAACCATAACAAAATCAATCTGGGTAGTGTTTCACAAAAGCATCGTAAGCCTAAGTTGATCGTAGCTCCATTGATGGCAATGCTTCTACGATCAACTTAGGCTTATGATGCTTTTCGAAAACGCAGCCCAGTTTAGTAATAAGTGAAGCTGGTAAAGCTGTTTGTGGAGTTGTTTAATCCTCCTCTGCTGAGATCTTGAGAGATTTAATGTCTTATTTTATGTTTAGTTAAATTCAGTTAAGGCTGTGGCTGAAGAAAGTTGTAGTTCTAAATTAATCCTTTAAGCATGTTGTAGTTTATTGTCAGCTTTTTTTTACAGTGTATAAACACAACAGAATTATCATAACATGTTGTTTGCCAGAGTTATAAAAATGATGTCATTTCAATGTTATTTTCTCGTTTTTTTCTGAATTTTCTTTAGAACGTGATCAACTTTTACAAAGTCAGAAGACGATTATAAAACAAGGTGAATTTGTTTTTATGGCTTTATTAAAAGAATAATTACTTTTGAATTATTTTGCAAAACAATGAATGAATATGCTGTGCATCCATATATGTATACGTTATTTTATTACAAGATATATAAACTGTGTAAAGTCTATCATTTAAAATCATACCTTCATACTTTCTGTTTTTAGCTGTCACACATTTAAGAACACACTGGGGTGAGTAAAAACTATTTATGTTTTATGACATAACTATTTAAGCAATTTAAATTTTCCAAATGCATCATCATGTCAAACATTTATTTATTTATTTGGTCCTTTGTTTTTTTTTTTTTTTTGAGAGAGAGTTTGGTAAATGGTCTTGAAAATAGGTTGAGGTAATCAGGAAAGGAAAAAAGGATTCTGAAATCAGAAGATTCGGATACTTTTGATCCAAAAAATCTGGATTATACTGATCCCATCAGAAGGGTGGATTTCAGGAACAAAAATGTAATAAAAATTTAAAACTGGTCAAAAATACAACATTTTTTATCATGTAATTTAAATATACATACATACATTCTTTGTTTTGCTCCTGATTAGTTTAACTGTTAAAGTAAGAAATTAGAAGTAAACATTAGGCTACATATTTAGCCTTTCGTTAACCTACTGTAAAGTAAAAAAAGAGATTTTGGTGCCATAAAATAATCCCCAAATAGCTGTAAATATCAAACAAATATTTTATATTTGATTCAAATTGGGCTTTTTTTATCACTGTTTGTAAACTACATTGGCACAATCATAAGAGATGAACCAGTCAAAAGTTCTTTGTGTAATAGAGATCCACTGAGGAAAGTTGCAGAAGAACCCATGTGCAGTTTTAAGTACTTCCAAACATGATCAAAAATAAAACAGACTTCACTTGGCTTGGCATGGCTTGGCAAAACAAGAACATGGAGCTTACCAACAGTGGTTACACTGACAATACTTCACCAAGAACAATGCAAGCATGAGGGCTTAAATATACAAGGACTGATGACAAACAAGGGACACAATCAAATCAATGAACCAATGACAACATAACACATGAGACTATAGAAGCATATGACATGATCACATGAGGATAAGGGAATTACATGACATGGGAGCACACGGCAAACCAGGAAACATAACAATGAAACATGAAGCATTAACATCAAAATAAAACATGAAACAAAACCCAACACCATCCGCAAAGTTTCTCAGGTGAACGCTACATGGAACGCAAAAGCATTGAAATGTTTTCTTTTTCTCATGTTCTTTCTATCACCATGTCCCTTTAGGGGCTCCGTAGAGCACTAGTAATCTAGATTTGGTAATCTGAAAAAGTCTGTCTCTGTATCAGGGTGATCCAATCCAATTTTGCTTTGAAAAACCAGCACAAAAGTAAGATGGATTACCTGATCCTGGATAGCAAAATATGGGATTTTATATTAATATGGGAAACTTTTTTAACAATTGGCCCTAAATGATCAAATGTAGTTTATACAGTATGTGCCATAAGAGAAAACTATAAGCATCTAAACTTGTAAATCTTTAACTAAAGAAAAGCAAGACAACAAAAATCAACACAAGCTGATCAAATGATGAACAACAACATAGAAAACAATCTGAAGTGAAGCAGGAAAAACACAACCCGAATTCCGGAAATGTTGGGACGTTTTTTTAAATTTGAATAAAATGAAAACAAAACGACTTTCAAATCACATGAGCCAATATTTTATTCACAATAGAACATAGATAACATAACAAATGTTTAAAGGAAGAAATTGTACACTTTTATCCAGTAAATGAGCTCATTTCAAATTTGATGCTTGCTACAGGTCTCAAAAAAGTTGGCACGGGGGCAACAAATGGCTGAAAAAGCAAGAAATTTTGAAAAGATTCAGGTGGGAGAACATCTAGCAACTAATTAAGTTAATTGATATCAGGTCTGTAACATGATTAGCTATAAAAGGGATGTCTTAGAGAGGCAGAGTCTTTCAGAAGTAAAGATGGGCAGAGCTGTGAAAGAGTGTGTAAAAAGATTGTAAAATACTTTAAAAACAATGTTCCTCAACGTCAAATTGCAAAGGCTTTGCAAATCTCATAATCTACAGTGCATAACATCATCAAAAGTTTCAGAGAAACTGGAGAAATCTCAGTGCGTAAGGGACAAGGCCGAAGCCCTTTATTGGATGCCCGTGGTCTTCGGCCCTCAGACGACACTGCATCACTCATCGGCATGATTGTGTCAATGACATTACTAAATGGGCTCAGGAATACTTCCAGAAACCACTGTCAGTAAACACAATCCGCCGTGCCATCTGCAGATGCCAACTAAAGCTCTATCATGCAAAAAGAAAGCCATATGTGAACATGGTCCAGAAGCGCCGTCATGTCCTGTGGGCCAAGGCTCATTTAAAATGGACAGTTTCAAAGTGGAAAAGTGTTCTATGGTCAGAGTCCAAATTTGAAATTCTTGTTAGAAATCACGGACGCTGTGTCCTCCGGGATAAAGAGGAGGGAGGCATTCCAGCATGTTATCAGCGTTCAGTTCAAAAGCCAGCGTCTCTGATGGTATGGGGGTGCATAAGTGCATATGGCATGGGCAGCTTGCATGTTTTGGAAGGCACAATGAATGCTGAAAGATATACACTATATTGCCAAGTTTTGGGACGCCTGCCTTTACATGCACATGAACTTTAATGTCATTCCATTCTTAATCGTAGGGTTTAATATGGAGTTGGCCCACCCTTTGCAGCTATAACAGCCTCAACTCTTCTGGGAATGCTTTCCACAAGGTTTAGGAGTGTGTTTATGGGGATTTTTGACCATTCTTCTAGAAGCACATTTGTGAGGTCAGGCACTGATGTTGGTGAGAATAGCCTGGCTCACAGTCTCCGCTCTAATTCATCCCAAAGGTGTTCTATTGGGTTGAGGTCAGGACTCTGTGCAGGCCAGTCAAGTTCCTCCACACCAAACTCGCTCATCCTGTCTTTATGGACCTTGCTTTGTGCACTGGTGCGCAGTCATGTTGGAACAGGAACGGGCCATCCCCAAACTGTTCTCACAAAGTTGGAAGCATGAAATTATCCAAAATGTCTTGGTGTGCTGGTATGGTACGAGACCTGTAGCAGGCATCAAATTTGAAATTAGCTCATTTTGTGCATAAAATTGTAACATTTCTCAGTTTAAACATTTATGTTATCTATATTCTATTGTGAATAAAATATTGGCTCATGTGATTTGAAAGTCTTTTAGTCTTCATTTAATTCAAATTTAAAAAACGTCCCAACATTTCTGGAATTCGGGTTGTATCGGTAGATGTGAAAATTATAAACATAATATAATGTGCCGTAAACATTGTTCATTATGTTGGCTTAATAAAGAACAAACTGTTATATAAGTTTATTATCAGTGGTTTTTGAGAAGGAGAAGTGTGTTATGACTTTTATAAGTTATCAGGTGTACAATGTTCACCCGGCAGATGAAAAACTGGGTAAAATAAGTATAAGTTGTACCCAAGAGCTGCCCAAAGTTGCCCCATAGACATACTATGGTGAGGGAACAGAGTTTTTTCCACTATGGTAACTTGCTTAGGAAATTTGTATTGAACATAACTGGATCACAGTAGAGATGAGGAGGTGAGCTTATTTCACTCAGGCAACCAATCAGTCTCTCAGGATCATTGTGAGGCTTTTAAGCCACGCCCTAACAACGGAGCAGAGTGAGCGTTTTCAATTCATTCGCATGGAAGTTGAGCTTCACACTCGCTCTTCATGCTCTGCACCAGTGGACATGCACTGTTATGCTGCATCAAAGCGGCCGCTTCGAAGAAACCGTCAGGCAAGTGTGTCAGTACGTAGCCGAAATAAGAAATGAGGGGCTCGCTGGTGGGTTCTTCCCTCGGCCACACATGACACACCCGCCATCAATCTCTTTGAAACAGCCACTTTTAGGACCGTGGTAAGCTTTTCTTTGACTGTTAGCGTTTTTAAGACTTTTGGGCTTGCCATCTTCTAACATTACACTCTGACACATATTTCTTGGCTTCTATGAGAGTTGTTTGATGACTCTGCTGCGTTTATCAGCCCTTGGCGGCACACTCGTTTTACATTTGTTTTTGGTGCTCCCTGTTGTTGGATGTATTATTGACATGTAAAAGTCTAGACCCTGAATATAAGACGAATCCATTTCTTCAGATGTATTTCCAGAAAAAACCTTATCTAGTCTTATATTCAGAACAATAGTGTAATTATTAAAATATGATAAAAATAAGTCAAAATGTGTTAGCAGAATGATAACATGCTAAATCATGTTAGCATCGCCTAGCTATGTGTTAAAACATGCTAAAAGCATTTTAAAAACTCTGTAAAATCTCCATAGTAACATCTGTAACAACTAGCATCTGCCTAGCAACACACTATTAACCACCCAGAACACCCAAGTAATCACCAAGCAACACCATAGCAACCAACATAATACCTTAGCAACCACCCACAACACCCTAACAACTGCCTAGCAATGCAGTAGCAACCACCCATAATAGCAACCACCTGCCGATGCCCTAACAGCCACTCAGAACACCCTAACAACCACCTAGCAAAGCCCTAGCAACCAGCCAGAGCAACCACATAGCAACAATCTAGCAACCATCTAGAACACCCTAGCAACTATAGCAACCGTGTAGAACACCCTAGCAACCACTCAGAATACACTAGCAACTGTATAGTAACCAGCTTGAGTACCCTAGCATCCACATAGCAACAACATACCAACCACTATGAATGCCCTAGCAACCGCATATCAACACCCTTGCAACCACCCAGTATACCCTAGCAACTGCATATCAACTGCCTAGCAACCATCCAGAACACCCTAGCAACCGCATAGCAACACCCAGGCAAATGCCTAGCAACATCCAGAACACCCTAGCAACTGCATAGCAACCATGCAGAACACCCTTGCAAATGCCTAGCAACCATCCAGAACACTCTAACAACTTCAAACTTTTTAAACTACTTCACACTTTCTGTTCAGGCTTTTCCAATCCAACATCAAAGTTTGTCTACAAACTTTACTATCTAGTTTACAATTAATGCAGTATTTTTATTTTTATCTTGTAAAGATACTATGATTGCTATAAAAATAAATAATCATCTTTATTATATGTTCATCTGTAAAGCAGAATGTTCAATATTTTCTACAGTGGATGTGATTCTGGATGCTGATTCAGCTCATCCTCGACTCGACGTGTCTGATGATGGGAAACAAGTGAGAGATGGAAACAGAGAACTGAAATTAGTGGATGAGGAAACAGACAAGTTTGATGAATATCTTGCTGTTCTTGGGAAGGATGGATTCTCTTCAGGGAGTTTTTACTTTGAGGTTCAGGTGAAGGATCAGACTAAGTGGGATGTAGGAGTGGCCAAAGAATCTGTTAACAGAACGGGCTGGATGATCAGTCTGAGTCCTGAGGATGGATACTGGACTGTGGGTCTGAGATATGGGAAGTATTGGACTCGTGATTCTCCATATGACTCTCTTTCTCTGACAGTGAAGCCTCAGAGGATCGGGGTGTTTGTGGTTTATGAGAAGGGTCTCATCTATTTTTATGATGTCGAGTCCATGACTCATATCCACTCTTTCACTGGTCAGTCTTTCACTGGGAAACTCTATCCATTTGTTTGTTTGGGGTTTCAGTCGAATAATAACTCCACACCACTGATCATCTGTGATTAATGAGATCAGTGAATGAATTTACATGATCAGGTAAAATAAAAGGAGATGCATTAAAAAAGTGTAATAGCAATAATTATTAATGTGGACACAAAAGAGAGTGTCACGGGTTCACCAGCTCTCAGAGTTCACAGTCACTGATCATCATCATCTCTTCATCTCCTCTATAAGATCACACTCCTCACAGTCACTCTTCCTCTGCCTTGACTGTGGGTTCAGACTGTCACCTGTGATGATACTCACCTGAATGATAGTTCCCGTGATACTCCAGCGATCTCCACTGCTGTCCTCTATAACCGCTCTTTCCTGATACTCACCCTGCTCAGTTGAGGTGTGTGCTCTCCTTCACGTCTCCACCTCTTCTGCAAATCATCAATGTCAGTCTCCATTCATCACCATCTATTCTGTTTATATTGATCTGTTACTTTCCTTCATTGCCATTTACCATCACCTGTCAGTAAACACCAATATCTCTGGTTTGTCCTGACAGGGTCATTTTTATGTTTCTTGTGATCTTAAAAACATTTTTGATTTAAAGACTTCTGCTTAAATGTCTGAAATAAAATTTTTGATAAGATAAAGCTTAATTTTTATCATGAATAATGTTTTGAGCAGGACCAGATAATGAATGAAAAGCATCATGAAGTGCTGATCAGACTGTTAATGTCACGGTTCAGGGTGCTTCATCGGCTTCCCTGCTGTCTGTGTCCTGTCATTTTCTACAGCTCATGACGTGGGCAATCAGCACTGATTCATCGGCGTTGGTGTGTGCAGATCACGAGCTGATTGGCCTCACCTGTCGCTTGTTCCCATCCTCCCTTTTATTCTCTGCTGTGTCTGCCCCTTGTTGTCAGTAGATTTCGTGCTGTTGTTCATGTACGGTTGTACCTGTGCTGTGTGTCTTACTTTCTTCCGCTGCAGTGCTCAGGACGCCTAGACGAGGAGTCTTTCAGCTGGCCGTGTGCCCGCTATCCTCAGTCTCGTTCCACGTCCCGTTGGGCATTGCACCTGAGGTGGTCTCCACAGCCTGTGTCCGCAGGTGTCTGTACGGACGGCTCTGGAGTTGTTACACCAGTTTTCTGTTTGTGTGTGTGTCACTACACACGTTGGATGTTTATTGGATTTTCTGTTGTGCCTAATAAACTGTTGCATGAAT
The DNA here is from genome assembly GCA_037950665.1 of Hypophthalmichthys nobilis. NCBI lineage: Eukaryota > Metazoa > Chordata > Actinopteri > Cypriniformes > Xenocyprididae > Hypophthalmichthys > Hypophthalmichthys nobilis. The sequence continues at coordinate 37,907,445 of CM075475.1, read as the reverse complement.
CCTCTGCGTTTGAGTTCTCTCTCTAAAGTGTTAGTTCACTCAAAAATGAAAATTATGTCATTAATTATCCACCCTCATGTCGTTCCACACCTGTAAGACCTTCATTGATCTTCGGAACACAAATTAAGATATTTATGATGAAATCCGATGGCTCAGTGAGGCCTGCATCTCCAGCAATAACACTCCCTTTTTCAATGTCCAGAAAGCTACTAAAAACTACTAAAATATTTAAAACAGTTTATGTGACTACAGTGGTTCAACCTGGTTCAAAAACATAAAACAAAAACAGTTGAGAAAGTAAATGCTTATTAGAGCTGTGCATTATTTTTTTGAAGTGACCATCACATGTACTCTTTGCCAAAGGACTTGTGGAAGGGCCTTTCGTGAAGGGATTTTGATGTTCAGTTTTTCTTGGAACAACACTGTAAACCCTAATAAGTTGAGACTACTCAAATGATTTGAGGAAAGTGATTCCCTCAGTTCAAATGAGTAACGGGGAAATTGACAACTCAATTTAATTGAACTGACCTAATGTGGTCTTTCCATTGAATTAACTTACATGTTTAAGTACAGATAACTTAACTCTAATAAGTTGAGACTACTCAAATGATGTGAGAAAAGTGATTCCAAACTCGTTGCCTTAATTCAATTAAGTAAGCTTTAATTAATTGTATTAAGTTGATCTTACTTAAACCATTTAAGTTTTGTCAATTTAATCTGTGATCTGAGGAAGCGTACTCCCAGAGTGCATTGCGGCATGAATAAAGTAATTTCTTTGTTTTACTGTTTGTGGCTTTATTTTACAATTTTATTTGCTGCCTTGTGTCAGTATTACCCCAACAATGACAGCAAATAAAATTGTAATGGTCTTATTAATGAAAGAAAAAAAAAAAAAAAAAACTGTTACCATTGTTGTTTTGCATACTGAATGTTGATGTCTGTGTGTGACTCGAGCAAGGTACTGGTTCAACTAGAGAGGAATCAACCCCCTTAAAAGTTTGATGTTTCACACTAGTATGGTGTTTATGATATATATGTTAGTGATACAATCTAATAAACCAAAATTCTAAATTTTTAAACCAAAAAGAATTGCCCCGCCCTAAAAACCTTTTGCCTCACCTGATTTTTTTATTTATTTTTTTGCTTGACAAAACGGTACTCAAACCAGTCAAGTAATTTTTACTTGGGTTTTCTGAGTAACAATTTAGTAATCTGTACTGTTTGCATGCTATGCTTGGACATTAAGTAAAGTTTCCTAAAAAAGGTTAGTTAGAACAACTGTTAGGTTTTACAGTTAAATCACACCCCTCCACAAATGCCTACAGTCAAAGCCTGAAGACATTGATTTCAGAAGCCCGGGTTATTAAGTAGAGAAATGGGTGGGACTGTGTTATCACTTAAGTTGTTTGAGATATGAAAAAGTAAAACCAAACCAGGAATGATCTCCGTATGATCTCTCATATCATTTTATTTATTCACACACCTGAGAACAGTGTTAAAGGTAAGAAGATTTGAGAAATAGGGTTAGGTACATAGATTAACCTAGATTTTCTGGGTATGTGTAACATAAAAAAAAAACATATGCATGTTAACACACCTTTTTGTGTGTTTTCTGAGATAATACATGTTTTCTTTTAGCATCCGTGTCCTTCAAAGATGAAGTTCATTTGTTGGACCCTCATGATTATTAGTGGAGCTACAGATTCAAGATCAGGTAATTATTTGAAGAGCTGAAGTGTGTGTTCATGTGTAAAAGAAAGAGTGACGGAGATTTAATAAGTAACTTATGTGCGGGACAATGTACAGTGAGCTGGTCATTGTCCAACTGGATTAATTTTGCAATAATGGCTGGTTCACTGTAAATTATCCTTATTACACGGATACTTACCAAATAAACAAACAAATGTAAATCAAATATCAATCCAGGTCAAAATTATTTTACAGATTTCACAGATTAAAATCTATAAATCAAAATATTTATTGAATTTATAAGGGGAGAAAGCTCAGTACCCAAGGCTCTATTGCCTATTGCCTCAGTGGTGCACAGTGTCTTTGGGCAGATTGTTAAGGTGGATTGCCGGTAACAAATTTGTGACTTAGGAGTCCTCTTGACTTTTCACACATTTAGGGGCTGTTTTAGTGCTAAAATGCTTTATGAAATACTCTTAGAGCAAAAATCCCATTATTTTTAAGAGTTTCTCCTAAATCGGCAAGTTAGGACCTAATTTTAGCCTTAGAATGTTTTGTGAATATGACCCAAGATGGAAAAGTGTGTCTTGTGTTGTGTCTAGTGCAGGATTGTTGCACGATCAAGACAGTATTATAATGAGAAAGGAGATAAGAATTTTTATGTGTATTTTAACTGTCATAAATTTGTAGTACACAAAACCTGTATGACATGCAGTTTAGTTCTGCTCTCTTTCTCTTGTAGCAGAGCAGTATAAAGTAGTGGGACCTGCAAATCCGGTATTTGCTGTAGCTGGTGAAGATGTGTTTCTGCCCTGTTCAGTCAAACCCAACATCAGTGTTGTGGACATGAGAGTGAAGTGGTTTAGACTTGATCAGAAAGACTCACTAGTGCATCTCTATGAGGATCACGAAGACAGAAACACAGAGCAGATTCAGTCCTACAGGGGGAGAACAAAACTGAATCATCAAGATCTTCAGAGAGGAAACGCATCACTCAAACTCTCAACAGTCCAAATATCTGATGAAGGACGTTATAAGTGTTTTGTTCAGTCCAAATCCTGGAATGATGATGCCACTGTTGATTTTATAGTTGAAAGTGAGTAATTGTGGATGTTGCTGTTTATGCACCCTAAAATTGCTGGGTTAAAAATGACTATTGCTGGGTTATTTGGCAACTCAGTGCTGGGTAAATATTGGACAGAACACATGCTGAGTTATTTTGAGCCAGCTTGTTGAGTTTTATACATTAACTCATTTGCTGTGTTGTTTTTTGACATAGGTCTGGGTCAAACAACATGATATTGAAGGCTACTCTTTTTAAATAACATCTAAAAATCTCTGTAATATATACATATAGGACAGGGGCAGTTCATATAAAAGGGAAAGTCAATCTTTGACAATCTTAAAACACTTAAAAACATGAAAGTGGCAGGAGCACCAAGAGAAGCCTCTGGGAATCTGTGGGAAGAAAACTGGCATCATTTGGCAATATTTCTGTTCCAGTTCAACGTTTCATCATGTCAAACGAGTAGCGCCATAATGGTCGAGAGTCTTGCGACTCTAGTGTACTAGATCAATAGAGCCCTCCCATTAGTCAAAGAAGCAGTACACACTGCATGCGCACTGCAACAGCGATGTAGTGTCTGGTCCCGCCATTCAGTTAGCATGAGTTGAGACTTTCATATGGTGGAACGTTGTTCGTTTTGAGCATAGATCTGGTCCAAGCAGACATTAGCTGCGACGTACATTTTAACAAAAAAGGTATAATGTGAGACTTCAGATGTTACCCTGTTTCTACAGTAATAATTTGATAGGAAAACAGTGTAGAACCTAGTCAGTTTAGATGCCATATTGAATTTAATGCAGTTTAAATCAGCCTGCCAAAACGGGCATTAAGTCACGGGCATTAAGTCACACTTAATGCCATTTTCATCAGAATTTTTCTTCCTCAGTGCGAAGATGATCTCCTCGCTGACTCTGAAGAAGACTAAAAAGAAGCCTTCCTGCTCGCTGTGGAAAAAACCTCAGCAGAGGATTAACGGCACTGACAGCTCAGCAGCTGAGAACAGCTCTGACAACTGGGCAGCTAAGAATGGCACTTCTCCTCTGCGGCTATCCGATGAGATTAATAGAGCATATTTCACTCTAAAAGAGAGCCATGGGATGGAAAGCCAAGGCTGTTTGCCCCTCTAAGCCATGCAGGGCCACGTCTGCCTCAATGGCCAGAGCCTACTCTGTGGCCTGTCAAGCTGGATCTGCTCTCCACACAATGGCGGTCCTTTAAGTGTTTAAAGCCAAACACCTCCACGCTATGGATGTGTAAGAAAAATGATGAGGACATTAAAGATCTTGATGAAGAAGTTTATTGCAGCATAGCAGTGACAAAGTACATGTAGCACCTTGGGTTCATCCGAGTCGGAATGAACCCTGAACATCTAAATCTCAGACCTTTTTATCCTGTTACAGGACAATGGCCCAGGCGATCTGCCATATGATGGGAAGTTTGGTGGTGCTCAAAGCACCACCTACGGTTAAATTTGACAGAGATTAAGGATGCAGACAAAACAGCTCTCCTCGACTCCCCAGTTTCTCCCATGGACCTATTGGCTCCGTGATTGATGGCTTTGCCGAACGCTTCACTACTGGCCAGAAGTTGTCACAAGCTATGCGCCACTTCTTGCCAAGTGGTCCAGTTCCGCTGTTTCAAGTCGCAGGGGCCTTGTTGACTCAGCAGCCCATCAAACCTGTGTCAACGTCTGCTTAGCCTCAACCCAAGGCAGAGCCTGAGATCAGATGACACCCCCACAGTGCTAAGCGCTACCCTTTCCCGAAGCGCCAGGGCCCCTGAGCAAAGTTAGCGCTGGACCCTGAGCCACAGCCAAAGCAGTCCTTATGCATCATGCGTGCAGTGGGAAGCCAGAGTCCCACCATGACTGGACCACCTCCCACAAGCATTGGTACCTCGCCCCAGTATGGCAACCTGCTCCAGCCCCTTGCCATCCAAAGCCAAGCATGTGCAGCTATTCAGAGTGTCAAAAATGGGGTTTTGGTAATGATCAGATGAGGCTACTCGCTCCGGTTCGCTTTACATTCAAGGGGGTGGCTTACCAGTATACAGTCCTACCTTTCGGATTGTCCCTAACAAAATGCGTGGTTGCAGCCCTCTGCTTCCTGTACACATCCTGAACTACCTCGACGATTGGTTGCTCTTAGCCCAATCGAATCTGTGCACAGATCTTTTTTCCTCAGCCACTTGGAAATTCTTGGGTTCAGGATCAATCTAAGCAAAAGCTCACTGTCCCCCAGCTAACAAACCTCGTTTGACTGGGGGCAGTCTTCGACTCGGCCCAAATGAGCACTTTCTGAAAGTTCAGAGGCTAGCAGCATCATTCAGAATCAGGGATAGCCTCTCCCTAAAAATGTTTTAGAAGCGACTGGGCCTCGTGGCAGCAGCCTCTTCATTAGACCCCTTGGGCCTGTTACATATGTGGCCACTACAACACTGGTTGAAGGCCCACATCCCACCTCAAGTGTGGCGTGAGGGCCACCTCAATCTCAGGGTGACCCACAGCTGTATCAAAGCCCTGGTTCCCTGGAAATCATCCCATCTATATCTGTTGGGTGTAGGACTGGGCTCAGTTTCCAGAGGGAAAGTAGTCGTGATTGGGGCGTCCTTTGCGACGGCAGACCAGCCTTCGGCTCCTTCAGCCTCTCTTGTTAAAGACCGTCCTTCTGCTGGTTCTGGCATCAGTCAAGCGAGTTGGCGATCTGCAGGCTCTTTCAGTGGTTACTGGTTACTAATGTAACCTTGATTCCCTGAGATAACAGGAACGAGCATTGCGTAGATTGCTGTGCCACTGCACCTGCACACAAGTCGACACTGTTGCTCCTCAGTTGAAAAATTCTGTTGAAAATAACATTTAACACGACTTAAATAGGCAGTCGGACCTGCCAATTTTAGACGGCTGAAATGCCAGGAGTCAGGTTGAGCTTAAGAGTGATGGGGAAGTGGTCTGAGGTGTGCAGTGGAGTAACCAGTGTATTAACAGTGAAGCAGCAGCGTGTGTAGATGAGGCCTACACAACAAATTATGTGTTTTGGTAAACACTGTTACAAAAATCGCAAATTGACATAAAAATCCAAGAGTCTAACTGCCCAACTAATGCCAAGTTTACACTACAGGACTTTAAACGTCGGCAGATCGCTGTGCTGTGCTGTTCAGACTGCATGACTTGCTGTGGAGTCTTGAAGTCGTTGTGCTGTTCACACTACATGACACTACCTAAATGATCTGCAACAGGAGGTTACACACTACACAAGCTGACGACAACTGTCACCCAACTACTTTATTTGAAAATGGATGTTGGGAGGAAATTAGATTAATTTTTAAATTAGATTGAATTAAAATTAAAATAACCCTTTCACACATAAGTCTAAAACATTCTGGCTGACCTCCCAGAGTTAAGGCGACTGTTATTTTAGAACGTTTCCCTTTATTGTTTCTATGATGACGTGTCATGATTGTCACGTGACACACCGCAGCCAGCCGGCCACACTGTATGACAGATGTATTGCTTTTCTCACCATGTCATCAACTATCTGATATTCCGATTCTCAAATATGTGCAAGTGTTTTGTCGTTTAAAAACCTATATAATGACCTTGATCTTAATATATAACGTGAATTCATCCATTTGTCCTGAAATATGGCCGGTGAACTGGGAGAACAATAGAGTGAGTGAGCTTTATAGTTACTTACACAATATGTATCTGATATGAATAAATGTCGGCAAATTATATTTGAATGGATTGTTATTGCTGCTTCCATGGACATCAGGGTATATTTCATTGGCTGTTGCGTCGCGACACGTGACACCACAGGAGATCGAGTCGGCCGACAGCTCCAGATATTTAGCATGCTAGATATTTGTCTGGCATCTGCGAGGTGTTGGCAACGCATTAAGGCTGATTTATACGCCGTAGGCTATGCGTCTGTTTTTATTTATACTTCTGCATCATTGTCCGCGTCGACGTGCATGCAGACCACTAGTAGGCAGTGTCCGCAGTCATATTGAGTATCAAGGCAGAAGCCGAAGAAGAAGCAGCTTGTCATGTACGTTGTCAGAGAAGCTTACAAATAGAAGTGGCAGAGAAGCGGCAAATAGGTAACAACTTTTGTTGCAGTTTGACTGCATGTGTCCCCTGAAACAGAGCATTTTTTCATTCCTATGGAAGTTGAAAACGCTCACTCTTCTCAGAGTGTTCCGCGCCAGTTTTTGACCTGAGGGAGGGGTTCTAGCAGACCAATCACAGCACTTGAGGTCCGCGTAGAATTGACGCGTCGTTACATTTTTGAAGAGGTGCACGTCAGGTTACTTCGTAGGCTACGCGTGGTACACACAGCCTACGCCGTAGCTACGGCGTACACTCGACGCAGAAGTACAAATCAGCCTTTAGCGAGCCTCTTTGACATGTCGTTGAGTAGTTCACACATAAAGATTGGTGAGTGCCGATCACTCGCTGATTTTCCCCCGATCACAGCCTGACCTATCGGCGAGCTCGTTTACTTGCAAATTGGGCTTAAAATCCTGTAGTGTAAACTTGGCATATATGAAACATTGATCACCATAATGGTGGCCAATCATTTTCAATAAAACATCAACATCTAAACCTCTGTTAATTCTCAAAAAGAACTGTAGACAAATGACAGAAATAATGTCAGTCTGGTTTGTAATGGAGAGATTTAATGTCTTTTCAGTTGATTTCATCTAAGACTGTGGCTGGACGTCAGTTGTAGTTGTGTTTCTCTTTCCTTCAGTGATTGTGCTTGTTATCATCAGGTGTCTTCAATAATCAAACAATCATCTCTGAATTAATCGCTTAAGTATCTAATTAACTCTAACACTGCTTCAGTGTTATTTTTAACACTGTGCTGGTGGTTCCCATATGAACGAGTGGTGTTAATTTAACACCAGGGAATTTACTACGCACAGAAACCACCCAGCACCTGGGTAAAAATAATCAAAATGACCCAACCGGCAAAAATAAACCTTTGGGTTAAAAAAAATAACCCAGCATTTTTAGAGTGTATTGAAACAAAAACGGGTTTATAGGCAAACAACATGTTCACTCACTGAATGTTGATGTTGGTCTGTAGCTGTAGGAAGTCCTCCAGTGATCACTGTAGATGGGTTTGATCGTTCAGGAGGGTTTCATCTACAGTGTGAATCTGAAGGTTGGTATCCTGAACCTGATCTTGAGTGGCTGGACAGTGAAGGAGTCAGTTTGAGTTCAGGAACTACAGAGACACACAGAAACACAGACGGATTCAGTCTGAAACACACCGTCATTGTATTTCACAGTGGCAAGATTCACTGCAGAGTCAAACTGAGACATCACATGCTGGAGACACTGATTGACACCTCAAGTAAGTACTGACAGTTTTGTTGTAGAGTTTATGACTTTTTATGCTTATTTGATACAGAAGAACTGATTATCAATTCAGTGCATTACATTATGTAAATGTGTATTTTACTGTAATTGCTGTGCATGTTCTTTACAAATGTATCATTGGTTACATTATTAATAATTTTAATCAAACAAAAATAAATGTTTGACTGGACACAATGTGCTCAGTGTAAGTCTCTGTTTTGTTTCACAGGTAACATGTTTAATCTTTGGAGGACAGCGGCCATCCTGGTTTCAGTTGTAGTTTTGCTCAGTGGTTTTTCAGGAATACTGATAGCTGTGTTCGTTCATAAATACAGAGGTATTTGAGTTTAGGGCATGTTTTTACTTATTTTTTAGTCCACTAACAGTGTTCAGCATGGTTGTTTGATTATAAAAGTCAAAGTTATTAATTCATTATTCATTTAAAGTCTCTTTTCATCCACAAAATAGTTAATCAGTATGTATTCATGAGGGAAAGTGTATATCTTAGATCATTATTTGGTGGACTTTTTATCTCACAAATAAGACTTTTCCCCCCACAATTCTAAGAGATATAATCTTGAAATTCTGAATTGTGAGATATAAAGTTGCATTATTTATTTATTTATTTTATTTATTTTCTTGGCAGAAACCAGCTTCCATAGTGATGTTATCTATTTAATAATGTTTTCTCTTTTCTTTATTCAGAATTTTTTTTTTTTTTTTTCAGAACACGATCTACTACAGACTGAGAACAGGAGAATAAAACATGGTCGGTTTTGCATCGAGTGTTTTTTTGCCTCCACATCATACATTAAAATCATCTGCACACCTATGATTTATCCCTTGATTAATTATGAACTCTGCTTTGGTCTGCAAAACAGTTAACACACACTGCCTATTTATTTATAAATTAAATGAGATAGATTTGATTTTATGGCAGTTTAGATACACATAAATTGTTTACACTGTATGCACATGTATTTAAGTTATTTATTTAGTTACCAGATGTGCACATGTGCCATGATAATACATTCTATAATAAACACATCTAAATTATAATAATTTATATTTAATATTTGCAGTAGTTTATCAAAAATGATATCATTTTAATGTTCTTTTCTCTTGATTTTATTCTGAACTTTCTTTAGAACTTGATGAACTTTTACAGAGTCAGAAGACACCAAAAGGTGAATTTGTTTTATATGGCTTTTAAATTATTCATTCATTACTATTCAACAAAAAAATTAAGTAATACACAGGGCATATATGAATTCATATATGATATGAATAAAATTCATTATATTTTTATGAGATATGTAAACTGTTCTTGGTTTTTGCTGGACTTCAAGTGATGACTAATATTAAAGAATTATCTCGTTATTGATGAATTCTGTTATAGACCTTAACTTTCTGTCTGTTTTTTTTTTTTTTTTTTTTTTTTTTTGTCTGTTTTTAGTGATTACAAATGAAACTGACATGGGTGAGTAAAAAGTACTCATGTTTTATGACAATATTCGAGTTCAATAATTTTATTGTCCCAAATTCATGGTCATGCCAATATTATTTATTTCTGTACTTTGAGAGTTTACTAGAATAAAACTATCACTGGATAACTGCAACCAAATGGTTTTAGATATCCCAAATGATCAAATATTACATATTACAATATTATTTTAGCTTAATGCAACAGTCTTTAAAAGTAGATTTAATGCTGTATAGTTACCTGGATTCCTGGTAAGAAACTATATGTATGTGTATATATATATATATATATATATATATATATATATTATTATTATTATTATTATTATTTTATTATACCAATATGTGAAGCAGAATGTTCAATATTTTAACAGTGAATGTGACTCTGGATGCTGATTCAGATCATTCATGTCTCACTGGACCTGAAAATGAGGAAGAAGTGATGAATGATGACACAGAACCATAAGAAGGTAAAGATGACAAATTTGATGAAAATGATCTTTATGGTGATGATGGATGGATGATCCCCAGAGTGTGTTTTACTATGAAGTTCAGGTGATGGAGTGAACTGAGTGGATTTAGCAGTGCTCAGACATCTGGTCAGTCTTTTAATGAGAAACTTTATCCATTTGTTAGTTTAGATCCTGATTGGTGTAAAATCTCCTCTGAACATCTGTGATGATTTCTAATGAGATCAGAATTAGCATTAGAAATGATTTATTTGGAAATGTAAAATGATTTAGTGTGATAGTAATATTAAGCATTTGATGTATAAACCTGAAAATGTGTGAGCAATAATTTCTCTATTAATTGTTGTGGTTTCACATTTTTAATTAATAATAATGAAGTAATAAATTCTTTTTCCAGCTTATCCTGTCCAGGAACTTCTCAGTTGGCTGAAAAGTCATCTGACTGACAATATTTAAGTTTTTAAGTTTGATTTCTGAAATTGATGATAATACAAAAATAGGCTGCAATGCAACAAGATGTTCATTTACATAATGGCACAGCCTTCACAATCTTGTCACAGCTGACATAATGTTATTTAATAAATGAGTCCAAAGGAAATATTGTAGATGATTCAATTACAAACTAAATTTGTGTAATAAATATCTGAGGCAATATAAGTTTATGATCTTAAGTAAGTTTATTTTGTAAATGTTTTTGTTTTATGCATGTATTAAACAATACCTAAATGTGATGGTAAAATACACCAAAAATATTCTATTTTATAAAACTCAAATTATTGTTTGTGTCAATCAAGGGAAAGTCCAACATTGTGTTATTTCTATTCTTGCCAGACGGTGGTGATAGCTTTTAATTTTAATTGGTAAAAGAAGACTCCCCGCTGATGATCTGTATTTACAACGAAGCAATTGGTTATATGGGTCTGATATTTTTGAACATAATGTAAAAACATTTTAAAAATTACCAGATTGTAATGAAACTAATATCTTCTGTAATCAATGTTAATAAATCATCAAATATATGCATATTTTAGATTCTTAGGATTTTAAAAATATGGTCCATAACACATTTCATGACGATATTTTCAAGCCCTACCTGCACCTGTGCTGGGAAACACAGACAGCTGATTCAAGCTTGAACTGGGGTCACATTAATCCCATTATTAACAACACTCAACCGAATGCAATGTTTGGACAAACATTTTTTGGTCCTGAACAGAAGGTTCAACAGAAGATATATGTCCCTTTTATTTTATGTTTAGACCACTTCTAATCTGAAAATGTGTGTGCAATCATTTCTGTATTGTTGTGTCTCACATTTTGACTTAATCATATTTATTAAATCTTAAAATTCTAATTTCAATTTATTCTGGCCAAGAACTTCTCATTTAGAAGAAAAGCCATCTGACTGACATAGAAAGCATAAAAAATATCCTCAAGGCAATAGGCTACTTACAATGTAAGTTTGTGATCTTAATTAAGTTTACTTACTTGAGCATGTAAATTGCATGAAATGTTTTTGTTACGCATGTATTAAATAATATCTAAATGTGATGGTAAAATCCACAATAAAGATCAATTTCTCTATTTTATAAAATTCAAATGAACATTGTGTTATTTCTATTCTTGCCACATGGTGGCGCTAGCAAACTTTAATTGGAAAACTCTTGGGTGCGGTTTCCCGGACAGAGATTAAGCCTAGTCCTAGAATAAAATGGCCTTTTAAACCAGATTAACAGAAATCTGCTTTCTCTGTCATGGTTTAAAATAGTTCTATATAGTCCAGAGTTTAATAAGCTGATTTCCTGGAGGAAGACTAGAGCTACTCCAGGACTAAACTGAGGCTTAAATTAAACCTACCAGAAGGCAGGTTTAACTCGTTGTGTTTCAAAGAAAACTCATGTATTACTTGGATATATATCGATATTGATATACAGTGTGTCTGTCTGTGTGTGTGTGTATATATATATATATATATATATATATATTTTTTTTTTTTTTTTTTTTTTTTTTTTTTTGGTGCTGTTCACTTATTTAAACAATTTATTTTGATTGGAACACCATTGTTTCTGGTTCAAATGTAATTGCTTCATGTTAATTTGACTTGAAATGGTTACTAGAACTCACATTTTTTTTCATTTTGAAATAACATGTTTCAGTCAAGTAACCCAATCAAACAGGACTTTCACTTCCCATCATGCTTTGCACTGGGCTGAATTGGGAGAGTAAATGTTGAAAAAGTGTTATTTTATGCATTTTTTAGAAAGATGAGAATATGGAGAGACTTCTTACTGTTTAATGTTCTATTATGTAAAAGTTTTTGCTATATTAGTGTTTTTTGGAGATTACCGTTGAGCTTGTGCTTGGGTTGAGGACCTGCTAACAAGAGTTGGCTTTTTTTTTTTTTTTTTAAACATATATACATATAATGAAGCAACCACTCTGATAGTGCTTTGGATCAAACCAGTATCATTTCTAGACTGCCAACACCGATTATCACATGTGTAAATAGTTAGTTTGTTGCTAAAGGACAAAACAAAAGCATTAATAATCATAGGATTATTAGAATTCATCTATTTAAATAGAATTCATTACAAACAGATTTCCAGGCATTTCTTTTTTTTTCACAGCTGATGTATTTTGCTTGCTTTAAAAGAACTGTCTCTTGTTTAGTAAAGTTTTTTTTTTTTTTTTTTGGATTGCAATCTTTTTGGATTTGCTGCAGTTCTGTGCAATTTAAAGTTTTTCTAGGTTCATTCCATGTTTTCTAGGCAACCTCTCTCATGCCAATTCAGATTAGCACAGTTGGTTTTAAATTAATCTAGTTTATTTTAATTCAGGAATCCATAGTCCAGGTTTTAGTAATCTGTACTTAATCTGTATTTCAGAAAGCCATTTTTTAAGACACGATTAACTATTCTAGATTAAGGCATATCCTGGTTTAATTTAAACCTTGTCCGGGAAACCGCCCCTATATTGTTTAAATCCATCTAGGTCTGGGATCAAGTCAAAGAAGTCTCCTTGCTTGTCCGTATTTACAATGAAGCAATTGCTTATTTAGGCCTACTATTTCTGAACATATAAAAAGATTTTTTTTAAAAATGCCAGATTGTAATGAATCTGATGTCTTCTGTAAGCCTAGTCCATATTTTAACAAATCAAATATATGTGTCTTTTAGATTCTGAGGATTCTAAAAATATATGGTCCATAACAAATTTTATAAAGACATTTTCAAGCCCCACCTGCACCTACAGCAGATTAAAGCTTCAACTGGGGTCACATTAATCTCATTATTATCAACACTAAATATGTGGTGTGTGCTGAATATACATCCATTTTCAGTTTATGTTCAGGAATAGCCTTCTGATAATGTTCGGGGTTCAGACTCACTCACCCAGTTTAAATCTAGATTAAAGATTAAAGACGCATCTCTTTAGCCAAGCATTCACATAATGCATCTCATGTCATTCTGATAATGTTCGGGGTTCAGACTCACTCACCCAGTTTAAATCTAGATTAAAGATTAAAGACGCATCTCTTTAGCCAAGCATTCACATAATGCATCTCATGTCAGATCAATTGCACTATCTTTGCTTAATATTATGAACAGCAGCTACACTGTAAGGAACCCCCCATCGGCCCAAAAACGGAATCTGACGGCCTCTGTGAAGTTCACTTAATTTCACTCGTTTAATCTGACTCCAATTTCAAATGATTATTACTCAGGTTGTGTTTCCAGTTAGAAATTAATCATTTGTTATGTATTAATTCAGATATTTGATTATTCTGGGTATCCCATATTTTCAATTATTTGTTCATTACGGACCCACCATCGCTTAGAGACTTTCACATCGGCCGACTGTGTTCTCACGGACATAAATTCGCCAGTTTATGATTCTTAGTCAGAGGGTGCAGAGTTTACTAATGCATTTGAGTCGAACCGCCACATGCTTGTTCATACAAAAATACAGTTTTCTTAGTCACGATACTGCAACTTACTAAGCCAATAACAGACAAACTCAAAAAGTCCCATGATGTGCTCCTATGCTCTCTAGTTTGACCTGTCCTGACGCAAATTTACGGAAATGACGGACTTTAATAATCTACTAGTCATAATGATTTCAGAAGAATCCAGAGTAAATCAAATATAACATTTTATTTTATCAAGTAAAATGTATCATGTCAATTACATAGTTGGACAATTAGAAACTAATTCAGAAATAATAAATGCATAACATCAATTACTCAAAGAAATGCACATACACACAGTGATGTGTGAATGTCTTCAGACATTCAACCATCTCTGCATGGGGGCTTCTGGCTACAGAAGATCCCACATGACTGCTTTGCACTTTACCTTATATACCCAGACCAGAACAAAGGATTGTAAACATTTACTACACCAACACCAACACCAGACAAAAGGAGGACAGAATTCTCCTTAGTTCTCAGTCTTACTCATAACATAAGTGACTGCTGTGAAACTGAGACCATTTTACCAATCGCACTGAGACATTTAAAATGATACCAAACATGAAAGGGGTAAAACAATAGATACACAAGTTACATTATACATCTTGAAGAACTTTCAGTGACTTGAGTTAGGGGGAAGGGAAGGATGGTGTGTGTGTGGGGGGGGGGGGCGTTGCATCCTGTAGATGTTGTGAGGGCAAGGCGTTGTCCTATGCTATTTCTTTGAGATCTTCTCTCCAGATGAGTTTTATTGCTTTATTGCAGGGCACTTGATCTCAGTTTTGTCTTAGCAGGAAAATCAAGTCTTACAACACTAATTATTCTCCATTTGCTTTTCTGTTTTATCTCGGGACGCCTGTCCCGAGGTGACCAGAGAGTATCAGCTTCAGTTTGGACCCAGCCTCTTAAGAAGACCTCAGATGACCAACACCTTTGAAGAGACGGCACCTGCGAGGACTTCAGATGACACGAGGACTTCAGATGACACAACATCTGGATCAACATGCACAATCCCAAATTTCTATATATCCTAATTATTATGTTTAATTCATTACTTCCAGAAGCTCATTGCTTCTACCTTCAGTTAAACTGCTAACGGTGATTGTAAATTATATTGCCTAAATTATTACTTTGTTAGCTAGACAGTCACCTCCGATACCAGATTCTCTAAACTGTAATGTTGACATGCATTCTCTGTAAAGCTGCTTTGAAACGATCTGTATCGTGAAAAGCGCAATACAAATAAATGTGAATCGAATTGCAAATTTTTTGTGTTCTTTGCGAAAGAATGCAAAGTTTCTTGGGGGAATGCAAAATTTTTGCGAGAGAACGCAGAAGTATTGAAATATTTTTTCCTTCCATCCCACATTTTTTCAACCGCAATGTCCCTTTAGGTTCTCTGTACTATGGTGTGCTGAGTAGTTGCTACACTTGAAAATAATTTTAAAAAAATCTTAATTGGCATCAATGGTTCCATGAAGAATCTTTAACATTAATGGAACCTTTCCATTCCACAAAAGGTTATTTATAGTGGAAAAAGTTTCATCAGATTATTTAAATGTTCTTCATAAATAACTGGTTCTTTTAAAGGGGCTATATATAGAATTCAGAAACCCTTGTTATTAGTGATACCGGTGGCTGTTAAGTGAACTGCAGCCAGCAACTTATTGTTAGTACTCACACTTGTGCACATGCAAGGTACAAGAGACTGAACGTGATTCAATGCCCCGATAAGGCAAAGGTCTTTTTCATTCTCTGCTTAGAAGTAAAAAAAGTTTGAAATACTTTTGTAACGATATACTGTTAACGAACATCAAGACATAGTCCACACTGCTGAGAGCAACGTTTAGATAAATATGTAAATATGTGCTGCGTGCTTTCCTCTCAAAAGCAAAAGAAACACAACAAAAATGACAGCAGTGAAAGCAGCAGTTAAGAAAGCATCTGATCATAGTGAATGATGTGGATATGTTTGCACCAGCTCTGCAATTCACTGGCATCATGATGACAGATGAGGTAATTAAAATTACACTGTTATGATAGTTTGATTGCTTAAACCTCACATCCTTTTGATTTTCCCGGCAAAAAACATCCAGAGTGCTTCACATAAAAATCAGTTTACAGACTTTCATAGAGAAACAAGGAAGTCAGGGAAGGTCTCTTTCAGTTGCAAGCTGTTCACACGTTGGCAATAAAAAATAGGCCTACTGATACATGAAAAATTACTAACATAACACATAAAAAAAAAAAAAAAAATCTTACATATAGCCCCTTTAAGAACTGTTCACTGATACCTGTCCACCAGCATGAACCAGGTGCTAGTTCAGGTCCAGTGCTATTGCCAGTTCGGAGTTGGTTCGACTGGCGAGCCTTCTAAGAACCGGTTTGCCTTTCCATGGGCTAGAGAGCCACCACAGAGCCAGGTCTTACGTCACTGTATATGTCTCGTCTTTCCCAGCAACCAATGCTAGCATGGCAGCGCCAAACACAAACACACCAGGCTCGTTCGAGATGCATCCACGGCATGCAGACAGGTTGGCGCACAACACCAAAGCACCACAAGAGCAATCCGAAACCACTAGGAATCGTATGCTCTCCAAAATCTCTTGCGGGACCCAGATGCCACATGCTCATTGGTCCATGCAACGCCAAAGCATCTCGAACAAGCCTTCCATCAACAATGGCAGATGTTGCATTACTATTGATGCTTATGGCTTTGCGAAACTACATCAGCATCCAAACATGGCGAATCCAACGCATTCATGCAGCTCGTCGTAATTTGTATAGTCAGAGATTACAATCGAGCTGCTATTAGCTTGATTAGCTGCTATTTCAAAAATGGTGGTCACAAGTTTCTGTACGTCTTGTTGGACACAGTAACCCTGCCCCCAGCCCCTGACGCAAGCGGTTCTTACTTCTAGACCAGCAATGTTTTGGTGCTACTTCTGAACGACTTTTCCTGGTTCAGAGCTGGTGCTTTGGGTGTCAAAAGAACTGATTTGAAACTAGGCACTGGCTCTGAACCAGCATTCAAACTACCTTGGTGGAAAAGGGGTATGAAAGGTTCTTTGGGGAACCAAAATGTTTCTTCTAGTATTTTGATTTCTCATCTCCTGCAGTGTGTGCTTCTCTACAGCCAGTGTACTATGACAGAAGACTAGACACTCAGATTGAGTAAAAACAGAATCAAAAGATGGCCTTACCAGCATTGCATCTCCTCCTCCCAGAACAAAAGCTGTTGCTGGAGTATTTGGGCTGGATGATCCAGCACAGAAGGGTTTCCAAAACAGCCCGCGACCCAGAACCCAGCAAGCCATCATCTTGCTGCATGGAGCGGGCGCCAGAACCTGCCGTGATGCACAAGCCTACACCAGAGAATAGGGCAGAGCAAGACATCACCCTGGAGCCTGAGCCTCACAAGATGTCTGATCAGATGTTTGAGCCAGCAATATCATCCTTCACTGTGGGAGTCCTCATGGGTTTTGAGGGAATGGATAGGAGCACCGCCCACACTTCCGCCATCCAGCCCCTACCAGGCGAGTGGATCCTCTGGCACCGCCTCCAGCCACTGTTCCTGTCACTCCACTTTGGCCCGTCGCCCTGACTACTCTGACTTGGCTCCTCCCTCCCTCGGGTCCACCTGGAACCATCAGCCTTATGGCTCCACTGGGCTCCCTTGATCCTCTGGATGCCTCGTCTACGCAACAAACTTGCAAGCCATCCTCTCCACTCCATTTCTCCACCCCTTTGGCTCCGTCTGGCTCTGCTCTCCCTCTGGCTCCACCTCGGCCCTCAGTTGCTCTGGCTCCACCTCAACCCTCTGGTACCCTGGTTCCCCCTCGGATGGTCTTTGCCCTGGCTCTGTCTAAGTCTCCAGGACCAGCGGTGTCACCCTCTTCCATCTGCTCACTGTCTGCACCCAGGGCTCCACCACCTTCGTCTCCATTGAGGGCTTCTCCACCACGGCTCCTCCCTTCCTCAATGCCGCTATGGGCCTCTTTCTTGGCTGGACTCTGGGTTTCTGCCTGACTCCTCCTGCTCCTGTCTCCACCCTGGCTCCTCCCACCATCTTTGCCACCCTGGTCTCTCCATCTGTTATCTCTCCTGGTTTCCTGCTTTCCGCCTGCTCTACGTCCTCCTCCAGAGCCCCCACCCTCCCTCCTCAAGGCCTGGGTATATTTAATTTTCCACGTTCCACTCCGTCTCGTGCACACAATTGAATGCACGAGCCTTTCAAAGTATACTCCTTTGGCAGTGAGCGTGGAAAGATGCGTTCGGCGTGTGCACACTATCTAATGGACTGCTGTTTTCAAGTGCTCAATTAAATCGCACATAAGCCATTGTACGCACACTGTCCATGCGGTCTCAAAAATTAGGCTGCACGTAGACGGGGTGTGCGGAGGTACGCAGACCCCCTGATGACAAAAATATGTCATGCGGATGGTGCTAAAACTTATTTGATTGCTCAAGTACAAGTAATAGTCATGCCTGCCTTGCAAACACTAATTATTTTGTATCATTGTATCATGAAATTGAAATTTACATTATAGTTCATGAAATTTATTGTCTGCTGTGGTGTGGCACATTGTGATTGATAAACATACTTTACATTGAAATTAGCTCTTGTCTCTAAGAAGTGTATAAAATGTACATCACAAATGTACAAATATGCTATAAAATGTATTTCCTATTTTAGTCATCCATTTTTGGCTGTGTAAGTTTAGATGGGAATGATACTGGTACTTGAGTTAGTGTTGTGTGTGTTTGTTCAGGCTGGAGATGTTAATCTTTTCTCTGAATGGATGGAGATGTGGAGATTATCTGACAGACTGCTGATCAAACTGAAGCCAGGACTCACAGCACACATGGGACGCCTGGACAGGTGATTCAAAAATACTGTTGCATAAGTAGAAGATCAGGATCATCACACCGGACGTGTCATGTGTGTGAATACGTGAGCTGCTGACAGTTCTGTGTGCATAAACAAAATTGAATATTTTGATGTGACTCCTGCAGGCCTGTTTATCCATTTTAAAGTTAAACATCTTCAATGTCATGGCATATCTTGACAGATATTTTAAGCAATGTTCTATTTAATTATTCTAATTCACAATTGTTTTAAGTCAATCAAATTATTATGCTGATAATATAACATGTAAAGAAAAAAAATTATGTTTTCTTAAAATATATCCAACAAATTAGAAATTAGTCTTAAGACTAAAACATAAAATAAAATGTAAAAATAAACACACCCTGAAGCAAAAACAAATAAAAGTCCCTAATTTAAATTAACCAAACCCTCTGTGTCTAATTTAATACTGCATGAACTATGGAAAACAAACAGGATTAATTTCATATCTGTGGATGTTGCCTCATCGAACCTTTTAAGGGTTGATGACAGCGGCAATGTTTTGGAAAGAGGATGGGCCATCATGTGCAGGAATAATCATCTTATGGTGCTCAGAACTATATAAGAGCTGATATGAGCACGTGTGTTGACAGAGACCTGCATCCTGACCACATACAGACAAACGACCAGCAGGTGAGTACATCTGGTTTAAAAACACAATATCTAGAATGGAAAAAAGACTAGTAATGTTTTAGTTATGTGAAAGTTTCAGTTATAGCTAATGGTTATGCTAATATGAATAATATGTGTTGGCATATATTGATATATATTAATATATAATGATAACAAAAAGTATTTGGATATTTAAGTCACCTAAAATGTGACCCTGGACCACAAAACCAGTCATATGGGTCAATTTTTTGAAATTGAGATTTATACATAATCTGAAAGCTGAATAAATAATCTTTTCATTGATGTATGGTTTGTTAGGATAGGATGAGATACAACTATTTGAAAATCTGGAAGCTGAGGGTGCATATCCACTCACAAAAATAATTGTTTGATATATTTACAGTAGGAAACTTACAAAATATCTTCATGGAACATGATCTTTACTTAATATCCTAATGATTTTTGGCATAAAAGTAAAATCGATAATTTTGACCCATAAAATGTATTGTTGGCTATTGCAACAAATATACCTGTGCAACTTATGACTGGTTTTGTGGTCCAGGGTCACAAATGTCTGAAAAAGATTGCTGGAAAGTGGCCCTCCTGAAACTGAGTTTGACTGATGTGAACGATCCTTTAATGCAGTGGTTTTCGATCCTGGTCCTGGGGAACCACCACTCTGCACATTTTATATGTCTCTCTTATCTGACACACTGATTTCAGTTCATGTAGCTGTGTCCTAACCAGCTGATGATCTGAATAAGGAAGATATTCAGATAAATTCAGATTAAAAAAATAATAAATTTGCAGAGTGGTGTGTCCCCAGGACCAGAATTGAAAAATGCTGCATTTATTACGAACTACACCTGTGTGAACTCGAAAAGAACTGACTTTATACACATCCGCTAGAATTTCCAAAACAGTGATTTAAAAAACATTGAGCAAAAATGACAAAGAAAATTTAGTGACAAAAGATACTGCAGCATTTGTGTTTTTTTTTTTTTTTTTCATCTTACATGTCCATATATGTTTGGTGCCATTGTTTCAACTGCAGCAGAGAAAATAATGAGATGCAAGTGATGTTTTGAACTCATTTCCTATATTACTGCACATGAGCAATAAACTCTTATGTGCTTCAGCTTATGAAAGGAAGAGCCTGACATCAAGCAAGTTCTGCTTATTGTGCACTGACCTTCATCTAACGAGATTAATTGAGAAACCCTCTGGACAGCAGATTAGAGGGGCTTGATCATTGTGAGGGGGATTAAATGAACCTCGTTCATTATCACATGCACCGAGTCTGAACACTGACAGCCCAGGGATTTATAATTATTATTATACACAGTCTATTCATCTGATCAGAACAGGTGACCTATAGGTCATCTTTATAAATGGTGTCCAATTCCCATTTGGGTTATAAGAATATGAATCTTTAATCATTATTAAACTTTAGTGGAAATGCAATGCAATTATATTATTTATATATATAATAATTTTCTTTTTTCATTTTTAATTACTTAAATTATTTAAAATGACCATATGTATATTAATATGTTTTTATTTGATTTTCTGCTATTTCATTGAGTATGAAGTGTGCTATATAACTAATATTGCTTCTATTGGAATAACAGAAAGTTTTGCTTGTCTATTTGCCAACTTTTGAATGCCAAACAAATGTAATCAATATTCTTGTCTCATCCCCTCAATCTCTTACCGATCATCATCAAATCAGTGCACAGTACTTGCCATTGGTTTCCATTGTGGTTATGGAGGTCTCAAAGCCTAAAGCGAGCAGCAAGGGTGCGACACGTGCCACGGCGCCCGGCAACAGCCAGCCCAAGTTCAAACAGAGGTCAACACGGCAGTTCAAGAGCAAACCCCCCAAAAAGGGTGTCATTGGGTACAACTACTATTAATGCCTTTAGTTCCCTCTTGGATGGATCTGCAAGTTGTATCTGTCTTAATATTAATGTTGTTATTCTCAGATTTGGTGAAGAAATTCCTGGAATGGAAGGGTTGGGAACTGGTATGTACAATTTTGAGTCAAAAAGTATTATTAAATATTATATACTCAAGTCATTCGAGACTGAGATTATGTGCATGAGTAATCATATTCTCTCTCACAGACTTTAACGTGATCTGCCCATGGGAGGCATACAGTCACCTGGAGTTACATGAGCTGGCCCAGTACGGCATTATATGAGGTCACTTCCTGTTCCTGCATCCCACTGAATCAGCAACCAGTGGATGATCATGACAACATCCTGCACCTCAATATGCCATTTAAATATTCACATTAGCAATATGTCTTCAGTAGAAGTTTGGTTAGTCATTTATGGAACACCATTTGTAAGTAACTAACTGGAATTAGTTAATCTACCTCTTCAAACTAACATTTCCTGTAAAACTAGATTTCACTTGTCGCCAATGCTACTTTCTTTTCCCTCTTTTTTACTTAATTATTTTATATGTTAGTGTTGTCATATTGACACATAAACTGCATTTTAGGTGGCACTTCTTGCTTTTACTTCCACATTACTCTACAAACATCAATGTACAAAATGTAGCAGCAGCTGGATCTTTTAATGATGGATGTTTTTGTTTTCATTTTGTCAAGTTGCAAAATTTGTGTCTTGTACAAAAATGAGTTTGGTTGCTGTGGGGTCTCAGCATCTGCCCATAGCGCGAATACTGGGAGCAGCTCTCTGTGAGAGCCCGGCCCAGTTTATTGGCCTTATAATGCTGGAGAACCATACGAGAATGGGTCCGATTCATTCCCGGCAGCACAGAAAGGTTTTTGACATCAAATAAAGCTTGATTATTTTCATACTTTTCAACAATCTGTCTGAGTAATTCCTCAACTGCTGGTCAGATACTAAACATTTATAAAACAACTAAAACATTGTATGCACAATTATATGCAGTCTGTAACATAGCCAAAAGCAGGATGTGGTTTTATATATTTGAGTGAATCAAAACATTTCAATCACCATTTAAAATGTTTCAGTGTCTATATGCAATTCAATTATGTGACTAGAGTTTATATAGTTTTTGGGGCTATACAGCAGGAACACACTTTAAATATGCAAATGCAGGTCTAGGCCAACGTGCGGTCCAATTGAACACTTGCTTTTGCGTTATTTTGTAGGTAACAAACCTCAAGAGGGCGATAGAGTTACATTCAAATCTCTATGCTGTTAAACTGAATGTGTCGATACTCGGGTAAGTTGCTATAAAACCGATGAAATAATCTAATGATTACTGAATTTAATATAACTTTTGAATGTGAATTTGAAAGTATGTAATGTCCAGTTTTCAGAAGAAGTCAGTTCTCTTTATAACTTAAGAAATAGCGACGTTTAGAACACGAGTTGATTTTATTGGTGCACGCGCTCTGTTGCTTTCGCAAGCGTCATTGCATCTTTTGAGGTCCAGAAAGGTATTAAAGACGTGACTACAGTAAACATGACGAACCCAGCTCAGTATTGGTTGAAGCTGTACACGTGAGCAGCACAACGCATGTGTGTGATGCTGAAGCAGGAGCCGGCCAATGATGAGTCAGCATTTGAATGTAGAACCTGGAAGCGCCGCAATGTAAATAATGTATGAGAATGACAGGGGAGAGACGAATTTGTTAAATAAAGTCGTTATTTTTGTTTTGTTGTTGCACACAAAAAGTATTCTCGTCGCTTCATAACATTAAGGTTGAACCATTGTAGTTATGTGGACCATAGGTGCCAATTTATGTTTCTGCCGGTGGGTGCCACACTCCACCATCTCATTGATGGTGCGTTTGATGAATTCATTGCACAAAAGTTATTTGTGTCTTGTGAAGAGAAATGCTCAAGCATTACATAGATGTGCTCTCGCGTTACAATAATGCACTCTCAGCATTTGTCAATAAAATAATAACATCATAGAAACTGCTTCAAATGAACTATAACAATGAGAACAAAGCCGTGTCTGAAAGCTGCAATCGATTTTCATTGGTTAACATAAAATGAATGAAAAAATCTTGTATTTTTCCTTGGATGCTCGACCATTTCCATGGGTGCTCAAGCCCAAGGAATATTTTCATTCTATTTTAATGTCTTTAATTCCTTTCTGGACCTCAAAAGATGCAATGATGTCGCTGCCAATGTGTAGGAAACCCTCGGATTTCATCAAAAATATCTTAATTTGTGTTCTAAAGATGAATGAAGGTCTTACGGGTTTGGGACGACATGAGGGTGAGTAATTAATGACAGAAATTTCATTTTTGGGTGCACTAACACTTTAAGTTCACTGATGTTAACCCGATAATGTTCACTATAGAGTGGCTTGGGGCACCTTAGTGTTACGTTATGAATTGCACTTTAAGACATTTTGAAATGTGATAATATTCAAAAAGCTTGCGTAGGTAGAAGCTCTGTTTGTGTATGTGTGTAGAGCATGAGATTTGGTCATTTAAACAACTACCAACTAATAGGTATTTTATGAAAACTTTCACAAACAAACCATAAAAACCAATATGAACCTTGTAATGCCTTTAAGATTTTACATGCTATCATAAAATTCCTAGACTATTTGTCTCCAGAATAAGCAGCTTAACATCTCCAGAAGCTATGAATTCATTAAGTCCAGGCTGGTTTAGAATCCCTATGGCATAATATCCTGTTATTGAAAACATCTGAGTCCATTTATTGCAGTGATTGTAAGTACACATCATGCTGAGCTCGGTTCCACCGTATCTTCTGTATCAGATGTGTCGTTATGAACAGAGTGAGAATCTGGACCCCAACAGAATTATGACTACCGTGACAATCACTCCACCATTGTGCTCAATCCAGCGGGAGATGCTGCCCAAACAGCCGCCCAGGAAGATCACGCTCTGAGCGGAGAACTCATCCAGCTGTTGGGCGCCCACTCCACACTGGGTGTTCCACACCGTCCCGTTCTCTAGGGGATCTACACAGCATGAAGGGGGAACTCCACAAGCCTGGATCCCTGGAGCCGAACAGTTGAAATACCTGTGCCAGAGAAATGGATACTGGTAAGACTCTAACTGGATTTGCAACAACTGACATGATGCTTTTTGACTTCAAAGGTAGGTTTAGAGTGAAGTGTCATTTCTGCCCCACTAGTGGCACCAAGAATTAAAGGGATGTTCACCCAAAAATGAAAATTATGTCATCATTTACTCATCATTCATACCTCGAGTTGTTCCAACCCTGTATGAATTTCTTCTGCTGAACACAAAAGAAGATATTTTGAAGAATGTCAATAACCAAACGAAAAAAAAAAAAATAAATACTATGGAAGTCATTGGGGCCCATCAACTGTTGGTGACCGACATTCTTCAAAATATTCTTCTTCTTATGGAACCCCTAAAGGGACGTGGTGGTGGAAAAAAATATGAGAAAAATAATAGGTCAATACTTTGTGTATGTTTTGCGTTCATTTTTGGGTGAAATATACCTTTAATGCAAAAATAAGAAGGCCTGCATGTTTACTTTTTGGAAATTGTGAGTGAAACATCGTTTCCAGACCGATAGGATTGTATATGGTTGTTAAGGTGTTCTTAGTGGTGTTTAGCATGTTGCTGTGTGGGTTCATGCAAAACTTGATGTCATGAAGCTAGGCTAGGGTGTTGCTATATGGTTGCTATAGAGATTGTGAGAGGATATAGTGAATTTCTATGTGGTTGCTAGATGATTGCTTACTAGCTCAGGTCAAAAGGTTTCATGCAAAACTTGATGTAATGATGCTAAGGTGTAGTTATATGGTTTCTAAGAGATTAAGAGTGTTTTTTAGTGCATTTCTCTGTGAATGCTAGGTTGGTCTGGGTGGTTGCATACTTGACAGGTTAAAAAGATTCATTCAAAACCACTATATCATGATGCTAGGGTGTTGCTAGGTGGTTACTATGGGATTCTAAATTGGGTTTTAGTGCATTTTTGGGTGGTTTCTATTCTAGATGATTGCTTTCTAGCCCATGTCAAAAGGTTTAATGCAAAACTTTATGTCATGATGCTAGAGTGTTGCTATGTGGTTGCCAAGGGATTCTGAGTGGTTTTTAGGGCATTCCATGTGGTTGCTAGGTGGTTGTTTACTAGCCCAAGTCTTTCTGATATTCTGGTCCCTCCTTCAGTGTTTGTAGGATTTTCTCTGTTTTATCACCCAACAAGCGTAAAGTTCCTTAGAAAAGTAAAAGCATACTACACTTTAACAGATTGCATGATTTGAGGAAATTTGATCAGAGAATATATGTTAATAAACAGAAATACACACTTCAACTTTATACTCCATTCAGCAGAGCCTTACTTTGTCGATAATGGATATTCATAATTGGTATTGCTAAATGAGGATTGTGATATGATAAAATGAAATATACTGGAAAGCATGTATGGGAAAATTATACAAAAAGTGTAAGTAAGATCAAGAACTACAAGCATTAGAAAGCCAACTCCAAACTATGAGTCCAGAACGCATTAAATGCTGGAGAGGCTCTTTATTGCAAATTAGGTTGTATAAACTTTGGACTACTGCAGTGTTGGAAACTGTAATGATGTCAGCCCCTCTCTTGATTTCCACTCATTTTGCACTCACACATTGATTTCCCAGTCTCTATAGGTATCCGCCCCACAGCACTGCAGGCCCGTCTGGATCTCATCAGTGATGAACCTTAGGTCAAGGTCGTCCTGGTACCGCACAATAGCAGCCAGCATGCCTGAGCGCAAGTACTCCACGATCTGGCCTTGCAGGCTGTAAACTATGACTGCCGCCAGAACCTGCGCCACCACCAGGAGCAGCACGGCAGCCGAGAAGGTCCGA
The DNA here is from genome assembly GCA_037950665.1 of Hypophthalmichthys nobilis. Lineage (NCBI taxonomy): Eukaryota > Metazoa > Chordata > Actinopteri > Cypriniformes > Xenocyprididae > Hypophthalmichthys > Hypophthalmichthys nobilis. Next base: position 37,881,069 of record CM075475.1, on the reverse strand, counting down.
AGAAGACACATGTTCTCCCGCAGCGCCCCTACGCATCCTGTCAGGCTCAGCAGGGCGAGAACCAAACCGAGAAATGCAAAGAGCAGCATGGGGTCCGTGCCGATACCACTGATCTTCTCCTGAGCGAAGGATTCTTTATTGATCAGGCCCCACAGGCCTACTACTAGTGTGACCAGACCCAGGACAGTGAAGAGCAGGTTACTCATGATGAGGAGATACTTCAGAATATAGTCGCTCCAACTGGATGGACTGGGAACCCGTGAAGTGAAGACATTCCAAGATGAAGCTCTGGTTGACCTTTCATGGCTGGATAAACTTGAGCTGGTCTGACTTCCTGAACTGTCGTGCGTTCCCAGATACAAGACAGCTGAGGTACCTTCTGATGTTTTTACATCTCCCTGATGATAATATAAAAAGTAGAAATTAAAAATGAATTTGGTCAGTTGAATACCCTAAGAGTGTTTGGGCCAGATTCACTAAACAGTTTCAGCGCATTAAAAATAATAATAATAACAATAATTTTTAAGTTATTATTATTAACTATTATAGTTTAATCAAACACTCTTGGTCAGTTTAATATTCTTAGACAGTTTGGACCAAATGTACAGTTTCAGTGCATTAATAATAATAATAATAGCAGCTTAATTATCATTGTTATTTTTACACTAACAATTATAATGATAATATATTATTGGTAACTGTTATTATTATTATTATCATTATTAATGGTTGCAAATATTTATAATGCATTGCATATAATAAATATAATACACTGCTGCATGTGTTAATATTATTGTATAGAATTATTATATTATTTATAAGTTATTATTATTAATTATTATATCAAAATAGTTTAATCAAACAATTATTCCCACACTCAGTTTGTCAATAAATCCAAATCTAATCCTGCCTTTAAAGGATTAGTTCACCCAAAAATGAAAATTCTGTCATTAATTACTCACCCTCATGATCTTACACACCGTAAGATCTTCATTCATCTTCAGAGCACAAATTAAGATATTTTTGATAAAATCCGATGGCTCAGTGAGGCCTCTATTGACAGCAAGATCATTAACACTTTCAGATGCCCAGAAAGCTATAAAGACGTATTTAAAACAGTTTTTGTGACTACAGTGGTTCAACCTTAATATTATGAAGTGACGAGAATACTTTTTGTTGGCCAAAAAAATTAAAAAGACTTTATTCAACAATATCTAGTGATGGGCGATTTCAAAACACTGCTTCATGAAGCTTTGAAGCTTTATGAATCTTTTGTTTCGAATCAGTGGTTAGGAGTGTGTATCAAACTGCCAAAGTCATGTGATTTCAGAAAACGCAGCTTCGTTACGTCATAAGTGTTTCGAAATTTCAATGGTTCACCACTGGGGGGCGTGACTTTGGCAGTTTGATACACGCTCCGAACCACTGATTCAAACAAAAGATTCGTAAAGCTTTAAAGCTTCATGAAGCAGTGTTTTGAAATCACCCATCACTAGAAACTGTTGAATAAAGCTGTTATTTTTGTTTTTGGTGCACAAAAAGTATTCTCGGCACTTCATAACATTAAGGTTGAACCACTGAACTCACATGAACTGTTTTAAATATGTTTTTAGTAGCTTTCTGGGCATTGAAAAAGGGAGTGTTCTTGCTGGCGATGCAGGCCTCACTGAGCCATTGAATTTTATAAATATATCTTAATTTGTGTTCTGAAGATGAATGAAGGTCTTACAGGTTTGGAACGACATGAGGGTGAACCTACCCTTTAAAGTTCACGTCATTAGTTTAAAAACAGAAGTTATGTTACTCAAATGAGCAGTAATAAGTTTTCATTCTTTGATTTGCAGGATATTTTTAGTGAATTTGCTGCTAAAACAATGCAGGCGGTGTGTGCTAATAAACAATGCTTATCAGGCACAATCAATTAGCAAATGTAGCAATTAAAAATTCTAAGAAAATAAATAGAAAGGAGTCATGCTACCTTTGGTATTAGAGGTTTGTTCTCTTCATTCTGAAATTGATTCCTCCGCTCCCAGAAAAATAAAAATCTCCCAAATACAGAAACCACCCCATACCTCCCAAATACCGGGAGTGGACGCGTTATGTCCTCCAGAGCGCTCAGAGATGGATGTTGGTCGGCTGAGGGGTAGAGAAGACAGAAGGGAGCGAGTTTGAGTGGGCCACAGCACAGCATTCCAGCATCATGTGAGAGTCACAGTACTGAGGATTAGAGGTCAGGGTTTGAACCGGCCCTGAAGGCTCAACCAGACAGCGTGCAGCTCACATGAAAGACTAAAAGCATTAGCAAGACTGTTTACTGCTCCACAACTCTGACGCAGTAAAGCTTATAAAACCACACACTTTAAAACTTTGCAGTGTGAATTTGCAGTAATTAACTGGCAGCAGCTTCACCTACTGTTGTCTTTACAAAAAAAATGTCCTGTAATTTATCTGTAAAATACTAGCAGCACAGTTGCACTAAATTAAAACTCAAGTTTATTTACTTCATTTGCAGAAACTAACTGCCATAAAATGGCCAATTGGCATTTAAGGTTATAAACTAATATAGCATATTAAAACTGTGAACTAATTTCATTTCAATTGTCCAAGAAAAATACTTAAAGTAAACCATTTTTTTTTAAATCATTAAAACATCAGTTTAACTTTTTAATTAATTAGCAAACAGCTTGTCACTGCATCAGCAACTACACAGTTACTGCTTTCAAAGAAAGCAACATGCAGCATAAAATCAGTGATTCAAATCACAAACAATCCTAAAATGGTTGTTGCTGGCAATCTGCCTCAGCAATCCACCCAAAGACACTGTACACACTGAGGCAATAGGTGATAGAGCCTTGGGTGCTGAGCCTTTTCTTCATAAATACAATAAATAACAAAACAGTCCCTCCCATCACTCTACTTAATAACCCGGGCTTCTGAAATCAGCATCTTCAGGCTTTGATTGTAGGGTTTATAACTTGCATTTGTGGAGGGGTGTGATTTAACTGTTACAGTACTGGTCCTGGACAATCAAATGCTTGTCAGTGATATATTACATAATACATTTCCATATATGAGTGTAACGCTGGGTGAACTCAAAAAACAAAAGGAGAACTGGATCCAAATGCAAAAGAGTTTAATAAAATAAGCATAACAGAACCAGGGAACAGATAGCAGAATGAGTAGCACAACAACATACATCTATGTAGGACAAGACCTGACAAAGAACAGAGGAAACACAGGGGGATAAATACACAGGGTCAAACAAGCTAAACAAGCTAACGAGTTAACAAGACACACCTGGGAAAGACTAATCAATGGGGAAAACTACAAACATGGCCACAGGAACCAGGACACAGGAATGAACACAGAAACAAGAGGAACATAAAAACACTTCAACATAAAAGTCCATACAAAACAAGCACAACACTGGGATTGTGATAATGGGAAACTAGTGCATATATTTTTCAATATACTGAAATATATGCATTGACCATGTTTGGCTATATATTGATACATATAAATACTGTATATAAATATAAATACTGCCAAAAATAGCGTTATGTGTAATATTCACAAAGTTTTATCCTTTATTGCATACATATATTGCATGTGTATGTACACACATATATATACACATATTCAGGGAATGAGTTACAGCAAATTTCTAGTTCCCAGCATGCTTTGCTTCTGACAGTTAAAGGGTTAGTTCACCCAAAAATGAAAATTCTGTCATTTATTACTCACCCTCATGTTGTTCCACACCCGTAAGACCTTCGTTAATCTTCGGAACACAAATTAAGATATTTTTGTTGAAATCCGATGACTCCGTGAGGCCTCCATAGGGAGCAATGACATTTCCTCTCTCAAGATCCATAAAGGTACTAAAAACATATTTAAATCAGTTCATGTAAGTACAGTGGTTCAATATTAATATTATAAAGTGACAAGAATATTTTTGGTGCGCCAAAAAAAAAAAAAATAACGATTTATATAGTGATGGCCGATTTCAAAACACTGCTTCCTGAAACTTGGAGCGTTATGAATCAGCGTGTCGAATCAGCGGTTCGGAGCGCCAAAGTCACGTGATTTCAGCAGTTTGGCGGTTTGACACGCGATCCGAATCATGATTCGATACGCTGATTCATTATGCTCCGAAGCTTCTTGAAGCAGTGTTTTGAAATCAGCCATCACTATATAAGTCGTTATTTTGTTTTGTTTTATTTATATTTTTTTTGGCGTACCAAAAATATTCTCGTCACTTTATAATATTAATATTGAAACACTGTACTCACATGAACTGATTTAAATATGTTTTTAGTACCTTTATGGATCTTGAGAGAGGAAATGTCATTGCTGGCTATGGAGACCTCACTGAGCCATCGGATTTCAACAAAAATATCTTAGTTTGTGTTCCGAAAATTAACGAAGGCCTTACGGGTGTGGAACGGCATGAGGGTGAGTAATTAATTACGTTATTTTCATTTTTGGGTGAACTAACCCTTTAAAGAAGAGTAAATGTTAAAATTAAGTGTTATTTCATGTGTATAATATAGGGGGAGATCCGTTAGTGTTTAATGTTCTGTTATTTTGGAATTTAAAAGGTTTTTTGGTAGCCAAAAAACCTATGTGTGAGTTTTTGGGGTTACCAATGTGCTGAAGAGTAGACCCTCTAAAAAAAAATATAAGAATCACACTTGCATACTTTGTCTATTGGGAGCCCCTAGTACAAATGCCGTCCCCTTCCCAAAGTGCCCTTTAAGAATGCAAAAATGCAGTTTGGAATTTGCTCAAAGTGTTTGAATTTTAAAGACGTGGTGTGGCGCTGCGCTTCTCGTCCCCCTTTTAAAATCTTGAAAGTGTTCACTGTAAATTAGTCTTCATACAACAGTTTAACTCACTCTTCTCCACAACAAACAGAAACAGATATAGCCTTATGAAAATTACACTTTTCTTGTCTATTGCTAGATCAAGTTATTAATGATGCTAAATCAATTTATTGATTTAGCTGTTGCAAACAAACACAACTTTCACACACATCTGATAAACTGTGTGCTTCTATTTCAGTGTTGTGTGTATTTCAGCAAACTCTTTGCTTCATGCATTCAGTTGAACAAGTAAAAGAGGGAAACTGTGCAATAAATGCAGTGTTTTCTATTGTTTAATGTCAATAGTCAATAGTATGACCCATTTCAGGCCGGCCAAAATTAAAATAAAAAAATCAGTCAGAGCTATAGACCGGTATATTCATATTTATTTTTGCGAGGAAAGTTTTATCATTGTCTTTGTGGACGAGTGTCTTCAGGCTTTGACTGGTTTATAATTAGCATTTGTGATGTAATTATTTAGAATAAATTTACTATTGCACACAGATCTCACTGTAACATGCTAAATATTTCATTCAATACCTGTTATCCAGCATTCCTCAGGGCTGTAAATGTTTCCTTGTATATAATCGTCTCAGAACACAAAGATATTTATTTAGTCCTGATGAGAGTTTGACAGTAAAAATCAACTGTGAGAAACACAAAGACTGAAAACATCTCAACATTTTGTTTAATAGAAAAACACAAACAGGGTTAGAAAGACAGAAATTTTCTTTTCGGTGAACTATTTCCTTAAGACAAAATCAGTTAATATTAAATTAATAATAAAAATATGTAAATGAGCACTTATAAATATATGACTGCATGAATAAACTTAAACTCATGAATTCATCTGTGTATATCTAAAATAACACACATGGCATTGTGGGAATGATGCAGTGAACAAAACATGTTACACAAATGAAAATGTCTTATATTTGAGTTTGTTGAAGGAGGAACAGTTACTGTACGATCACTTCATGATGCTCTTCATTCATCATCTGCTCCAGATCTAAACATTATTCATGAAGCCTTTATCTTGTAAAGAAATTCACATGTATATTTAAGCATGATTTATATTTGTTTACAAAAGTCATTTCAGTCATTTAAGCAGAAGTCTTTAAATCAAAATGTTTTTAAGATCACATGAAACATAAAATGACCCTGTCAGGACAAACCAGACTCAAGCACAGAGATATTGGTGTTTACTGACAGGTGATGGTAAATGGCAATGAAGGAAAGTAACAGATCAATATAAACAGAATAGATGGTGATGAATGGAGACTGACATTGATGATTTGCAGAAGAGGTGGAGACGTGAAGGAGAGCACACACCTCAACTGAGCAGGGTGAGTATCAGGTAAGAGCAGTTATAGAGGACAGCAGTGGAGATCGCTGGAGTATCACAGGAACTATCATTCAGGTGAGTATCATCAAAGGTGACAGTCTGAACCTACAGTCAAGGCAGAGAAAGAGTGACTGTGAGGAGTGTGATCTTATAGAAGAGATGAAGAGGCGCTGATGATCGGTGATCATGTGACTGAGGAGTGTGATCTTATAGAGGAGATGAAGAGGTGCTGATGATCAATGATCATGTGACTGTGAGGAGTGTGATCTTATAGAAGAGATGAAGAGGCGCTGATGATCGGTGATCATGTGACTGAGGAGTGTGATCTTATAGAGGAGATGAAGAGGTGCTGATGATCAATGATCATGTGACTGTGAGGAGTGTGATCTTATAGAAGAGATGAAGAGGCGCTGATGATCGGTGATCATGTGACTGAGGAGTGTGATCTTATAGAGGAGATGAAGAGATGATGATGATCAGTGATCATGTGACTGAGGAGTGTGATCTTGTAGAGGAGATGAAGAGGTGATGATGATCAGTGATCATGTGACTGTAAACGATGCGATGGTGAACATGTGACAATCTTTTGTGTCCACATTTCTGACTGACAGTGTAAATAATATTTAATGTTTATTGATGTTACACTTTTTTGTTGTATTTCCTTTTATTTCACCTGATCATGTAAATTCATTCACTGATCTCATTAATCACAGATGATCAGTGGTGTGGAGTTATCATTACTCAAATACCCCAAACCAACAAATGGATAGAGTTTCTCAGTGAAAGACTGACCAATGAAAGAGTAGATATGAGTCATGGACTCCACATCATAAAAAGAGACGAGACTCTTCTCATAATCCACAAACACCCCGATCCTCTGAGGATTCACTGTCAGAGAAAGAGAGACTGATGAAGAATCACGAGCCTGATACTTCCCATTAATCAGACCCACAGTCCAGTATCCATCATCAGGAATCAGACTGATCATCCAGCCCGTTCTGTTAGCAGATTCTCTGGCCACTCCTACATCCCACTTAGTCTGATCCTTCACCTGAACCTCAAAGTAAAACCTCCCTGAGGAGAATCCGTCCTTCCCAAGAACACCAAGATAATCACTAAACCTGTCTTTTCCATCCACTCTGTTCGGTCTGTTTCCATCTTTCACTTGTTTCCCATCATCAGACACGATGAGTCGAGGATGAGCTGAATCAGCATCCAGAATCACATTCACTGTAGAAAATATTGAACATTCTGCTTTACTGATGAACATACAATAAAATAAAGATTATTATTTTTTTATAGGAATCATGGCAACTTTACAACAAGATAAAAATAAAAATACTGCATTAATTGTAAACTAGATAGCAATGTTTTTAAGGTTTTAAGTTTGAACTACTTTTAAAAGCTTGAAGTTGCTAGGGTGTTCTGGATGTTGCTAGGCATTTGCCTGGGTGTTGTTATGCGGTTGCTAGGGTGTTCTGGATGCTTGCTAGGCAATTGATATGCAGTTGCTAGGGTATTCTGGGTGGTTGCAAGGGTGCTCAGTGTGGTTGCTAGTGTGTTGCTATGCTATTGCTAGGGCATTCTTGGTGGTTGCTATGTGGTTGCTTGTGTATTCTGAGTGGTTGCTAGGGTGTTCTGCATGGTTGCTATGCAGTTCCTAGGGTGTTCTGGATGGTTGCTTCGCAGTTGATATGCAGTTGCTAGGGTATTCTGGTTGGTTGCTGGTTTTGCTATGTAGTTGCTAGGGTACTCAGCAGGGTTTCTAGAGTGTTGCTATGTGGTTGCTAGGTTATTTCTATGCAGTTGCTAGTTTATTCCGGCTGGTTGCTAGGTTGTTGCTATGCAGTTGCTAAGGTACTCAGACTGGTTACTAGGGTATTGCTATGTGGTTGGTAGGGTATTCTGAGTTGTTGTTAGGGCATTACTAGGTGGTTGCTAGCACACTGCTAGATGGTTGCTAGGGTGTTCTGAGTGCTTGCTATAGGGCGCTGCCAAGCAGTTGCTAGAGTATTATGGGTGATTACTAGGGTATCGCTAGGGTGTTCTGGGTGGTTGCTATGGTGTTGCAAGGTGGTTGTTTGGGTGTTCTGTGCAGTTCATAGGGTGTTAATAGGCAGTTACTATGGAGTTTTCATAGAGCTTTTAGCATGTTTTAACATATCTCAGCACATATTGACCTGTTTTTATCATGTTTTAATAATTAGTATTTTAGCATGTTTTAACACTCAGCTAATCGCTATTAGCAAGTAGCTTTTCACTGCTAGTGTGTGTAACAAGTCAATTAAAATGATTAAAATAAATAATGATGTCATAAAACATATAGTTTTTACTCACCCCAGTGTGTTCTTAAATGTGTGACAGCTAAAAACAGAAAGTATGAAGTTCATAACAGAATTCATCTTCAGATCAATAATGAGATCAATAATTTTAATCATCGCTTGAAGAGCAACACAATCCAAGAAGACTTTACACAGTTTTATAGTTCTTATAATAACAGTTCTTATAATAAAATTGAATTAATTATATTTATGGATGCACAGTGTATTCATTCAATGTTTTGCAAAATAATTTAAAAGTAATTCATATTTTAATAAAGCCATATAAACAAATTCACCTTTTGGTATAATAATCTTCAGATTTTGTAAAAGTTGATCATGTTCTAAAGAAAATTCAGAAAAATATGAGAAAATAACATTTTTATAACTCTGACAAACAAAAAGTTATGATCATTTAGTTGTGTTCATAGGATGTGTTAAAAGTGTACATCTGTAAGTGAATAAATATCCATAAGATAAACAACTGGTAACTGTTTACCAAACCCATGGTATGCACAAAATTAAATGAATACACACAGTCTGTTAAGTGGATATTTTATGGCTGAAAACAGACTTTAAATGAATAATGAATTAATAACTTAATAAAGACAATTTCACCATGTTGTATTCCCCTCTTCTCATTCTGAATTCTGTTCTTCTCATTCTCAACTCTGTTCTTCTCATTCTGCAGTTGTTTGTGTGCTGAAGAAAAACAAGAGAAAACAACATTAAATATAGACTACATACACTGTTTAAAAAAAAAAAATCATAAGAAAGCTGTCAAATAACTGTCAGCAATGGCTACCAAACAAAGACCATAATATTAAAGTATCCTAATTTAAATAAAGTGCAAAAAGAACATTCTTTTACTGAAATGTTCATTAAATATTTTACAGAAAAACACTGTTATTTTACAGGTACAGTCAAACCAAAAATTATTCAGACATTTTTGATATATTTTTACTAGTGGGTGCAGGACACTATAGTTCATTTATGTAAGTGAGGATAGCAAAATAAAGTAAACTGTGACATATTGTACCCAAAAATTCTTCATACAGTAGACTACCAGTAAAACTGATAAAAATTTGGGACCAAAAATTATTCAGACACTTTGACCTGACCATGTTTTGCTTAAGTGTTATCTGACATAATTAAGTTTATTTTTTTCTGACACAGTTTAACAGACAGTTTTATTACCATTTTTTTAAACTACAGTGAATAAACTGTATTAATGAATGAAATGTTCAAGGTGTCTGAATAAATCTTGGTTTGACTGTATTTCCTGAATTATTATGATTAACACTTTCACTGTAAAATGCAAATCTCTTGCAGTTAACCGTTAGCTAGTTAAAAAGCAAGAGAAAGTCTGATCAGATGTTATTGGCTACTTATTATTATTAATATACCTATTGATGGCCTGATTCGCTGATCTCATACATAATCTAAACTTTGATTAAAATATTTAATATTATGTTATTAATTTCACATCGTTTATTGTAGACCTACATATTGTAGCCCTGCATAAACTCTTGCACTGCTGTAATATTTTGAAAAGGTATATTAAGTCATTATGCAGTAAATATTTTGACAGGATCATGTAGACTCACACAGACATCAAGAATCAGCGTATGAATCTCAACAATAGTGACGATCAACAAAATATTCAATTAAACAGCTCAACTCTGAACATCACAGAACAAGCTACTGAAGTCACACACACACACACACAAAAGCTTTTTTGTTGATTGTCACCATTGTTGAGATATATGCTGTTTATTGAAGTCTCTGTGTGTCTAAAAACACAAAACATTTTCTGTATAATGATTTTTTTTTTTAAAAATTAAGAATATCTGTTTGTCATAAATTAACAACTAATATACTCAGAGATTTGAATCTGGATGAGATCAGTGAATAGGCCACTACATGATTATCAACATCAATAAATGACCATCATCTGATCAATTTTTTCTTGCGCTTTTGCCGAAACAAACATGCTTTATAAACACACAGTTACAGCAGCCAGAGAAAACTGATGTTAAAAAGTCAGGGGTCAAGAGCCCAACTAAAGCTAACGCTGAATTACACATGCAAAACTTTATTATTCAAGAAATACTTGTAAAATAATGTTTTTCTGTAAAACGTTTAATAAAAATTTCTGTAAAAGTTTTCGCACTTTTTTAAAAAAAAAAATTAGGATATTTTACTTTCATTTTAGGTTTATTTTGTTTGGCAGCCGTTGCTGACAGCATATGAACTTTTTTTTTTTCTTTTACCGTTTGCACCATCAGGTGATGATTTCGAAAAGTATTAATCTGCATTATTTTTGTAATTTTACATACATTTATATGTAATTTAAGAAAACAAACAAAAAAACTGCATAAATAATACAATAAATTTTCAGTATAAAAAAATTATAATTACTGTCATTTGTCATTAATGGCATAATACTTACAATAACAGCCGAGTTGTTAATTTTACAGATATTGTTTGTATTTTTACAAGTTTTTCGAGTACAAGGGTTTCAAGTACAATTCAATAAATTTAATAAAAGAAAAAGACTGTAAAAAGATAGTTATTTTCTGTAAAATCTGGATTTTTTTTGCAGTATTTCCTTCCATAGTGTTTGGGACAAAGACATTTTCCTCAATACGTCTCATCATCAATGAAGATGAGTGAGCCAATACCTGCAGCAGCCAAACATGTCGACTACACTGAAAACAGATTTTAGTTTAATGAACTTTTTGAGTTATCATTTTACATTTAAGTTAAGATGCATTTACTTAGAATATTAAGTATAAGTTGAAAATAATATTCTAAGTAAATTCAACTTAACTGAGGCAATGTAAAAGGATAACTCAAAAAGTTCATTAAACTAAAAACATTTTTTACAGCATCTATAGACTGAGGTCTCTAGTAAAAATAATTCTAATTATATTATATTAAGTGTGGTTGCAGACCTTGAAACGGATCCCACGGTATTAAACTGCAATTTGAAATTTGGCCTGTTCAACCAAGGAAACCAGCCAACAAATGCATAAAGTTTTCATCACTGTTACATCCCAGGACGTATTTGTTTTGTTTATTTTCTTTTTCTCTTTCTCTCTCTCTCTACTCACAAGCAGGAGGTAATGGCTGCCACCTGTCAGCAATGATTGGCTGTGTCAACTCTGACTGGAGGATAAGAATTCATACAGTTGGACATACAGTCAACTATTTATTCAGTTGGAATTTAAGCAGCATTTTCCTCATAGAACACTGTGATTGTGTGTGTGGAGGGTTCCTATCCCAGAAGTGTTTATCTGTTGTTTATGGATTATGCTTTGTTGATTGGGTTCTCTTTGATATAGTGTTAATTTTCTTCTTCTTTTTTTTTTTTTTTTTTTTCCGAAATCATTCTTCAGGGACTTCACAAACTGCTTCCACTGCAGGTCATGCAAGTATCTCACATTTAATGAGGTGCTTTGAAAATAATAAGCTGATGGTTCTTTTCATGGTAAATAACTCTTTTCCATAGCTTCATTCCCTGTTTCCATTTCGGTTTTATTCTGTCACTTTCCATTTTACCCATGTATGTGTGATTGTGTGTGTGTGTGTGTGTGTTTGTTAGATTAGTTGTGTTCGTGATTTAGTTAATAAAACTTGTGCACAATACATATTTGGTTCTGATTCTCTGCATGCAACAAAGTCAATTTAATGATTCCTGGTCTTGTTACATGCTCTAAACGCTGTTCATGCTGTACACTAACAATTAATCTCTGAACGAACGGGTTAGTTGATTGTGGTATTAATTCTGCTGCATCAAGTTAATTCTATTAACTGATCCAAACATTCATAATTACTTATTACAAGTTATGATAAATTATTATTATTCCCCTGGAGCTAATTTGCTAAAGTAAAAAAACTATCCCCAGGCTGCCTTATTTATTGACATAAAATAACAAGAAAACAAGATCTTTACCTCTGTATTTATGAGCAAACACAGCTATCAGTATTCCAGCAATCACAATGAGCACAACTATAACTGAAATCAGGATGACTGATGTCCTCCAAGAATTAAACATATTATCTACAAAACAAAGTAATTAAGCACATTAAATCAAACATATTGTTTATATAATGTTCAGTTCTGAATGGCACATACACAGTAACATGTTAATACAAAATTCTATTATAAACCTAATGCTACAACCCAGCTAACAAAGTTTTGTTCTAAGAACATTTTACAAACATTGAGTTTTGGTTATGGGAATGTTAAAATGTTCAGTTTTCTTGATGTTAGTGGAAAGTGTTTTTTAAGGTTAGTATGATGATCCTAAAACATTCTTTCAACTTAATGTTTATTAACAACTCAACATTATATGAATGTTTATTTGTAACATTCCAAGAACAAAAATGTCCACTTTCCACTAATGTTAATAACATGTCATTTAAAGGTTAGTATGATGTTCCTGAAACATTCTTTCAGTGTCATTTTTATTAACAACTCAACTTTCTACACAGTAAAATCCACTTTAAAAAATTTTACTAAACAACATATTGGACAACGTTATAGTAACGAGGAGGTACACAGAAAAATCCTGTGTTAAATGAACACTAATCAATGTCTATATGGGTCCAATCTACAGAGTGTTAAAGAAACACTGAAGCCACTGCAGTTAATTAAATAATTAAGTGATTCAAATTTGACTTTATTTCTCTTAGACATCTACAGAAGTTCTTGTTTAACAGTTTTAAATGTTGAAGTTTCCATTTGTCACCATTATGGAGATCAGTGTGTGTTTTAGTTGGGCTCTTGACCCTTGACTTTTGTTAGTTTTTTTCTCTTTTAGCGATTGCAATAGTGTTTTCAGAGAACATTTCTGCATTTACAAAGAAATAGACTGATGAAAAAGCAGATCAACATGCCTGTTTTAAAGGCAGCCAAATGATGTTCGGTTTAAACAACAAATTTTTCTGTAGTTTCATGACTGACTTAAATAAATATAAGTTGAAGCATTAATGAATAGAAAAATGTAATAAATTCAGCCATAATGACAGAAAGAACATTATGACATTATAACACTTAAAGATGCTGTATGTAATGTTTTGACTGTACTAAAGCAGAGATTTAGGAAACATGCTAAGTGCACATAACATGTTTCTTAGAAAAACAATGCTACAACCAGTTATTCTATTCTGAAATGTGCATTCTGTGTCAGAATGTCTGTTGTTGTTTTGGTCTGTTTGATTCCGGCCACTGCCGATTTACCCAATAGTATTTCAACAAACTGGCTTGCCAAGTGATTCAACTTTTCACAGATTTAGGACCTAGTCTTAGCATTAAAATGCTTTGTGAAATACAAATGTTTTGCAAAAATTTAGGAGTCCTAAATTTAGAACTGACACGCCATTATTTTTAAGAGCTTCTCCTAAATCGGCAAGTTAGGATTAGACTACTTTTAGCCTTAAGATGCTCTGTGAATATGCCCCCAGATAACTTTGAACAAACGTTCCAATAACATTACTGGAAGAACTTTGAGAGAACCTTGCCAGAACGTTATGAGAACCAGCCAAAGTTATGCAAATGTTCCCTGTTAGCTGGGATGCTGCTTTTAGCTTTACATAATAACCTGATGATCACTAATTCTTTTTACTGCATCAAAAATATTGAGAACATGACAAACAAGTACAGTAACAGATGTGTCAGTACTTACTTGAGCTGATAATCAGTGTCTCCAGCATGTGATGCTTCATTTTGACTCTGCAGTGAATCTTGTTGTTATTGTGATATACAATGACGGTGTGTTTGACACTGAATCCATCTCTGTTTCTGTGTGTCTCTGTAGTTCCTGAACTCAAACTGACTCCTTTACTGTCCAGCCACTCAAGATCAGGTTCAGGGTTCCAACCTTCAGATTCACACTGTAGATATAGCCCTCCTGAACGATCAAACCCATCTACAGTGATCACTGGAGGACTTCCTAAAGCTACAGACCAACAAGAAGAACATTCTGCTGTTATTTTAGCTTCCATGACAAGAGTATGCTAGTTTTTATTGGTTTCCTCACCTTCAACTTTGACATCAACAGTGGCATCATCAGACCAGGATCTGGTCTGAATAAAACACTTATAACGTCCTTCATCAGAGACTCGGACTGCTGAGAGTTTGAGTGATGCGTTTCCTCTCTGTAGTTCTTGATGGATCAGTTCTGTTCTCCCTCTGTAGGACTGAATCTGTGCTGTGTTTCTGTCTTCATGATCCTCATAGAGATGCACTGAGTCTTTCAGATCTGGTCTAAACCACTCCACTCTCATGTCCACAACACTGATGTTGGGTTTGACTGAACAGGGCAGAATCACATCTTCACCAGCTACAGCAAGAACAGGATCTGCAGGTCCCACTACTTCATACTGCTCTGTTACAAAGAGAGCAGGTCTGAACTACACATCCTAAAGGTTTTTACCCTAATGTTGTTCCAGACAGACAGTACTGTGCAAAAGTAAAAATATAAAGCATTATTCACAATAATGAATAAATTACCTGATCTTGAATCTGTAATTCCAATAACAAGCAGGAGAGTCAAACAAATGAACATCTCTGAGGAGACACAGATGCTAAGAAGAAAATATGAAGAAAAAAAAAAAAGTAAAAAGAGACAACATTATAGAAAAGTGTGTCAGCATATGCTTTTTGCCTAGAGTACTACTTACACTTGACTTTCTGTCCAAAAGTGAGATACACATTTATAATCACTTTCTGTTGAAAGAAAACTGGTTAAACCGGGTCAAGACAAAGCAGGAAATACACAATGTGTATCTGCATGTAGTACATATAAATACAAAATACATATAAATATGATAAATATGACAGGGATTAGAGGTTGTTAAATCAGGATTTTCAGAAATGCACATATAACTATAATCCTGATTAAAAAACCTTTCATTTATTTACAAGATTAAGTATTACATGCATTAAACCTGTTGAACACATACATGGTCCTCAAGTCACTCATGCCAGACTTCAGGTTAATGTGTTTTTGATTCTTCCATGACTTACCTTCAACTCAACACTGACTGTGTTCTCAAGAGTGTCTTAATTAATTGCGTCCATATGAGAGTTTGTACGATCATAAGGAGATCATTCCTGGTTTATTTCCACTTTCTCGTGTAGCCGAACACCTGAACAGACGACACAGTCCCTCCCATCATTCCAGCTGATAAACCTGCTGCAGCAACTTCTGTCACACAGACTGACATTCCTCACTTTAATCTGATTTGAAATATGGCAAATGTTACATAAAATTAAGAGAAAATGTGAGCTCAAAAGTGAATGATGACACAGTATGCGCTTCCACGGATATACAGAGAACTGTGACTCCACTACTGACAATATACCAGAAATAAATTTTAAAAGACAGTTTATCACATATAAAACTTTTTCTTGAAATAAAAAAAAAATCATTATATAATATAAAGCTCTGGGCCTGGCATTACAATCCTCTGCCGAATTCAACTGCCACAAGTTTTCTTTTTGTTCCCAGAACATTTTCCTAAAAGGTAGGATAATGTTCTCTAAAAACATTATAAAAATGTTGTGATGACATTATTAGAACATTATCTCTACATACAGCATTATCAGCTTCACTTAATACTAACCAGTTTGACTTTATTCTGTCATATATTTACAGAGGTTTAGATGTTAATGTTTTATTAAAGCTTTGAAGTCACCATTATAATGATCATTGTTCGCATTAGTTGGGCTCTTGATCCATGACTTTTTAACATTAGTGTTTGTTATGGCAAGAAAAGCATGTGATCAGATGATGTTGGTGATAGAGATATAATCATCATTTAGCGGTTTGATTCAGTGATCTCATCCAGAAACTAATCCTCTTTTCTTCAAAATGGAAGAGGAGAACAAGGAAATGGCCCTCCAAAATCTCATGGAATAAGTGGAAGATTTGAGAGAGACCTTTACGTATCATTTTTCATGGAAGGAAGACATGGAGTGTCAGGTTGCGTACGAAGGAAGACGAAGGAGAACAGGTCAATATCCAAATACACAAAATTTAATGATTCCAAACAGGTACACAGGCAGAAGTAACACAACATATTATAACGGTGATCGGACAATGAACTGAACTGAAACAGGAACTGATATACAAACAGGGAGATTAACAAATGACATGCAGCTGTGATGGTGGTTAGTATCCATGGTGATAGATGAATGTGCACAGGTGAGAAACAGGAGGGATGCTGGGAAATGGAGTGCTAGTGCTGGTGACTGTGACAGTACATCCCCCTCTGGCGAGGCGCGTAACAGAACATCCACGGGGACGGCCGGAGGGGGTTCTGGGGGCGGGCGAGGTGGTGGTGATGAAGGACAGGTGAAAGGCTGAGGAGACGTGAAGGTGGTGCTTGGACGACAATCCCCTGGCGGTGATGGAGAAGACGGACCGCTGCCACAGACCCAGAGCTCCCCAGTGCCAACAGCCCGCGGCGAAGACAGCTGGGGGACGACCGATGGAGGCGTGGCTGATGGATCCGCTGGCGCAGATGGAGAGGCGATGGAGATGAGCGGTGTCGCGACGACGACCGTCGAGGGTGCAGCCAGAGTACCCGAGGGCTGAGGTGGATCCGGCCTGACAGAGGACAAAGGCGACACCGAGGGGAAGGAGAAACCTGCTGAAATCATAGGGGTGGAGGGACGGAGTGCAGCGGACGGACCGCAAGTCTGTGACGGAATCGGTATGACGACTGACTAAGGGGGAGTCGGCAGGACGAGGGAACCCGGAGAAACCGGAAGTCCGAGGGTCTCCGGTGAAGCCGTAGGTGGGAGGAGCCCCGACGGAGCCGACAGGTCGAGATGGAGCGAGGAACTCAGAGGCCGGAGGCGGAGCCACAGGATCCTCCCATGATGGCGCTGCAGGTGGACACACGACCTGTGGCTCGACATCAGAGCGGGGCACCCACAGAGACGGCGCAGGGCTGTGGACCTCCGGCAGCGGCATGGTTGGAGGACTGGCTGAGCTCTGGGGTGATGGAGGTGGTGAAGATATCGATGGCGTAACGGTGAGTAATATACTGTCTTTACAATCATTTATACTGTTCAGAAATGATGATGAAGATGAAGATACTGGGTGGGAAAGGGTGGGAGATGGAACTTCCTCACTGAAGTCGATCAGCCAGTCCTCATCCTCCGTTGTCATGACTCCCTCGTCCGCTGATGTCGCGGTCTCACACCCCTGGTCAGACTTGCGGTAGGGCTGCACATCCGGGGTGAGGGACAGCGCTGTCCTCTTTTCCACAGGCTCTGGCTGACGCGTCGTGGCGGGTGCTGGCTCACCATCTGCAGGGGGCACACGTGAGTTCTCCGTGGTCGAGGGTGGAGATACGGGCTCTGGGCCTGGCTGTGCTCCAGATCGGGACGCGACGCTCTCCAGACACCGAATGACAGCTTCTCTCCAGTTAAGTCCGGTTGTGTCTAGGAGGTCGAGACATTGATGGAATGTAGCTCTGATCCAGAACAGGGTCTTTAGGGTCTCGTCGTCCAGGGAGCTGGTGACAGCCAAACAAATAAAGTCTTTGGAAAACAAAAAAAGGTTATGGCTCTCCTGAGCCAGGACGAGCATCATTGCCCTCTTGTCCTTTTTGGGCGGTCCGATCATCTGTCAGGTTGCGTACGAAGGAAGACGAAGGAGAACAGGTCAATATCCAAATACACAAAGTTTTGATTCCAAACGGGTACACAGGCAAAAGTAACACAACATATTATAACGGTGATCGGACAATGAACTGAACTGAAACAGGAACTGATATACAAACAGGGAGATTAACAAATGACGTGCAGCTGTGATGGTGGTTAGTGTCCATGGTGATAGATGAATGTGCGCAGGTGAGGAACAGGAGGGATGCTGGGAAATGGAGTGCTAGTGCTGGTGACTGTGACATGGAGTCTTTTTTGTATGAATGCAATGAAAAAAATGGGACTAAAAGTAAACTCATCTTTTCAAGAGTGTTATAAGCTGATAATTTGCTATTTATTATTTCTATTACAATTATACTTATAAGTTTTAAATTATAACTTTAGTTCTATTTTTGTTGTTATTGAAATGTCTTTATATGAGAAGTACATTTTGCACTTTTTATTTGATGTTTAATTTAAAATGTTAAAATATAAAGTATATCTGACATTAAATGTCCATTCTCTGTGTTTCTTACAAAATTAAAATAAATTTAAAATTAAAAAAATTATTTCATAATAGCCTACAGTCAAATGGGAAAAAAACACTATGCAATAAATGTTACATTAGTTAACTACATTGATCAAAAATTCAATAAATATTCAGATTATGTATTTTTAGTATTTCAGGTATTGTAAATATGTAAATACTGTAAATGTAAATCCTATTTAAATCTATGTGAAAATAGCTTGTATTACATCTAACAAGAGAAAATGACGCTACAAAACTATAGTTGGCATAATTTTAATAAGACCAGAATTGCCATAAACCACATCACCTTCCATCCGGCCTGAGACGTGTGGCCTGGCACGTATGTCCTGTGTTTTTTTTTTAGAATCAATTTGAAGAATGCTAATTGTCACAAACTGCCTGTTTTGGTTTTGCTTTCATTTGTTTCTATCTACTACCTGTTTTCCTTTGTACCAGTTTCCCGCTCCTCGTTTGTTACTCTGGTTTCTGATTAACAAGTCATCACCTGTTCATCATTTGAGTTCAATCAACCTGTGTATTTAAGTTCCTCCTTTTCATTCAATTGTTGTCTGGTATTATTTGTGTATAGACACACTGTACGTTGCCTTCTTGCATTTCAATTAGCTGAGTTTGTTTTATTAAAAAAAACTTTTGTTTGTGGAAACCTGTTTAAACCTTCTTCTTCATCTTCATCTGAACCAGATCGTGACACTAATAGATTTTTATTGCGATTTACTATGTAGCCTACAAAACTCAACGAAGATCACACTTAACAGTCTGTTTTTTATTCAAAGCAGATAAAGCAATTTGCTACAAGTTACATCTGTTTGTTTGATATGCAAACATTTCATTTTCACAAACATTTTCTTTTGGCTTTTCTTGACAAATGTGCTTTAAAAACACACGATCAGCCAAAGACAAAGTGACGTTGAAAGGTCAAGGGTCAAGAGCCCAACAAAAGCAAACACGGTTCACCACAGTAGAGGGCTGCATTGGGTTTGGGCTCCCACGGGACCTGCGGGACCCAACGCAAATCTCACGGGAGCAGGCATTTTTACCTTTGCTGCGGGTGGGAGTGAGCGGTCAGAAAATTTTGTGGGAGACCCGCGGGGAATGGTGGGATTAGGCGTGTAATAGAAATGGAGTCAACACATGAAGTTGAGAAGAAAATTAAAGCGGCTGTTTACTTGATAAAAGCAAAGCAAGACAAGTCAGACACCTAGAAACAATTCTCAAAATTTGCGCGTTTTATTTTGAGCATTCTCGCATCTAGTGCGCCATCAGAGAGGGCATTCAGTGTGTGTGGGCGGATCTTGGAAGAAAGACGCACAAGTCTGGGACCGCAGTCAGTCAGCAATATACTTTTCCTTCATAGTAATATGAGTAAGCAATGCAAGGCCCAGTCAAGCAATGCAAGGCCCAGTCACAATTAATTTGTTAGTAGGCTACATTATTTTTATTTATTTATTTATTTTTTAGAATTATTTGTTTTCTTTTTTGCAATAGCCTGTTAAGCAAGCTATTGTGAATGTGAAATCTGATTTTTTTTTTTTTTTTGAGGCATTCTATTCATTTTATTTATTTTGTTTTGTATTTAATTTGTTTATCTAGAAAAAAGTATATCTAGCCTATTTATCGAGTTCTATCTGTTTATTTATTAAGCTAAAGTTATTTCTTATTGTGCTTTGGCTTATTTACTTAAACTGTTTGTAAACAGTTAAACTGTTTGTTTAGTTAATGGTTCGGTGAGTGTGTATGTAGTAGCCTGCGTTTAAAAACTGAGGTGCCACTAGTTGTGGTGTTGTTTTAACGGTTAATGTTTTATAACACTAAAAATACCCAATGTTTTTATCACATGTGGTGCTTTGGTTTAGTGGCTACTTCATCTTATTTAAACGCAATCATGTTTAAAGTCTGTTATTCTGGATGTTAACTTGAACGAATTTTGGTCTGAGTATTTGTATAGACCTACATTTTTCACAAGCTCTGAGAGAAAGTCCGCGGGAGTGGACACAAACATTGCGGGCGGGCGCGGGCAGGAGTGGAACACGCAGGTTGCGGGAGCGGGCGGTCCTGGTCAGACATTCAACGGGAGCGGGCCGGTGCGGGTTTAAGAAATCAGTCTCACTCAGGGCTCTACACCACAGTGACTTCAAACGAATCCATTATTTTCAATAAAACGTCTAAACATCTAAACCTCTGATAATTCTCAATGAGAACTTCTTTAGACATATGACAGATATAAAGTCAAACTAATTAGTAATACGTGAAGCTGTTAATGCTGTTTGTGGAGTTGTTTAACTGTCCTCTGCTGAGATCTAGAGAGATTTAATGCCTTTTATCTTCAGTCTGTTGTAGTTCTTGTGTTTCTCTTTTTTCCTGTTCTTGTTGTTTTTCTTTCTGCTTGTTAACAGCAGGTGTTCATCAGTATCTGGATTTGCTCTGTCAAGTGGACTATATCAGTAAACTAGTGTAGGGAATAGTGAATGAGGGTATAGGGTGTGATTTGGAACCCAGAGTGTTGATTCTGAACACTGATAATTCACAATTATATTTCAGTAGGCTACTTAATCAAAAGCAACAAGTGTTACTCAGAATGCATTGTTTTCTATGGTACATTACCGTTTAAATGGAAAATGGTATGTTACTGTTAGAATCTGGACTTTTTTTACACCACAGTTTTACAGTGCATTATAGCATAAGTTTATTGTCACAAGGACAGTGTTGTTAACTAACTAAAACTATTCAAAATGTTTTTGTTAATAGAAGTAAAGCTGAAATAAAATATAAACATTAGTTTAAAAACTTAAAAAATAAAATAAAAACTTCAAATGATATTTAGAAAAGTTGCCTCAGCAACTAACGGAAATAAAGTAAGTTGAAGTAATAAAAATACTAAAACTGAAATAAAAAAAAATTAAAGCTAAATATAAATATAAAAAGCACTTTAAAAAACAAACACACAACAAAAAAAAAGAAAAGAAAAAAAAATCACAAAACAAAGCTACTGAAACTTAAAAGCTACTAAAAATTTAAAAATGAAAGCTAATTCAAATTATTAATAAATGGTTTAATAATATATAAATAATTTTTTCTTTTTTCTTTTTTTTTTTTTTGGAAAAGAGCTGCATAATTTCTTGAAAATGTCTTCTTTTGTGTTCCACACACCCAAAAAAAAAAAAAAGTCATATGATTTTGAAAATATGAAAACAATACATTTTTTAAACATTTTACTATTATAACTTTTGTAACAGATGTCTTGCTTAAGATTAGTATTACAATAAATCATTAATGTAAAATACTGTCCATTAGTGAATTTTAACTGACAATCACTTTTGGACAAAGGCACTAAACTAGCTTTTCACTGAATAGGGGAAACCTACTGCTACTAAAAACATTTGCTGTCCTCCGGAATTAAACAAAACAAAAAAATTAGCATGATGCATGCATACATCTCATCATGACTTTTCCTGTGGATGCTTATGCAGATGTGAAGTTATCCAGGCTCCTGGATTCTCTCCTGACCTTGGCTTTGGGTCTCCGTTTTGAAGAGGAGAGCGCAGCACAGTAGGTATTCCAGGAATGAACGGAGCAGATTTTTCCTTCTCCCAGCTCCATCCACAGCCAAATCATCTCACACCACCTGACTCCAAAAATATTACTCATACAGACACTGCTGTCTGTGCAAACTCCATAAAACTGTGCTCCCTTTGCCATGTCTGGAGGTTTACTGATGCCCTTTTTTAAACAGAGCCTCGTATGTTTGCAAGAGAAATGTGTGCATTGCACTCATCAATCTAACATTTGTGTTATAAGTGCCCGATTATGTTAATCATTTTGTTTTGGAGGTCTCCTACAATAGGTTTACAAGCATCCAAGGTCAAAAATACTTTAATTTTCTCATAATATACATTGCAGCATCAGCTCTTTTCTCACAGAGTCTGAAACAGTTTGACAAATGATTCGCTCTCTATAAACCCCTCGTTTCTGAGAGCCTAATCTGCTCTGATTGGTCAGATGGCCCAGTGCCAGATCTTCCTCAGCATTTGAATACACAGTGATATAAACAGTAACAGTAGCGTCTGCTTTAACATGTCAATTCAAGCAAGAGTCCTCATCCTCTAGAAGTGCATGCAAAGTACATTTGCATTTGCAGCACAGAAAACAGTGTCTTCTCAAAATGTTGATAACACAGACCAAACTCTTCCAGTCCCAGCTACAACTACAGTGTTTGAGGGTCAAAGTAGACGTTGTTCGCTGGCAGCCAATGAAGACCATAGGCTGGCATTATGCACATTTTGTTTTACAAACCTACGTAGTTTATGCAGGAAATAAGGCTGAAATTACTGACAACTTGTTTCAGTCTTGGGGGCTCTTATGCAAACTTTATACTGCAAATCATCTATGAAAAATAATGGATGATCTGAACTATAGTCTATATAATATATGTATTACTCCTCAGTGTATTATTCTTTCTCTTGACATTTTGCCTCTCAGTACAAATTGATAATCGCTCAGACAGAATAACTGCTAGTCTGGTATTTTTGTGGAAATCTATGATTTTTTCCTTCATTGTTATGTTGATAAATGAAATCCACCTGTTAAATCTGGCTGTGGGTTAAAACCGTGTGCCAATCTGAACACGTCAACCGAGATTCTATGCAGGCTGTAAATTTATAAAAACATATGCATCACCTCAGTTCTGCAGTTGCTTTGATGCTTATTTGAAGTATATCATTGTCTAATTTATTGTCAAAAACCTTCCCACTCTCTAACGATCCAGACAATACAAATTTAAACGCCAAATTCAATATATCTGACTGTAAATGTGTCTAAAGTTCATTATTTCTATTGCTACTGTTTGCTTTCTGGCATTAATAAGGATTTCCACAAAACGTATTGTTTGCTCCTCTACTTTTTGCCACATTTGCCTTCACCAGAAATATTCTCTAATTGGAGATACAGATATATTGAAGAGACTGTTTCCTTATGATGTGATGAACACTGCACAATCACATGTTCAGATAATAAAACCACCTGCCACATCACGTAAGATACAGAGTAAAAAACAGTGTCTAGTGCTACTTGAAACTTCATCATCTCCGCTAATAGGAATCAATGACTCAAGCTGATGATATCAGGTCACACTCTCTGTTCTTGTCTGTCATAGTTATTCTCCTAAGAGATGTGGCAGGCATTTGCATTTATTTATTTATATATTTTTGTCATTTAATAGGCAATAATTATGTTTTTTTTTTTTCAATGGCTGATTCTTAAGGCCTGTTCACACTAAGGATGATAACTATAATGATACAGTTATAAAATTGCTCTGAATATAAATGAATAGCAGAGTCCACACCACAACTATATCGATAACAGCACAGAGAAACATAATAGTTGGAATCACTTTCAGAACGACTTTTTTAGCTGATAAACGATAAAAACGTCAACAGCCAATCAGAATCCATCCTGCTTTAAAGAGCTTGAGCATTTAAAGCGGCAGACAACATAACGGCAGTGTGCACTTAGAATAATCAGAACAATTGTCCGCTGGTGTGGACGCTAATATAGTTATCATTATAATCATGGTTATGGTATCGTTCTTGGTGTGAACAGGTCTTTAAACAGAACAGTTGTTTTATTGTTGCTAAGTCAAACAATGAATTGCTACATTATTTCAACCCTGTCACAGTAAGTTTAGAATTTATATACTTAATTTGAATAAATAACTAAGTTTCTTAGTCTCATTCTTTGTGCCTTGCAATAAATCACTATTATAATTGGGGAAGAAAAACATAATAGCCCATGACATTTCTTTTCAAAACGTGTGTTTTCCACTCCAGAAATGTACAGTCAGTTTTCTTGTACATTGTGCCAAGAACAATAGTTTTTCTTTAATGAAATTGATCACTATGATTTTTCCCATAAAAGTAGAGCTTGACAAGGCCAATGCAAGTGTAAACAATGAAGTGTTGTTAATGACTTACTTCTGTTTGAACCATGTGGTCATTTTAATGATGTCACTGTCTTAAATATGATGCTAGAAAGATCAAGACATTGTTTTTACAGAGGAAATTTTATACAATATAAAAGGGTTGAGCAGAAAGTTAGGATCAAAGACAAAACAAAAAATAAAAAAATAAAATGTTGATGCTTTAAAGGGGACATATCATGACAATCTGACTTTTCCCGTGTTTAAAAGAGGTGGTTCATTATGATTTCACTTTTTTAACTTTAGTTAGTGTGTAATGTTGCTGCTTGAGCATAAACAACATCTGCAAAGTTACAGCACTGAAAGTTCAAAGCAAAGGGAGATATTTTCTGTTAAAGAATTCTCTGTTTTAGGACTACAACAAATTGCTGGTAGGGACTACAACAAGCTTCTTCCTGGATTGGTGACATCACTAACCCTAAAATTTACATAAACCCCACCCCCGAGAACATGCAATAAAGGGGGTGAGGCCATGTTACTGCATTACAGTACATAACACAAATGCAATAGCATATCATAAAAGCAAGATGACAAAATGACAAGTTATAACTATAATTAAACTAAACTATACCTGTTCTATCTTCATGCAGCATATATTTTCTAGCTCTGTAGGTTCTAACAACAGTTCCCACATGAGCGATTTATAGATTATCATGACACAATATGCTAATCAATGACTTTAAGATCATTTAACTCCACATCAACTACATAAATTCATCAACTGTTCAGAAACTTCCTGTTGCATTCAAAATGTTATCGCTTCTTCCTGAGTCTCTCCATCATTGTCTGACTCCGTTTTGAACAGAAAAGGCTAAACAGTTTCTGACATTTTCAGTGAGTCTGCGTGAGGTAATGTGAGGTGCTGCTAAGTGCTAACATGGGCTCCTGAAACTCCGCCCCCTTTTGAGAGCAGCAGCTCGTTTGCATTTAAAGGGACACACACAAAAACAGAGCGTTTTTGCTCACCCTCAAAAAGTGACAAATTTAACATGCTATAAAAATTATCTGTAGGGTATTTTGAGCTAAACCTTTCCATACACACTCTGGGGACATCAGAGACTTATTTTACATCTTGTAGTTGTTACATGTGCACTCTGTCTTGGACTTGTTTTGGACTTGTGTTGTGCCATTTCCCGCCACTAGTTTGTTTCTATAGTTACTGATCACCTCATTATCACCACCAGCTGTATTTCATCACCCACCTTGTTATCCTTTGTATATTAACCCTGTGTTTCCTGTCCAGTGTGGTCCGGTATTGTTTGTGTCTAGTGTGGTTGTCTCTTCTGTTATTCTGCCTGTGGATTTATTAAAAGACTGTTTTCCGTGATCTCCTTCGTCGTGTGCATTCCTACAACCAGCTATTGTAACAGTAGTGCTATAAGTGCTATAATAAGGTGCATCTACCAACCCAGAAAACATGAAAAAGGACAACCCAGTGATTTTGTTTTGGCAAGCCTTTCTCTGCAAGCATGTAAAAAAAACGAGTGATGTTGGAAGAGGATCTTATAATATTACCACCCCTTAATCTTTATGTTTCCACCCACGGCACCTCCATTTTGTTTTCGCAAACAAAAACGATGTACCAGTTCTAAAGCCATGGTAAATGTTTGAGCAAAGCACGCTAACTGTTCTGTCATTGGCTGCACAGATGAGCACAGAACACTATTTAGAGTCTCGTTAGCTTAGCCTGCAAGTTGACCCTGGCAAGCTCGATTGCTAAAAAAGGAGCGTTTCTGTGCATTTGATAGCAATCATAAACGTTAGCTGGGTGTGTATGGCTCTGTTTGGCAAACAGGTATGCTTTGTATAGTGGGTGTCCATACAGGTTTTGCACAAAAGATTAACATGATGGCAGATGCTAGTCGATGAGTTGAATCAACTCCACAGCAACTACATAAATTTATCCACTAACCATTCAGAAATGTCCAATTGCATTTCTAAAAGTTGTAACTTCTTCCTGAGTCTCTCCATCAGTGTCCGACTCCGGTTTGAACAATGTGAGGCTGAACACCGTTACTGACAATCCTCATTTTGGCTGCGTGAGATTCTCAGCTGCGTGAGCTGTTAAAGCTCCGCCCTCTTCTGGAAAGGAGTCCGGGAGCAGCAGCTCATTTGCATTTAAAGGGACACACACAAAAACAACGCGTTTTTACTCACACCCAAATAGGGGCAAATTTGACAAGCTATAATAAATGATCTGTGGGGTATTTTGAGCTGGAACTTCACAAACACATTCTGGGGACACCAGAGACTTATATTACATCTTGTAAAAGGGGCATAGTAGGTGCCCTTTAATTTCAGTATATAATTGAAGTTTTTTATTCTATTAAACTTCTACTTATTTAAAATATGTATAACCCATTTTTAACATATCATATTTCCTTTGCACTTTAAAAAATAAAGGTTCCAAAAGGGGATTTTCGTAGTGATGCAACAGAAAAAACTTTTAATGAACGGTTCTTAAAAAAGAACCAATTTTTTTATTAGTGCTGAAGTATTAACAATTACCCTCGCACACCTGTAGGTAACGGATAGGTGCGTTAGAGAGAAGACCAAAAAAGTCAAAAATCTAAAAAACGAAGAGAATCCCCCACACTATCAATACTTGCAAAACATATCAAAAATATTTTATTAGCAACGTTTTGGTCTCATGACCTTCATCAGGCATTATTAGTGAAGTATAATTTACAAATCTAAAGAACTTTTTCTCACTATAATTAACCTTTTGTCGATTCATTCACCGCTCGATTCATATGGATTAGTTTGACGATCTCTTTATGAACTTTTTGAAGTGTCAAATAAGCTGTCAATGGAGGGACAGAAAGTTCTCAGATTTCTTTAAAATATCTTCATTTGTGTTTCGAAGATGAGTGAAAGTATTTTTTTTCGGTTTTGGGTGAACAAACCATTTCAGAGTGAAAGACTGGCACAGCTGTGGCTCAGTATAATGAGAGAATGGCACAAGACGAGAAAGAGAGCGAGAAATCGTTGAAAAACAAAAAGAGTGGGCCAGATTTTTCATTCTGGCACTCAGGGCTCAGTGTGGTGTCATTATTTCCATAAGTCCACGCTGGCCTGTTCTGCAGAGCTCTGCTGGCTGGGCCTGTGCATTGGATCAAAGCTCGTGGCTGTTGATTAGTCCAGGACCTGAGCCCAGATTCAGGATCCAGAGCTTCAGCTGGGTCAGAGGTGGAACATTAACCTGCCTTCTGGTTTTACCCTAATCAATTTTTATTTATTTATTTATTTATTAAATTTGGGCAGTGTCCTGCTCTCGCTGGACAACCAGTTTGACAGGTTGTTTTCGAGCGTTTACAGATATCAGGCATTTTAAAATTTTAAGCAGCCAAAAAAAAAAGGTGGTCTCCCTTAAAATGGAATAAACATAAATCTTGTGCTTCCTTCCTATTCCCATTTGTGCTTCCTCTGTGGCTTTGTTGTCAGACTGTTTCATGTTAAATTGCATCCGTGAGCTGTACTGATGCTTTTTGCCCAGACAGGTTGAGACCTGTGGGAGGAATTTATAACCAGAAAGTCCACAAAGCTGCATAAGTCTATAACATTTGAAAGTCAATCTCATGAAAACATGCCCAGATTACATTTTACCCCAAACAATATAAAGAAAAACTAAAGAAAATACATTTTGCATACAGAAAATGAAGCATAAAGCCTGGACTTCCATGGAATATCCATTGTTCATCTATCTATCTATCTATCTATCTTTCTAACTAAATCTATCTATCTATCTATCTTCCTATCTATTGTTCATCTATCTATCTATCTATCTATCTGTCTGTCTATGGCAAAACTTACTATAATATGCTGAAATATTTACAAGTTGTGTTGCTTAAAAAGCCTTCAAAGGAGAAAGGTGCATTTTTTTTCTTTTCTTTTTCACTATTATGCAGATTGAGATTTTCTACAACAATCAAGTCTTCATGCTGTTTTCAAATATGTGAAAATATTGCACTAATCTCATTATATGTGTTGCAGAAGTACTGCGTTCCTGACTGGACAGCATCCAGATATTTTCCTAATCTCGATCAAGCCAGAAAACACTGATCTCTCCTTCATTCTCACACTGACCGGTTTCGATTGGATTAGCAGTGCTTGTTTGTTTATAGACGATCTCTTTTCAACACAGGTGGAAATTTAACTCTTCCCCTCACTCTCTGTTATATAAATTTTTCAAGTCTGACCTTGGAATGAATCTGAAGGGATTTGCAAAAGCCTCTGTTCTTCATTTTACCTTCAATCATGTCTATTACTATTGCATTAGGCTTACTGCACGCACAAAGACTGGTCTTTTGTGCTATTTGGCCGATTTTATGAGATTTTTTTTGTTGTTTAGGGGAAAACCTGAAAGCTCCATTGCACTCTTGTTCAGTCTATGTGATTTGATATTGCTGTGGGATTTGTAGACGACGTTCTGCATCATGAATTTTATTCTCTTTTCTGGTCCATATGTAGCAAAGTTCATTTTATCTGTCCATAACACTTTACTCTCCCAGCCAAAATGACTTAATCGCTGAAGCTTTTCTGAAACGGTTGAGGATATTTCCATGTGTTTGAGCAATAGCGATACCTTTCAATCAAGAAGAGACGGTATTAATGTATTTTAAGATTATTATTCCTCATGCATATTATTATTTCAGACCAAACTTTAGGGGGGAAAATCCTGGAAAAAATACCTGAGACATAGAGACCAGAATATCAAAGAGACATGATAGAGGACTCTTCTGCCTTGTACCAGTAAGTAACCACCTAGAATATCTTAGCAAATGCAAAGCAATGCCCTAGCATCGTGGCAGCAAGTTTTGCACATGTAAGCACCACTTATAGCACACATTCTTCAGCTAAGTTTATACTAATGGAAATAGCATGTTTTTAAGACAAAGTTTATTCTGGTTTATTCTATGGCCTTTAGGTTTTTACAAAATCACTCAAAGCTGTTTGGATCTTAGATGTTTGTCACACCTCACAGTTCCCACAAGGACTGGAGATGCATGTGATTGACTCTGGGAAAATGCAAACATGCAATAGTTTTTTGTTTTTTTTTAATCATACTGTAGTATTCGGTCTGGCATTGTCATGCTGATGAATGCTTTTATACTGATACGGAAAGAGCCGAAGCCAAGCTGTTATTTGTTTCAAATGCTGAATTACGTAATGCTCTCATGACTCTAGGGAACTGCCTTGGCCAGATCTTTTCTGCACACTTTCAGAACATGCAGTTTATGTAATGAAAGCTCAAAAGTTCAATAAGGAACATTCACGTTCTCACAAGGGCCCACCAAATTTGATCCAGAACATCTATTTTCGCTTCTCTTTTGAAAACAGTTAAGTAATGTCACATGAATTCTGCACACAATGAAGTCAAGTTATCACGGCTTTTGGGAAAAATAGCACTCCCATCCAAATCATCCACGAGGCACATGCGGAACTGTAATTGTGTAACTTTTGGAAACCCTTGTGGATCTATGGGAATTGCTTTACTATGATCGTTTTTCATTTCTACAAAAGTTTTTTTTTTTCTTTTTTTACAAAAGTATTTTCTGAACAACAGGTGCAGGTCAGTTATGTTCTTAAAGGGATAGTTGCAACTATTTTTTTTTTAAATAATGAAAGTCAATGGTGTCCAAAACAACATTAAAGGGTTAGTGCACACACACACACACACAAAAAATTCTGTCATTTGTTACTCACCCTCATGTCGTTCTACACCCGTAAGACCTTCTTTCACCTTCGTAACACAAATTAAGATATTTTTGATAAAATCTGATGGCTCAGTGAGGCCTGCATTGCCAGCAAAAAACATTCCCTTTTTCAATGCCCAAAAAGCTACTAAAAATATATTTAAAACAGTTCATGTGACTGTTCAACCTTAATATTATAAATACTTATATAATACTTTTTGTACGCCAAAAATAACAAAATAGCGACTTTATTCAACAATATCTAGTGATGGATGATTTCAAAACACTTTATGAAGCTTCGAAGCTTTACAAATCTTTTGTTTTGAATCAGTGGTTCAGATCGCGTATCAAACTGCGAAGGTCTTACAGATGTAGAACGGGTGAGTAATAAATGACAGAATTTTCATTTTTGGGTGAACTAACCCTTTAATCCCCATGCAGTTTCATTGTATGCACACACACACACACACACACACAAAAAAAAAAAAACACACAAAGGCATCTTTCATATGAAGGTGAGTAAATAATGACAAAACCTTCCTTTTTGGATGAACTATCCCTTTAAGTGTACAGACAGTACTTCTAGCGTTATATAGGAGGATGCCATTTGGGTGTGGTCCCACTGACTTGTGGGGTGCCCCAAGGCTCTATTTTGGCCCCTTTATTCTTTTCTCTATACATGCTTCCTTTAGACAGAATGGGTTACTTGTGATATAAAACAAAGTTTCAGCTTTCAAATTCTGTTGATTTTATTACAAAATTCAAACAATAAATACTGTTTTGGCGCTCTTTAATGTGGCATGACAGATTGCGGTAGCGCCTCAGTTCAAGCGGCTCTTGGACCATTCTGTCCTCTTTATTACTAGTTATAGCACCAAATAAACATCAATGAACATCAGAAGGTATGTTAAAAGATACAGTACAACTTACTGAAATGCATGATATCTCATGTAACTCAGACCCCCCCAAAGCTCAACTCAAAAGTTGTCAGCCCTTTTAAAACTTCAGTCAGAAATGTGCGAATTGACAGATTTTTAATAAATAAAACTGTAAAAGTGTGATTGAGGATGAAATGTTGAACACACTCAAGAAGGATAACGAAAAAGCCGCCGTAATCCTTACAAACGGATCATCTGCTGTTGAAGCACGTTTTTCCTTTTCCTCCCCCGCATACTTTATCGCCAGGCCAGATTATGATGAAATATTTCATTCTTCCCTATTACAGCCTGCTAAAGATGTTATATTTTACAGAATGTCTGCGAATTTAGCTTCAGCTTGTGTGTTGGTGTTGCCGTCAGGTCCAGATGTTGAGCAGACCTTTTCAGGGAGGGGCAGGAATGCTGTGACATCAAACATTTCTCCGCTGGAGTTGATCCCGGATCTGGAAGTGATGCGGCAAGAGTTATTGCTGATAACAATCGTCCCCTCAGTCACAGTGACTGGAATAGGTTTGAATGAGGGAGATCCTCAGCTTTCTGTTTGGCTAGTATCTGGGATAGAGTAAATTTGAGGTCCTTAGCTATAAAGAGAAGCAATTTGTGGTTTAAAGAAATCATCTGCAAAGAGGACATCTGTTTAAACGGAGCTTTAAATAGTGGTGTTTACTAAATCAAGTGATCAGTCTTAAAGGGACAGTTCACCCCAAAATATTAAAATTCTGTCTTGCTAAATGAACTTAACTTTTAAATTTGATGTTTCTTCTATAATCCTAAATATGTCTACATAAAATACACAAAAATTAGTCAAAAGTTGCCATACAGTAAGATTATAAAGCGGTAAAATCAATGTGGGAAGCAGCCCAGATCATTTGGTCTTGTTTGGTCTTAGTTCATATTGAGATCTCTGATGTTTAACTGCAGTTGGTGGAGACGCATGTGAGCCAGGGTTATTATAACTAACTAAAAACTAAAACCATAAAAACATTTTTGTTATACTTGAAATAAAATAAACATTAACGGAAATAAAATATAACATAAATATTAAAATATCATATAAATGTTTTATTTCAGCTCGGTCCCAAAGAAACTTTTCTCATTGGAAGTACCAATGAAAATGACCGATTGTTTCTCTAAATAAGACCCTTACTCCATGGCTGGGATCATGCAGAACCCTTTGAAGCTGTGCTGAAACTGCAATTTGGACCTTCAACCCGTTGGTAGCCATTGAAGTCCACTATATGAAGAAAAATCCTGGAATGTTTTCCTCAAAATCCTTAATTTCTTTTTGACTGAAGAAAGAAAGACAAACTTCTTGGATAACATGGGGGTGAGTAAATTATCAGGAAATTTTTATTCTGAAGTGAATTAATCCTTTAAGAGTGTAAGAGTGAAACTCATGATGAGAGCGGTGATGTCATGTATCTGTGCTGTTTGTCTCTGTTGAAGGGGTGGGAACAGGTTGAGGGAAGGATTTTGGAGTGTGGTATATTGCTATAAACCAGCAGACGCACTTATGTTCCTTCACTTGAACCTCAATAACAGGGATTATTTCATACAAGCAACTCCGCTGACAACTGGAACAAACTCCCAACACAGGAACTGAGGTATTTATTCTGGACTACAGCTCAGATATTATTCCAACACACAACATGACCTTTAACTATTCTAGTGAGATCTTGTTAGGAGCATTTTTAGATTTTGCAGATGCTCTGCGTTTTCTGCATCTGCTCGGTATTTACCCTGCATGCTCTCGCAGTGTGTCCGTCAACAATCTGTTTACAAGACGGTCAATGAAGCCCTTCATCAGATTTTATTTGACTCATTCCAGCAGTGAAATGTTCATAAATGTGTGAAGCATATGCTGAAATTCATGAACTCTTATAAAATAATGTCAGACGAAGTCTCTGCGCTCAATGCTGCAGCTTTGCACTGTCCTGAATGACATCATTGTTGTTTCTCTGAGGAGGATGAGGATGAAGAGCGCTCTGAACCTGCTGTCGCTGGTGTGTCTGTGTGCAGCCCAGAAAAACTGGAATCAGGACACATCTGAGTGGGATGGCCGAGGTAAAATCTCTTCAACTTCACTTTTGTGTTTTTTTGTTTGTTTGTTTGTTTTCAGTATGCATAGGTGGTCTGAGGAAAAATTCTGGCTGATCTTAATAATTTCACTCTTAAAGAGCTCATATAATGCAAAATGTTTGTAGAATGTCTCCAAAATAGTTCAGAGGATAAATTATTTTTTACCAGTGTTCAAAAAAGATGTCAAAAAGCTTAATGTGTTCTATTCTATTCTTTTTTTTTTTTTTTTTTTTAAAGAATCAGTGAAAGATCCTAAACTTTCAGAAAATGTTGTTTATACACCTCACACTCAAAATAATCTGCAAAAATTGAACCTTTGACTGCTTGTCACTGGGGCAGAACCCTTAAAAGGACAGCTTTGTACCTTATTTACCTGTAGAAGTTCAAAGTAGTACCTCAAGTGTACATTTTACTACTCTCAAGGTACTAAAATTTACCTTTTAGGGTAGATAAGGTACAAAGTTGTCTTTTAAGGGTTCTGCCCCGTGACAAGCTGTTGAAGGCACAATTTTTGCACCTTTTTTTTTTTTTTTTTGACAGTGCAGGTCATCGAAATAAAATATTATATGTGCTGTTTTACATTTATTTCATGTGAGGGTTGTAAATTTTACAACCCTTTTCACCCATAATTTGGACATATGACAGTTTAAAACCCTTATTTTTCTATTTTTGCTGTTGTTTTCTACCAATATTTTAATAAAAAAAATACACCTAATGAAATCGGTACTGATTTAAATGAAAAAACAAAATGAAGTAAAATGTCAGAATGGATTATAGTTATTATAGTTAACCTAAACTAAAACCATAAAAAAAACTTTTTTTACTTAAAATAATAATATTGTTAAAGTATAATAATAATAATATAAAATCATAAAATATAAAAATAATAAAATATAATAATGAATAATAATACATTTAAAAAAAAAATATATATATATATATATATATATTTCAGCTATTTAACAAGGCAAGATTTCTCATTTTCATTTAGCTTCACTTGCTGTACTGAAAAACCTAAAACTAAAGCTGAAATAAAAACTATATAGGCATATAAAAAACTGATAAAAAAAAAAAAAAAAACACACAACAAAATTAATAAAACTTGAACTAAAATTAAAATAAAAACAGAAAATATAAAAATAAAAAAACTAAAAAATTAATAAAAATGTGTAGAACGCGTCTAAATTGCCATTCAGCTTGCTATTTTGTTGGTTTATAGCTATGAGTGAACTTGTATTTCTCATACATTAAAGAAAAATATGTGTTTGATCATGTTTTTATTTTTCTTACATTAATTTTGGCAATAGAGTTGAATAATAAAGTACCTTTGTTACTTTAAGAAAAACGAGACTCCAATTAGTTCCTTATATTCATGAAAAGTGCCTATGTTTTGTTTGTCTAATATTGTTAAGAAGGGGCCTTTGAGAAAAGAAAATTAAAAATCATAATAATCACACTTTTTATATTTTATTTGGTTGTGCTGTTGGTCGAAATTTAACTTTGTTGGGAGCCTATAAATGGCACTGATGTAAGAATAAATTTAACATTCAAAATAAGAACAATCTCAAGGACGTGCATGACAAAAGATTTCTCAATATGAATTTGCATTCACTTGTCACAGACAAACCGAATGGCAAGAGCTGTTCAAACCTGACGCAGGTCCTGGACAACTGGAAATACGCTATCATGTATCAGGTGAAAGACATGCTGGTCAACGATCATGCGTCCATCTTACCAGAATATGTCAGGTAGGATGTGAAATCTGCTGTTGTTGTAACTTTAGGTGTTTGGTTTCATGAAATCATGAGGTCTTTTTTGTGACTTCTCTCATGGAAAATCAAAGCTAGTCTGTCCATGGCACACATATTGTAGTCCACTCCAGTCTGAGGCCATCTGGCCATTTTATCTGTGACATTTTCCTTTCTGTTTTTTTCTTTTCTTTTCACAGCAACTGGAGAAAATTAGGATCACATGGCAAAAAGGGAAATGATTATTAATCCAAAAATGCTTTGACTGAAATGAACCAACTATAATCTGCACAATATGCCTCCTTCTCTAGGTGCAGGACCTTTGATCCTATGCCTAAAATCTGCCCAGCAGCTTCATGTTCCATTAATCATGTGTGAATGACTTCATGTGCATAATTACTGCATCATTTCTAACTAATTCTGCTACAGATCATCATTTACTTTTATAACCTGACCTCTGAGCAAATAAAATATGTCACTGGGGTTTAATCTAGGTCCTGTCATCTAATCCATACAGTATATTGCTTGAAGTAAAACAACCACAATGTAGATTCCAACCATGAGTCATTGACGTTTTAGATGAATTTCATGTCAAAATGTACTGTAGATAGATGGATGGATGGATGGATGGAAAAATAATGGATGGATGGATGGATGGATGGATAAATAAATGGGGATAGATGGATAAATGGATGATGGTTGGATGGATGGATAAATGGATGGATGGATGGATAAATAGATGGGGATAGATGGATAAATGGATGATGGATGGATGGATGGATAAATGGATGGATGGATGGATGGATGGATGGATGGATGGATGGATAAATAGATGGGGATGGATGGATAAATGGATGATGGATGGTTGGATGGATGGATGGATGGTTGGATGGATGGATAAAAAATGGATGGATGGATGGATGGATGGATGGATAAATGGATGATGATGGATGGGTGATGGATGGATGGATGGATAAATGGATGGATGGATATTGCTTTTCAATATTCTGCAATTCACCTACATGTAAGATTAGTTTTAAAATAATTATAATTAATTAATATAATGGATTTGTAATTTTATTAATTATAATTACTAAATAATTACAACCCGAATTCCGGAAATGTTGGGACGTTTTTTAAATTTAAATAAAATGAAAACTAAAAGACTTTAAAATCACATGATATTTTAGCCAATATTTTATTCACAATAGAACATAGATAACATAACAAATGTTTAAACAGAGAAATTTTACAATTTTATGCACAAAATGAGCTCATTTGAAATTTGATGCCTGCTATAGGTCTCAAAATAGTTGCCATGGTGTAGCATCTCAAACAGTTTGAAGACGTCTGGGCATTGAGGTTATAAGTTTTTGGAGTTTTGCTGTTGGAATTTGGTCCCATTCTTGCCTGATATAGGTTTCCAGCTGCTGAAGAGTTTGTGGTCATCTTTGACGTAATTTTCATTTAATGATGCACCAAATGTTCTTTATAGGTGAAAGATCAGGACTGCAGGCAGGCCAATTCAGCAGCCGGACTCTTCTACGACGAAGCCATGCTGTTGTAATAGCTGCAGTATGTGGTTTTGCATTGTCCTGCTGAAATACACAAGGCCTTCCCTGAAATAGATGTCGTCTGGAGGGAGCATATGTTGCTCTAAAACCTTATATACCTTTCAGCTTTCATAGTGCCTTGCAAAACATGCAAGCTGCCCATACCTTATGCACTTATGCACCCCCATACCATCAGAGATGCTGACTTTTGAACTGAATGCTGATAACACGCTGGGAGATCTCCCTCCTCTTTATCCCGGAGGACATGGCGTCCGTGATTTCCAACAAGAATGTCAAATTTGGACTCGTCTGACCATAGAACACTTTTCCAATTTGAAACAGTCTATTTTAAATTAGCCTTGGCCCACAGGACATGACGGCGCTTCTGGACCATGTTCACATATGGCTTTCTTTTTGCATGAGCTTTAGTTGGCATCTGCAGATGGCACGGCGGATTGTGTTTACCAACAGTGGTTTCTGGAAGTATTCCTGAGATTTGCAAAGCCTTTGCAAATTGATGTTGAGGAACATTGTTTTTAAAGTATTCCACAATCTTTTTATGCACTCTTTCACAGCTCTGGCCATCTCTAAGACATCCCTTTTATAGCTAATCATGTTACAGACCTGATATCAATTAACTTAATTAGTTGCTAGATGTTCTCCTAGCTGAATCTTTCCAAAATTTCTTGCTTTTTCAGCCATTTGTTGCCCCCATGCCAACTTTTTTGAGACCTGTAGCAGGCATCAAATTTGAAATGCGCTCATTTAGTGGATAAGAGTGTAAAATTTCTCAGTTCAAACATTTATGTTATCTATGTTCTATTGTGAATAAAATATTGGCTCATGTGAGTTGAAAGTCTTTTAGTTTTTGTTTTATTCAAATTTAAAAAACGTCCCAACATTTCCGGAATTCGGGCTGTATTAATATTATCAATAATTGTAAAGCAAATGTTTTTATTGTGTTGCTAGGATGTTCTAGGTGGTTGCTAGGTCATTACTTACTTTCCAAAATCAAAAGAATCTTGTCCATGATTTAAGGAATGGGGGACTAGTTATGTGCTTAAATTTAATATTTGGTTTTGGGTTTTAGAACAAACTTATGTATATTTTTTTATGTTGTTTTTGTTTATTGAATTATACACACAGGATCCAGCCCCTCTCAGATGCAGTGGGAGATCTCTATAAGCAGTTCAATACTCTTAAGGAGAACCTGGTGAAGCTAATGAACAAGTTTGACAAAGTGGAAAGCTTTGTGGATGAGATCCAAGCAGGAAAATTTCCCAAGCCAAAACTCTGGACACCCCCGAGACTCCCTGTCAGAAGAATCCCAGTGAAAAGCCCTGTAAGAGTCCCAGGTGAAGCCGTGTGGGCTCAGAGGAGAGCCAGGAGAGGGCCTGAGACTTAACAGACGACAGTAAGAGAGGACAACTGAACTGAACTTCAAACATAATCATGATGCTTTTCTAACTGTAGCCTGCTTTAACCAGAGATGAGCCTGTCGGGATTTAATACAGGTGCATTCTGGGATTTACAGTGTTTTATATTACAAAATATACAGACTTACGTCATAAATTGACTGTATGGAACATGCCGCTTATGAAAGGACCATTATTTGTATAGTATGATGGAGTTTGACTTTTATAAATATTAACAAAAATGTATATTAGATATATTAGAGCTATAGCAGTGGAAAATATGAGGTGAGTTGAACAGAAAAAATGTTAAAGGACATGTGCAAAAATGCATTAAATATTGAAATGTTTACTTTTTCCTCTTTTACCGATTCACTAATGTATTTGTGCATATGTTTTAGCATGTTTATCAGAGCACTATACTCAAAAAATAAGCATATCGGTGTGTTGATCAGCATCTCATTGTTGCATGTTATAATAAGCTACAAGTAAACAACAGCTGGGAAAATAATATACACCAGTAATGAAGAACTGAAAATACTAAAATTATAAAGTATTTCTGATGGACTGTGTCTGTCCTCTACTGGACGATCATTGTAGGAGATCTGAACATCTGAAGTGATGCATTTGTTGAATCTCTGCCTAAATCTGCACATTAATAATTCATTTGGCTTTCGTCATCATGAAAGCAGATGTGCTGGATGGAAACAAAACAGTCAATCATTCTCTCCAAAAGTGTTTCTTATGTATGATGCATCTTAACAACCAACAAAACAATGCTCCACTGACACCTACAATTGATTTTGGTTCTACATGGTGCAAAAGATTAACAGTCTCTTTCATGTGTTGACATTAGGAATAATGTTGCCATTAAAACTCGTATATATCATATTTTTTCTCAGCAAATTCATGCAACAAATGTCTGTCTTTATTGATGTATTCTTTGTACTGATGGTTTGAAAAGCTTTTAAGTTTGAAATGAAAATAAATGGTAAATGTCAGTCTGGTCTGGGCGCCCTCATCTGAAAAGATGCAGTAATTAATGCAATCAGTAGACTATTATTCATGGACACTCACTGATTAAAATGTGACTAATTTAGCCGATACGTTAAACAGTTTACATCGAGAAATATGTCATAATATTTAATAAACTAGATTTTTTTACGCCAGATAATGTAAAATAAACACATTTTATGACTTCTTGATTAAAGAAAGGGACGGTTCCAATTATGTTTTAAAGGAGGGACAATAATAAATATTTATATTTTATATATTTATTTTGATGCGTTGTTAAAAATATATTTTTAATTATAATGTATGAGTGTATAACGCGTGAGTAGACCGATGTTTTACTCTCTCTTTTAAACTTATGATGCTCCAATTTTGTATTATGCGTTCAGTCGCCGGACCTTTATTTTGAAACAACCAAAACCGGAAGTTGTCGTACTGCTGTAAATATGTTCATACCGTGTACAGTGAAGGTTAGTTGGTTAGTTTTTGAATGTGTGTACGCAGTTTGTATATATTTTTCTTACCCAAGTTTATGAAAGAATGATTTTGACACGTTCAGTACATGACTTTGATGTGTATGTGTTATGAATATTTAGTAAAACAAAACCCATGTTATTGACCTCCAGAGATGTGAATGTTTCTGTTAACAAATGTCTTTATATTTATGAATCGTGCTTTTTATATACATACAGAGCCGTTTCTGGTTATAAATAACCTTTTAGACGTAATATGTGTGGAAAGGTGACCTACTTTACCATGTCATAGACACACAGTGGGTTTACTGTACAAGACCTGTCAATAAAATGCATGTCAATAAAATGTCTAGGGGTGTTTTGTTGTAGCAAAAGAGTTAAATGCACCCAAGCGTTACATGATTAAGTGAAGTGAATTATGCCCATATTGTCAATATACCAATATATATCAAATTCAATCTATTAGTGTGTAAGTATATTATGCTTTTTGTGATGTTATAAGAGTTTAGATTCAACAGCATTTTTACTGAAGGTGTTCTCACCCATTTTCATGATCATCCCTGGTAAAGAAGGTACCGGATCCCCTATTTGCTCAGTCAAAACAACAAATATAAACCACAAGTAGTTGTGCTGATAATGGTACAATATTCCTTTTGAGTGACACAACCATCTGTTAAGACTCTTCTTCATGAACTAACAATGTAACAACACATTCCCAGAAGAAGCGGGCAGCCAAATTGTTCAGTTCCTCTTATATAAGTGATAGATGGTTTAAGTCATGTCTGCAATTTAACCTCATCACTCAAAAATAAACTAAATTAAAGTGCATTTCTTCACCCTGCAACCTTCAGGTCCAAGCCTGGACCTCAAACCATTAAGCAACATTTAGGTATCAACCCATACCCAGGTATGTGTGCAATCTGAAAGTGTAAAATGATATAAAATATGATGTGTAAGATATGATATGGTCATACAGTGTTTGTCTCTATAGCCATGGAAGACGACATACAAGAGGAGGTGCGGTCACAGTTCAAAGACAGGGGACTGGGCGGCTGGCAGATCTTGCAGCTGACGGCAGGCTCAGGTCTGGCGCTCTACGCCGTCTGGGCAGGAGTTCTGATGCCGGGGTTTCGCAGAGTACCACTCAAACTACAGGTGAGCTTTGAGGTGTGTGTCGGTATTAATGCAGTACATGATGAGTGATTTATCAGACCAATAACTGCTGCTGTGTTTCAGGTGCCTTATATGCCAGCGAGCAGAGCTCAAGTGTGTAACGTTATGACTCTGCTGAAGGGCAGATCTGGAGGCATCGCTGACCTGGGATCAGGTGACGGCAGGATTGTAAGTGATCCTCATACTTTTTCATTTAGTTTGGGGTCGGTAAGATTTTTGAAAGAACAAAGTGTTTTCTGCTCACATAGGCTGCATTTATTTCATTAAACACAGTGAACAAAGTAATATTGTGAAATATTATTACAATTCAAAATAGCTGATTTCTGTTGTAAAATATTTTAAAATGTAATTTATTCCTGTGATCAAAGCTGAATTTTCAGCATCATTACTCCAGTCTTCAGTGTCACATGATTCTTCAGAAATCATACAGATATGCTGATTTGATGCTCAAGATATATTCCTGATTATTATCAATGTTGAAAACAGTTGTGCTGCTTTATATTTTTGTGGAAACCATGTTGTTTTTGTTAATGGGATTTGTTAATGAATATAAAGTTCCAAAGAACAGCATTTATTTGAAATAGAAATCTTCTGTAACATTATAGATGTCTTTACTGTTACTTTTGATCCATTTAATGTATACTTCCTTCATGAATGAATGGATTTCTTTCAAAAGAAAATCTTACTGGCCCCACACTTTTGAATGGTAGTGCATGTGCTTATGTGTATGTTGTAAATGTGTGCAGGTGTTAGAAGCGTGTCATCAGGGTTTCTCTCCAGCAGTTGGTTATGAGCTCAATCCTTGGCTTCTTCGTCTTTCACGCTTTTATGCGTGGAGAGCTGGACACCACAGAAGTGTTTCATATCAGCGAGAGGACCTTTGGAAGGTATTGTGAACATCTTACCCAGACATTATACACCTGTATAATATAAATATTTTTATGCATGGTATGTATATATATATATATATATATATACACTACCAGTCAAAAGTTTGGAATCGGTAAGATTTTTAATGTTTTTAAAAGAAGTTTCGTCTGCTCACCAAGGCTGAATTTATTTAATTAAAAATACAGTAAAAACAGTAATATTGTGAAATATTATTACAATTTAAAATAACTGTTTTCTGTTTGAATATATTTGTTTGAATATATTTTATAAAAAATGTTTGAATATATTTTATAAAAAATGTCAGCAGATCATCATATTAGAATGATTTCTGAAGGATCATGTGACACTGAAGACTGGAGTAATGATGCTGAAAATTCAGCTTTGATCACAGGAATAAATTACTTTATAAAATATATTCAAACAGAAAACAGTTATTTTAAATTGTAATAATATTTCACAATATTACTGTTTTTACTGTATTTTTAATTAAATAAATGCAGCCTTGGTGAGCAGATGAAACTTCTTTTAAAAACATTAAAAATCTTACCGTGTCCAAACTTTTAACTGGTAGTGTATATACAGGTGCGTCTCAATAAATTAGAATGTCGTGGAAAAGTTAATTTATTTCAGTAATTCAACTCAAATTGTGGAACTCGTGTATTAAATAAATTTAATGCACACAGATTGAAGTACTTTAAGTCTTTGGTTCTTTTAATTGTGATGATTTTGGATCACATTTAACAAAAACCCACCAATCTCAATAAATTAGAATACTTCATAAAATCAATAAAAAAAAAAAGATATTTTAAACAGAAATGTCAGGCTTCTGAAAAGTATGTTCATTTCTATGCACTCAGTACTTGGTTGGGCCTCCTTTTGCATGAATTACTGCATCAATGCGGCGTGGCATGGAGGCGATCAGCCTGTGGCACTGCTCAGGTGTAATGGAAGCCCAGGTTGCTTTGACAGTGGCCTTCAGGTCATCTGCATTGTTGGGTCTGGTGTCTCTCATCTTCCTCTTGACAATACCATATAGATTCTCTATGGGGTTCAGGTCAGGCGAGTTTGCTGGCCAATCAAGCACAGTAACACCATGGTCATTGAACCAGCTTTTGGTACCTTTGGCAGTGTGGGCAGGTGCCAAATCCTGCTGGAAAATGAAATCAGCATCTCCATAAAGCTTGTCAGCAGAAGGAAGCATGAAGTGCTCTAAAATTTCATGGTATAAGGCTGCGTTGACTGGACTTCAGTGGACCAACACCAGCAGATGACATGGCAGCCCAAATCATCAATGACTGTGGAAACTTCACACCAGACTTCAAGCAACATGGTTTCTGTGCCTCTCCACTCTTCCTCCAGACTCTGGGACCTTGATTTCCAAATAAAAAGCAAAATTAAGAGGGCTTTGGACCACTGAGCAACAGTCCCATTCTTTTTCTCCTTAGCCCAGATAAGACGCTTCTGACGTTGTCTTTGGTTCAGAAGTGTCTTGGTACGTGGAATGTGACAGTTGTAGCCCATTTCCTGAAGACGTCTGTGTGTGGTGGCTCTTGATGGACTCCAGCTTCAGTCCACTCCTTTTGAAGCTCTCCTAAGTTCTTAATTCAGCTTCGCCTGACAATCTTCTCAAGCCTGTGGTCATTCCTTTCACTTTTACACCTTTTTCTACCACACTTTTTCCTTCCAGTCAACTTTCCATGAATATTCTTTGGCACAGCACTCTGCGAACAGCCAGCTCTTTCAGCAATGACCCTCTGTGGCTTACCCTCATTGTAGAGGGTCTTGATGATCGTCTTCTGGACAACTGTCAAGTCAGCAGACTTCCCCATGACTGCTGTTGGGATTACTGACCTAAACCCAGTATTTATACCCTGAGAATGGTAATATAATAGAACTTGAAATTAAATATTCTAATAATTTGAGATACTGATTTTTTGATTTTGATGAGCAGCAAGCTGTAATCATCAAAATGAAAACAAAAAAGTCTGGAAATATTTTACTTTATGTCTAATAAATCTAGAATATATTTAAGTTTTACTTTTTGAATTAAATTACAGAAAAAAAAAAACTTTTTCTTGACATTCTAATTTATTGAGATGCACCTGTTTATATATAGAGAGAGACAGAGCGCGTTCAATTGATTAAAAAAACAAATTAATAACAATTTTTTTCTGTAATTAATCATGATAAATTGCATATTAACATTATATTTTTATATTGTAATAATTTCTCATTGAATCTTCAAATAAATGTAGAAACAACATAAAGATGGCATATTTTAAATGTGTTTAATGGCAAAACAATAATGTTTAATTTAAGTACTATATCTACTATCACTGATACTGGTGTCTCTATTAAAATGATTTTTTGTTCAATTTTAGCCATTA
Organism: Hypophthalmichthys nobilis; assembly: GCA_037950665.1. NCBI lineage: Eukaryota > Metazoa > Chordata > Actinopteri > Cypriniformes > Xenocyprididae > Hypophthalmichthys > Hypophthalmichthys nobilis. Next base: position 37,836,995 of record CM075475.1, on the reverse strand, counting down.
ATTGTAGTCATTCAACATTATCAATTTTAACATTTAATAGGCTTTAAAAATATACTTAAAATATTTAAAAATATTAACAACTTTTAAAGGGGTCCTTGATTATGATTTCACTTTCTTTTTTTACTTTAGTTAGTGTGTAATGTTGCTGTTAGAGCATAAGCAACATCTGCTAAGTTATGCAAAGTTCAGTGCAAAGGGGGATATTTTCTTTTACAGAAATGTCAGTGTCCGACTCCGTTTTGAACAATGTAAGGCTGAACACTGTTACTGACAAACAGCTTTGTTGTTGTTGAGCAACTGAAGCGCGAGCTGTTAAAGCTCCACCCTCTTTTAGAAAGCGGGCCGGTAGCAGCAGCTCATTTGCACTTAAAGGGACACACAAAAACGTGACACACCCAAATCGGGGAAAATTTGACAAGCTATAATAAATGATCTGTGGGGTATTTTGAGCTGAAACTTCACAGACACATTCTGGGGACCCCAGAGACTTATATTACATCTTGTGCATAATAGGTCCCCTTTAAGTGACCTTAAAAACATCTTCACATAAACTATATATTGAATATAGATTAATCCCTATTAAAGCTACACAAGTTATTCAGTTAAGAGCAGTGAGTGATTTTATCTTTTGTTCTTTGATTGACATTAGTGACCGACTGCAGCAGGTTTATTAGGCTGCTGTCACTTTAAGAAGACCTGAGGCACGTGACGCAGATCTGACATGCATTCAATTTTCTCAAAACACACTACGTTCATTTAAGACTTTTTAAAATCATTTAAGACTGTGCTTACGAAAATACTTGACAAAAACTGGCATTTTGACATAATTGTGTGAATGTGCGTGTTTCGGGTCAGTCAGGTGACGTCACAGACAGTGCTCAGTTCAGATTTGAGTTCTCTGTTGTTCTCTGTCTTTTCATGCTTGAATGGTTTAAAAGCACTTGAATGAATGAGAGTGTGAGCATATAATGTAACACAGCCAAAGGATAACAGGAAAAAATGGATGCTAATTGCAAAATTAACACATTAATATTGACAGTTGAGGTTCAGAATATTGAATATTTTGAACATCTAAACGCTTAAAATACTATATTATACTCAAACAGATTCTCTCATACAAAACACTATCCTGAATTCTTATACACATACACCTTTCTCATACAGAAGCAAGATATGATAATGTGTGTAATATATGTGCATTTGTGTTTTTGCATGTGTATTTCCAGGTTGATCTCTCAACATATAAAAACATCACAGTATTTTTGGCCCCTAGTGTGGTAAGTCCCACAGTGATTTCTAAATCAGTCTAAATCTTTTAAAGTGAAAAACTGAAAGTGACATGTGAAGGCCAAGTGTGGTAACCCATGCTTTTAACCCATCCAAGTTAATGCATAATAAGATGTAATAGACTTTATTCAATCAATTTGTGCATTTGCATCATATTATTGTGCCTAAAGGCCTCATATACCATGTATTGTGTGTTTATCAGTTAAGTCTTTTACAAAAGAAGCTGTTGGCTGAGCTCCCTGAAGACGCTTTGATTGTGGCGGGACGCTTTCCGTTTCCTGATTGGACAGCGTGCAAAGTCGAGGGTGAAGGTGCAGACAGAGCGTGGGCCTATCACATTCAAGAACTGAGACAACACTACCAGTCACAAAATACAAGTGTCTTCTGATGGGAAACATATATATATTTTTAAAAAAATCTTTATTTTAGCTTGCTTTTTGTGTTAATTTTATCATGTTTTGTAGACTTGTTTGATGCACACAGAATGTTTTTAAAAATGTATGAATTATATCATTTTTACTGTGCTCTCACTCACTCACGAAACAACTCGTAAGATGTCGAAAACAAAGTCAGTGCCTGTGGGTGTTCCTTAAAGGGTTCAAACCCGTGGATCACTTCCTGTTTCTTAAAGTGACCTAGATAATGTCATGTCTTTCAAGTGTTTCTCTTCTACAGAAAAAAGGAAATAAACCTAATTTATTGTGAGTCATCTTTAGTTAATGTATTGTTTGAGAAGTGTATGTTTCTAATACACTTAATGTTTACCACTCTTTCTGTAGTCTTACTCAACATGTACTTGGGTTGCATAATGTGAAGTTGCTGAGCAAACCACATTAAACAGTGAGCAAGAGAATGGCATGCTCTTCCCTTTTATGTTCAGAAGTGACTGACTGATTCTCACAAGTACATATACCTGCAGAAATAAAAGGCATCAAAGCTTTTTACGGTATTACAATGTGGTTTTGGCCATTTGGTCTATGCTGATACATACATATATATATATATATATATATATATATATATATATATATATACAGTAGTCAACATTTTAAGTGGATCAAAACCTTTCATCAAAGTTGTCCTAAAACACAAGTTATAAGGTTGCCAATGGTATGTTTTGGAGCTGACCGTTTCGTATTGACCGTTGGACATAATAATAGCCGAATACCAGACGATTAAGAAAATCTAAATAAATAAATGATTTTTTAAAAATATATATAAATAAATATTTTAGATAGAAACTAAATGTACCCTATAGTATACATTGGATATACAAGAAACTATATAGGTGCATTTTAAAATTAGGATGGAGTGTCCGCGACATCTAAAAGATTGAAAAGCCTTGCTTTAGAGGATGCTGCATGTGTAATAATGGGGCAATACCTGCACACAAAGTGCATACTGTACTCAACAAGTGTCTTGTTGCGGCCGGTTTCATCCGGCCCGATTAAGATTTCACTTCCGGTAGTTTAATGGGCTGAGTACATTGGGAGGCAAAAGCACTTAGTAACAAGTTCCTAAATACAGTTTATTGTAGGGCGCAAAATAATCTTCCTCAAGGGGCGCTTGACGGCTCACAGCGCCGAATCCCCTATTGAGAGACATTAAAATCTCAGAATGTTTTATGTGTTATTGGAGATATTTTCATAATATAAACTATAATCATTTAATTAAAATTATTACAACTATACATGCCTGACATGCTAATCGAAATTTTCCGTCTGAATCCTCTATTAAAATTATTTAAATGACAAGCTAGTTTAGTAATCACAAACGACTGTGACTGGTACATTCTGACCAGCGCTGAGAAAAGTAACACATATCACGTGACAATGACGTCTAAAGCGAAAGTAAACGGCGTTTAAAATGAAACTTCTTTTTAAATTTGTTTTTAAAATAGTTATCTAATGTCCTGCAATAAATTTTACAACGTTTAAGTAGATTTTTTTATGATGTGTGCTGTGTAGGTTGATATTCTTTGTTCTAAAAAATAAATAAAATAAATAAATGAACAGGAAAAACAAACAAATAATTAAATACATTCGCATTACATTTATATTTATCCTTTTCGCAGGACTGAACCCATGACCTCGTTGTTGCTAGCGTCATGCTCTACAGTTTGAGCTAAAAAAAAATAAATAAATAAATAAAAAATGTAATGTAAAAAATGTAAATCGTACACATAAATACTAAAATGAACTGAAAGTATTTAAAAAAAATTAATACTACTACTAATAATAATAGTAATTATTATTGTATTAAAGTCCGGATAGGGTACAATATTAGCTGCCAGACTAAAAAAAAAAAAAAAAATTGTTACATATTTTCAGAGCTTTTATGTTTGTAGTGTTCCAAAAGCTTTATTCATATTTTGAAGTGATTTATAAAATGGAAGAAATTTTGTTTTGCAAAGAGCCCACTTCTTCTTATGCATATGATATCTTCCTAATAAAACAAGTAATTGCAGAATGTATTGTTCGAACCATCGCTCCTGACCAATTAGAGACAACTTCCACTCTTTAAGCACCGCCCATTTAAGTACATCACTCCTTCACGCTACTTGGCGTTCTACTCTTTCATTTCTACTTCTATGAGGAAGATGTCACTTCCGTTAGGTTAATGGACAGAGGAGAGGAAGCTACGAGAGGCCTGCACGGAAAGAGCGATCCCACTAACCCAAGGAGTGGCTCTATCAGACTTTTTAAGGCTCAAATTAAAGCACCGAGTCCCACACAGCGCTACCACCACCCGAGACGTGAAGAATAGAGTCCCGACATATTTTTAAGACCGCTGTTTTGTGGACCTTCTCTCTGTTTCGCAGTGGTTTTATGCGGTTTGTCTCCGTGTATCCGGGCAGTGTCAGTTCCAGTCTCGTCCCCTTTAGTCTCGCGCTAGATCAACAATAATAACAAGTGTCCCGGAGCCCGAACCCGGGGTCCACCGGGCGTGTGCGGGACAGTGATGCAGGGTTTCGGTGCTTCCAGAAGGTGAAACACAAAGGCCCCAGAGGAAGCATGAGCGAGCAGATCCAGATTCATCTCATATTATAGCCGCGTAAAAGCTCAGAGCCCGGGCATGGTGAGTCAATATTAAAGCATATGTATATATATATATATATAATACACTAACTTGTATATTTATCCATAATTTCTCTTATGCAATCGAAAATCGTGAACTTTCTATATGTCTGCACCAATGCCTGGAGGCTGCGTTGCTTTTTAAGCGTCTGTGCTTCTTTGTTTATCTCTAAATAATCATATGATATTGTGTTAGAAGCATTGATTTAATTTAAGCACCTGTCAAAAACACTTAGGTTTATGTGTGTATTTCCGTAATATGATGGCTTGTGATAGATAGACATAGCAGTAATATCTATCAGATAAGAAGGCACATCAAATGCATAAGTTATTCTGTCATTAAGGGATGATACCAGGTGATATTCACGCATAAATGAAACGCAGCAAAGCTTCTGCGTGTGTATGTAACGGTGTGCCTTTGAGTTTATGACAGTCTGAACGGCATGAGGAAATCAAAGGCATTCTTCTGCTGCTGTGACGTCACGCTCACACTGTGGAGCAACACGCAACATGTTGTGACTCATACGAAGAATTTAGAACCCTGAGCATCATCATCATCATCATCAGCCCACTTCCTGTATTCGTCTTCCACTCATTTTTACTTTTCAGTGCTCTTTCTCACACTTTTATGTGAGATGAGTATTTTGAGGCTAAGAGTGCATTGAAAAAAGAAACTGTTGAGAAAAAGCAACGTTATGCATCACGCTTAGTCTTCAAGGGTTAATGCAGAGCTAAAAATTGAATAATTACCCCAATAAAATAAATTAACCCCCTCAAGATAAGTATTTTCATACTTTTCTCGGTCCAAATACATTTAGAAGAAAATATTTTTTGATGTTTTTTTTTTTTTCCCAGCTGTTTTTGTCCTTTCACCCCAAAACAACATTGTATAAACAACAATACAACACATTTTTCAAAAAAAATATATTTTGTGTTCCCACAGAAAAAAGTCAGTCATACATGACATGAGGCTAATTAAAGGCACAATATGTAAGATTTTTGGACTAAAATATCCAAAACCACTCGAACAGTGTTATATATTTTGTTGACATGTGTACTTACATTATCCTAAATGATTTCAAGAATGTTTAAATCCAGAGAAATAAGCAATTTTTACCAGGACACGGATCGTGTCCGTGCGTCACCTATCAATGACATCATACCCGCGTTACCCTCGATTTACGTTTTTATTTTGTGGAAACCATGGAAACACTAAAGACGTTTTAATATATTAAGTGTTTTATCAGACAGGTGAGCAACTGTTTGGATACATTCATCAACAGAAAACGAATCATGTTATATAGCTCAACACAGTAAGTGTTATTGTTTGAATCTCGTTCTCTTGATTTACCGCGAGTACCATGTTTACCATGCCTAATATTGATCTATCTTACCGCAGTGTGCAACAAGTGTCTCATAGCAGCCGCCGAGCGAACGCAGAGTAGCTTTATAACAACTTTCAACACACAAACTTATCAAATATGATAAACACCGCTGCATTACCCCACATATGCTTGACCGGAAGAAGCGGAAGCGGCGACTGCGGCATAATAAAAGTACCGCTGCTCTCGAGACGTGTGTCGCGCTCGTCTCTCATTAGCAATCGCGCCAGCAGCCTCTTTCTGTTCCACACCTGGCTTCATACTACAGTAATATTAATTATTTTCCACCAGCTGTAGACATGAAGACAACACCTCCCATGATTCCGCGAAATCAAGGCGTCGTCAAGCTACGCCTTTGTTTTGAATAAGCGACCTCTAGTGGCGAAAATTACATATTGTGCCTTTATTGACAAACTTTTGATTTTTGAATGAACGCTCCCTTTATAAGTAAAAGATTAGCTGTTAACATCTCTACACAACATAAGTAAGTTATGACAATGACAACAACAGCAGCATAAATAAAGCCAGCAAACCATAAAACAGTCCATTATTCATGCTGCAATGCATGCTGGGAGCTTGCAAATCGTTGTGAAAACATTTGAGGAATATATTGGTTAGTCTAAAATGGGACTTTATGTATATTGACAGTTAAAATTGTTGTTTTCTGGATTTACAGTTCATATATGCGATAGAGATGTGTTTGACGCATTGTATGGTTACATTAAAAGTTCAGACTGAAATGCCTTAACTTGTATATCATATGTCATATCTCATCTTTCTCTTCTGCCCTTCCCCCTGTCTCTGTCTCTCTCTCTTCTGCAGGCGTCAGAGGAGTCCTCCTTAAGGGCTCTGGAGAGTCTTATGACAGAGTTTTTTCACAGCTGCACCACCAATGACCGCAAGAGAGAGATTGGTGAGCATATGCCTGGCACATACTCTGGCCTTCATACTCTTATCATTTCCTGATTTGCAGAGTCATTGTTTGTACTGTACTAATCTAAATACGCAGTCACTTGTTCATATCATTAGATGTCTTATTTTCTCTTCTGAAATTAAAGCATACTGAAATGTTAACATGATTACCTACATTCACTTCAATGATGCGTGTTTGGTGTTCGGCAAATTGTGAGGTATGATGCGCTAGAAGTACTATAGTTGCTATTAAATCTAAATGGCAGGACAAGTAACAACAAGTGTAAACTGTGGTAAAGTCTGTCAAACTTTGCACTGTTTCTGTCAGTGTGTAGCACCTGCAACTCTGCAGAGCCGTCTGAAGTAGCCCAGTGTTCGAAATGAGCAGCTGAAGTTGTTTTAAACAAGATACTTGATCATTTTAGTCTGACCTGAAAAGTTTGAGTGGCACATTTCAGCTCTATTTATTGTATATCGCTCATTTCATATGCAAAGAAGTCCTTTACATAAAAGTTTTTAAAAGGAGCTATTCTGGTTTTTTGCCATGTTCAACTTTCTGTAGTGTGTGTAAAAGGTCTGCAAAGTTACAAGTCACTCCAGAGAGAGTTATTCTCTATATCAGTAACACTGTTTCTGAACTGTTTTCTTCCGGGAACGAACACATCACAATATTCCTCATTTAAATAATTCCAGCCAAAGACATGCGCAAAATAAAGGGACGAGGCCTGGTTGAGTTAGTTAGTAGTGTGTTGAAATTAGGGCTGTCGCGATAACTGCAATATCGTAATACTGCGCTATTGAAGAGCCAACCGCAGAGGACTGCAAAAACCGCAGCAACCGCGATATTTGCATGTTTTCTTTTTTTTTTTTTTTTTTTTTTTTGAAAGATTATGTCTTTCTGGTTTTACGCTTCATGCATGCGTACTAAATATTAAATAAGTTAATAATGATAGCATAATGTGTACCATGGTGATTTGTACAGAGGCTCTGTAGATTTGCACTAAACAAGCCTAAACAGACAGTGAATGTGAGAGAGATCGACTGAGGTTGAAAAAGGTTGTCGTGTCCAAGGATAGCGAAATCTCTGCCTTTGCATCGATGCATTACTGGTCAGCTGAGCCTTATAAAGTGGCGCTCAAAGTTAAAATGATTTCAACAGCTTGTTTCTTTACATCTCTCTTTGAATGAATCAGCGTTTTGAACGTGTAGTTGAATGAACGCTGATTCGTTAAAAGAGAGACGCGGCGCTGAGCTTCTCGTCCGGTGTGCGACCGCCTTTAAAAACAGTCCCTTGCCGCCACCATGTCATACACTAATGTTAACACAATGTAACTGCACTGACTAACAGCCCTTCTAGAATGTGCAGATGAGTAGTTCTGCTTATACTTGTGAAATATCAGCAGAAAGTCTTGTTTAGTCAGATTTGAGGATCAGAACTAACTATTATACATATAACAATAGCCCTACGATCTTATTGTCAGGTTTATATTCTGTTATGTAGACCCTTATATTGATATTCTCTTCTGTTTACTTCACTTCCTGTTTCAATGCTCTATTTAGTTTCGTTATTGAATATGACCTCGTTACACAGTGTGATATATATATATATATATAATGTATGTGTGTGCCGGTAATACTGCATATCGCGCTATTGAGCCACTCAAAAATACCGCAAAGGAAATTCCTTAACCGTGACAGCCCTAGTTGAAACTTGCGGTTATGATAAGAGGCATGACATTTCCCTAACATGCTCGAAGCAGTTGACCAATCACAGCACACTGGTCCAGCTGACCAATCACAGCACATTGTGCTTTTCAGAAGGAGGGGCTTCATAGAGACTAAACAGAGCGATACTGACAGACTGGGAAGAGAGGTGCTGCAACAATGAAGAATATGAGAAAAATAATGTGTTTTTTTTTTTTTTTAAACATTCAAGAATGAAAACCTATTCTACTAGACACTAAAATCAAGACTTTGAAAAAAGGGCATAATAAGTCTCCTTTAAAGGCACAGCAGCACAGAAACGGCATCTAACGCTTAGAAAAAGACTGTAAAGTATGAATGTTGTTGGTTCTCTGATTAAATTGCTTATGTTCTTTTATTGTAAGTTGCTTTAGGTCAAAGCGTCAGCTGAATGCAATGGAAAATGCTCATGAAAAACTAAATTATGACTGTTTTGATGCAACAAAGATTTTAAAACTTATATGGGAACCTTTAATAAAAAATAATTATCATGCGTCCCCTTTAAGGTGAGGAATGTGTCTAATAACTGTTATATTTTGTGGGTGGAGACCACATTCGTGACATTTATACTTTCTCTTGACTTTTGTAAAATGCTTGGTATTTGGGTTTGTTTGGGAGCATTTGGCCAAAGATTTAGTCCATATCCTGTGCCAAAACATGGTGCTTTGAAACTCAGGACTTGTAGTTCAATGTATGATTAATGTACAGCAGTGATACTTTTGGAGAAAGTAACTCTTTGTGAAACTGGTCAAGCTAAATTGATGACCTGTGAATAAGTCACACATTTGCACACTGGAAATTTTCAGTTTCTAAGTCCAGGGTTGATGGTATGTAAGAGATGGTATGTGATGGCTCATGTTATATTATTTTACTTTTTTGTAAATGTATTATTGATTTTCTCTTAGGAACAGTCCACCCAAATATGATAATTCATCCATTTAAAATTGCTTGATTTATGTCAATTTCTACTTTAGACTTGACTCCATAATTATAAATTTAGCCCATAATGCAATACTAAAAATAAAGTAAAATATGAAGTGTGAATGAGATTTTTACTGAAGCTTTTTATCACATTAATGCATGTGGAAGTCAAGTGTGCTTGTTGTCTTTGTAGAGCCTACATCTGTACAAACTTTCACACTGCTTCACACTATGTCTTCAGACAAAACCAAATGTTAAAAACTATCAGATGCGGTTCAGTTTCTCAGTTCCTAATTGTCATGAGGCGTTCTTTAAAATGTTGCCATAACAAAAATCTGCCATATTTAATAGAGGGAAACGTAGTGCTGGTAGTGTCAGTGTTTAAGGGTTCACTTCTAAGGGAACACAATGCACATTGATTAAAAAAAAAAAAAGATTTAGATAAATGCATCTGTCAAATTAATGTAAGTAATGAAGTTATTGTGAGGTAGCTCTTCCTAACAAACATACTGTAATTTGAGCTCTGCTGGTTTTTGAAATGCTCATCTATGTTGGTGTGCAACAAAGCAATGTTTTCTTTTTCATGCAAATATGCGAAACTCTGTGTACAAGGAGCATTTGTTAACTTTGAATTAGAAGTGAAGAGCTCCAGTTATGGGACAAGCCTTCATTTATACTTTACAGAAGATGTTCCTGTGTCTGTGTGGAAGTATCTTGTATAAGCCCTTTTCATTGCATTTGAGTAAAAATGCTTGTGTTCGTCTTTGAAGGAAGTTTCTGATGAGTGTTTGTATGGTGTTAATGGCAACAAACCTGACTAAACATTTTGACTAAAGATTTTAATGACTTCCACTATTTGCTTTGTTTCAATTAGGTAAGAATGTGTTTTTGTAATGACTGTTTTGTGGTGTTAATTGCAGAAGAGCTGCTGAACAGTTTCGCGGAGCAGCCTGGCTCATGGAGGCACTGCCTCTACTTCCTCTCTAACAGCAGAAATGAATATGTCATGATGTACAGCCTTACTGTGTTTGAGGTAAAATTAACCATTCAGTTCATTATCTTTGTTATTATGTAGATTAATTTCATGCAAATTGCCAAGTCCATGTTCATGTCATACACTAATGTTAAAAAAGTTTGGAGTTCGTACAATTTTTTTGATTTTTCTTCTGCTCATCAAGGCTGCATTTATTTAATCAAAAATACAGCAAAAACAGTAATGTTGTGAAATATTACAATTTGAAATAACTGCTTTCTATTTGAATATATTGTAAAATATGATTTATTCCTGTGATCAAAGCTGAATTTTCAGCATCATTACTCCAGTCTTCAGTGTCACATGATCCTTCAGAAATCATTCTAATATGTGACCCTGGACCACAAAACCAGTCATAAGGGTCAATTTTTTTAAATTGAGATTTATACATCATCTGAAAGCTAAATAAGCTTTCCATTGATGAATGGTTTGTTAGGACTATATTTGGCCGAGATACAACTATTTGAAAATCTGGAATCTGAGGGTGCAAAAAAATCAAAATACTGAGAAAATGGCCTTTAAAGTTGTCCAAATGAAGTCCTTAGCAATGCATATCCACTCACAAAAATAAATTTGATATATTTACGGTAGGAAATGTACAAAATATCTTCATGGAACATGATCTTTACTTAATATCCTAATGATTTTTGGCATAAAAGAAAAATCGATAATTTTGACCCATACAATGTATTGTTGGCTATTGCTACAAATATAACTGTGCGACTGAAGACTGGTTTTATGGTCCAGGGTCACATATATTTGATGATTGATTTGATGAAGAAACATTTCTGATTATTATCAGTGTTGAAAACAGTTGTGCTGTATAATATATTTTTATATTTATATATAGTTTAAAAGCATTTTTTCTGAAATAGAAATCTTTTCTAACATTCTAAATGTCTTTACTAACACTTTTAATCAATTGAATGCATCCTTGTTGAGTAAAAGTATTAATTTATTTCATATTTATTTAATTTATTTTCATCTTACTGACTCTAAACTTTTAAAAAGTAGTGTTTCACTAAGTAGTGTTTCAAAAGAGATTAATTTATCCTTTAGGATTTTTAACTTTTTGTAAATTTAAATCAAATTTAAATTTAAACATTCTTGGAAACATTTGGGATAATGTAAGTACACAAGTCAACAAAATGACACTGTTCTAGTAGTTTTTGGATATTTTAATCCAAAAAATATTACATATTGTGCCTTTAAAGGGAATTGGCATGATAATATCACAATGCAAATAAACTCACTAATGCAAATAAATGATACTAAAATAGGCTTAATTTTCTTTATGCAAAATACAACTTCTTTTGATTTTAAGGTGAAATATGACCTGGATCTGTTTGTGTGATTCTCCTTAGAATACATTACTATATACGAGCACAGGCATCATCCGCTGTGTTTAAGCAGCCATATCACCCTGTAGCCCAAGACTGGTTGCCCACTGAAGCTAAGCAGGGCTGAGCCTGGTTAGTACCTGGATGGGAGACCTCCTGGGAAAACTAGGTTGCTGCTGGAAGAGGTGTTAGTGAGGCCAGCAGGGGGTGCTCACCCTGTGGTCTGTGTGGGTCCTAACACCCCAGTATAGTGATGGGGACACTATACTGTCAAAAAGCACCGTCCTTCGGATGAGATGTTAAACCGAGGTCCTGACTCTCTGTGGTCGTTAAAAATCCCAGGATGTCCTTCGAAAAGAGTGGGGGTGTAACCCCGACATCCTGGCCAAATTTGCCCAATGGCCTCTGTCCATCATGGCCTCCTAATTATCCCCATATACTGATTGGCTTCATCACTCTGTCTCCTCTCCACCAATAAGCTGGTGTGTGGTGGGCGTTCTGGCGCAATATGGCTGCCGTCGCATCATCCATGTGGATGCTGCACATTGGTGGTGGTTGAGGAGATTCCCTCTTCCATATGTAAAGCGCTTTGAGTACCCAGAAAAGCGCTATATAAATGTAAAGAATTATTATTATTATTAAGATATGAGATGTGACAATCAATTTATTGGATCTTCTCTGCAGAATCTCGTGAACAAGATGTGGGTTGGTGTAGCCAGTGAGGACAAAGCAGAGCTTCGTAGCTGCTTGCCCAAGCTTCTGCTATCCCAGCATGCACTGCTGCCCTTCTTCATCAGAAACAAACTCTGTAAAGTCATCGTTGACATTGGACGCCAGGACTGGCCCATGTTCTACCATGACTTCTTCAGCAACACCTTACAGGTACCTGTTTTTTCTTTATTATTTACTGCTGTTACTATTAAATAATATTAAAATAAACTGAACGGGCTCCATCTTTTTTGGTTTGTGTTGTAGTTAGTGCAGTCGCCGTCTCTAGCGCCGCTGGGTTTGGTTTTGCTCAAGATGACCTCAGAAGAGCTGGTCTGTCCCAGAGAAGACCTGAGCGTCGCTCGTAAAGAGGAGCTGAAGAAACTCCTGCTGGATCAGATCCCCACCGTACTGAACCTTCTGACTGGTGAGACACTCATAACTCATTAATTGAAAGTATATGCGGGCGTAACTGTTTGTTAAACACTGGAACCTGTGTTATATGTGCTCTGATTAGGCTTGCAGTTTCGTTTTTAACGACTCTTTTTCTTGCAGGTATTCTGGAGACAGTATGGGATAAACACAGTGTTACAGTCACCACTCCCCCTCCATCCCCCACATCAAGAGAGTCAGGTGAGCTTCTGCTTTGCCCCACCCCCTTTTGTCATTGGGTCATTTTAGTGCTAGCCTTCACGCGCTATCGTAAAATGTCCTACTTCCCACTTCTGAACTACTTATTACAAACTCATCGCATTCAAGTGCTTTGTTGTCAGGAATCAAGGAGGACGTCGGTTTCTTTGGGAAATTTATTAAAGCCAATTTAATTTTAAATAAAATGTAGCATCCCATTTGTTGACAATCATGCTTCAAATGGTTATTCATATATGTAAAAATGCACTACTTTAACAACAAGACAAGGCGATGTAGCCATTTTGGGAAAAAAAACTAAGAATGCCAGTCATGGCAGCAATCGTTTTATGGCATGTCTAACTCGGAAACTCAAGTATCAAAATTTATATCTGAGTTTCCTAGTAGTAAATATGGCTTGAGAGGTCATTCATATCCAATTTCTGTCTAGGAATCTTGTATTTATGGTAATTCAGATTGTATGTGAAGTAGGACTGGGACAATAAATCGATGCATCACATGATTCTGAGATTTTCCGAATGCATTGCAATTCTCTCTTGAATCGATTGTTAGGTTAGTTTTTAACAGCAGATGGTGTTCTAGGCTAGTTTTTAACCGTACACTCAAATGCTCATGAAGAAGAGCGCTCGTGCGTAGAGCTGAGTCTGAGAATGAACTTGCACCTCAATGCTTTTATGACGCAAGATTAATGTAAACGGCCCACTGCAAACACCCTTGTAATTCGCTTCAACCTTTTCGAACTTTATGAATGATTGGTTTATAGATGGTTCAAGTGGTGTGTGTAAGGAATTGGAAGGAAGCAGAGTACAGCTGTTTCTAAAGCACACAGTGCCATCTGCTGTTGAAAACTAAGCTCAGAATCGATTCGAGAGAAAATTGCAATGCATTCGGAAAATCGATCCAGAATCATTTCTTGATTTGCGATGCATCAAAGTTCACTCAACTAACAATACCAAAGCAACAAAATGTGGGTCAACCAGCGGCCGTGTGGGTCGTCAGTAGGGCTGTGCGATTATTAGTAATTGACAATTTTCAATTTTGGCTTCCAACGATTATGAAAACAAGAATGATTATTGCCACATTGCGTCCAGGGCACTTTCATTTCCTTCACAGTGGTGCACTTTCGTTCCTCCCTAAAAGCTCAAACTTGACATTCAAATCAGCCAAATAAGAGTGTTGTAAACTGTTGCTAAACTGTGGGATGTTTGATATTAAACAGTGTTATTAAAAGTGCATTAAGCCACAAAAGAGACACTGTTCCCCAGGTGGCTTTCTGTGCGCATTCTCCGAGTCGGAGCCGAACGTGGATTAGCTAATGGGCTTCGGATACGTGCCTAAACGCGTACACACAAAAATGTTAAACTCACTGCTGTTGACTGAATAACTTCGGTAGCTTTAATAAGGATTAATCTATATTTAATGTGTACAGTTAGACTATGCAGTGTTATTTTACATTTGATTATTCAGTTTTTTGTTGTAGGCCATTACTTATCTGAATACCACTGTTAGTACATCTTCCTGAAAAACTCAAAACACTGATTATTTAATTTTGTATTTTCGTTCTGTTGTATTTATTTCTGTTTTGTTTTTTAATTAGTTTCTTTGTTCTTATTTTATTGCTGACTGTTTATTTGTTTATGTAATTTTTTTGGAAATCTGTTTTTTTTTTTTTTTTTTTTTTTTTACATTTAGTTAACCCAGTATTAGTTTTTGCTGAAGTATCGATAATTGTGAAATTTCACTGATATATAAATCACTCATATGGTGAGTGATTTTAATATTAATTCTTGTCTTTTCTCATGTTTTGTTTAGGTGTTTTGGGGGGCAACAGCACACCGATGGTCCTGGAAGCTGAAAGTGCCGCTCTGTGTCTGCTAGCGCTGGAATGTTTGGCTCATCTCTTTAGCTGGATCCCTCTCTCCTCTTCCATCACTCCATCCCTCCTCGCTTCTATTTTTCATTTCGCTCGCTTTGGGTGCCATCAGCCAATCAAAACGAAACCTCTGCCCACTTCGAATGGAGACTCCACCCCTGGAAGTCTCCCATCCAATGGTGGCGATGGACACGGCAGGACTGGTCAGATGGTGGGCCACACCGATCGCGCCAGGCTGGGCGTCATGGCCATGAACTGTATTAATGAGTTAATGTGCAAAAACTGCGTCCCCGTGGACTTTGAGGAGTTTCTGCTACGCATGTTTCAACAGACGTTCTACCTACTTCAAAGACTCACAAATACACACTCGCACACCAACACGCACACTATCAAAAGCAGGTTGCAAGAATTAGATGAAAGGTATGAGATATAGATGCACGTGCTTCAAACATTTAACTCATTGATGCTGCTGCTTTTTAACCCTCTCCATCTGTCTGTCTCTCTCAGCTATGTGGAAAAGTTCACCGATTTCCTCAGGCTGTTTGTTAGTGTTCATCTGCGGAGGATTGAATCTAATGCCCAGTTTCCTCTAGTGGAATTTCTAGCTTTGCTCTTCAAATACACCTTTAACCAGGTAAAACACCTTCATTCAATGTTCCTGGAAGCATCAATTCTAACACACCATATTCATGTCTAATGCTCTTTCCTTTTTCTGTACTTTAATTACCCACACTTTCCTTGTTCCTCTCATTTTTTTTTTTTACCCAGTCACCCTCCTTTTTTGTTTTTGATCATAATTTAATGCACATACTGGTTTGGGGGTATTTTCATTAATGCTTTGGTAAATCGATTGCAATTTCGGCGCAGGCTTTGCAAACAGACTTTCACTGTAAGATATAGACAGTAATGCCACAACAAGTAACCCGGTTTAATTCTAATGCCTGATCTGTGATATTGATAATTCTCGTACAGTCAGATGTTCTTTGTCTCAAAATCGTTTATTGCTGTTTATGCGTCAGTAAATCAAGCCAGTGACTAAACGATCGATTTCACATTATTTAGTAGCATGAAAATAACCTGTTAGTTAAATTGTGATTATATACTGAAAGCGATCAAAGAACGCTCCCTTTACAATCGCTGGAGCTGTCAATCAAACAGCGCAAGTTTAACAGTGACTGAGTTCTGGACTCGCGCCAAAATTCCTGTTATAATCAATGACGCTGTCTACAGTGCTCAATGAATCTCTTATTTACATTGTGTTTGCTCTGTTATGATGAAAGCATTCACAAGAGTGCAGAAATCTTTTATCCTGCAACCTTTAATTTTTTAATGCGACGGGAGTAGATCTCAATATAATGCTATAATCCACACTTTTCACCATTCGTTATTCTCGTCAGCTGTAATAGTAAAAAACTTAAAGTATTTGAGAGAGTTCTGCATACAATACTTCATATGCAAAGCATATGCAAATTTCATATGCAAAGATGTTAGCCAATCACAGCAGTGGGCGTTTACACTGAAGTCTCGCAGCAGACACACCCCTTCAAACAGAGCGTTCAAATCAAAGGGCTAAAACCCTGACAGAAAATGGCCTTTTATGACAATTTTTGATGTAAAAATCATACTAACATTATAAGTGCACCTCGGGAAACATTATAAAATAATAATAATGATAAAAAAAATGCAGTTATTGACGCCTTTTAAAGGGTTAATGAATTGAGGAATCAACTTTTTTTTTCTTGATTCATACAAAATCGCCACCTAGTACAATAGTTTTCCTGTGAGATTGGGTTAGAATTGTGTCATGAATTGAGGTATCAAATGTTTCCTGATTTTTTTTGACACTCACTTAATTTAACAGTAGACGCTCAACTTCCGTTAGTCCAAAAACAGCTTTTATCAAAACCAACTTGCCAAAGCAACTCTGTTGAGCATTATTTGTTTGTTCGCTACCTTTATCTGTAGATTTTTTGGTAAACCAGTCACAATTCAAAGCAAGCTTTACAAACAGATTGTAACAGAAAGATATGGACCCAGTAGTAATGCGACAACATGTCAATAACCATGTTCATGTTAATCAGTGATTTTTGATATGTAAGGGCTCATTCTCAGACGTTCTTTCACAAAATTGTTTATTGCAGTGTCAGTTAATCAAGCCAGTGACTAAACGGTCCACTTCACACTCGTTTCTCTTAGTAGCATGAAAATAATCTTATTTAAATTGTTAAATTATATCCAGAAAGCGATCAAAGAACGCTCCCTTTATAATTGCTGGAGCTGTCAATCACTTCAGTTCAACATGAGTGACTGAGTTCTGCATTCTCGCCAAAACTCCCATTATAATCAAAGACGCGCTCTACACTGCTCAATGAGTCTCTTATTTCCATCATGTTTGCACTGTGTTAGTATCCATGAGAGTGCGGAATCAGACATGACTGTAATTGGCTACTATGTTCAGCGCTTCAACATTTTATGTGATGGGAGAAGTAATTATAATGTTGCAATTAACACTTGTGATGTGATGTTTTTTCAGAAAATGGCCTTTTATTTGAAAGTTATGACAGGTTTTGATTTAAGAAAAATCCTAACATTATAAATACACTTCAGGAAACGTAAACTAAAAAATGCAATTCATGAGCACTTTAAATAGAGGGTGGATCAGCTCTAAAGTTCTTAAACTTGAAATTTTTGTGCATCTTTTCATTTAAACGTCTGTTTAATTTGTTGTAGCCGAGTCACGAGGGTTACCTGGCCTGTCTTGACATCTGGAGTATATTCCTGGACTACCTGACCACCAAGATCAGAAGCCGATTGGCTGACAGAGACAGTGTCATTAACAGGTCTGTGGACTCAAATGAAATTGTGTGAATTGAGTTGTTTTATATAGGTTGCTGAAGCATTGAACATTGTGTTTCTGTGTGTGCCCAGGTATAAAGATGCTCTAGTTCTGCTGCTGCGTGAAGTTCTTAACAGGATCCAGTTCAGGTTAAACCAGAGTCAACTAGAAGAACTCGACGATGAGACCCTTGATGATGATGTAAGAATCAAACATACACACATGGTTATAGTAGCCAAAGCATATTTTTTTTTTGCTCAATTTTTAGAACTCTTTCCCTTATGGTCTCTATAGCAACAGACGGAATGGCAACGGTACCTGCGTCAGAGTTTAGAAGTGGTTGCCAGGGTGATGGAGCTGCTGCCGTCCCAGACCTTTTCTGTTCTGGTAGGTGTATATGAGTGGGTGAACATGCAGCGCTCACTCTCTCTTTGTACTGAAAAACATTCGACTCTTCATTGGCAATTCTAATAAGTGTTTAATATGGAAGCAAATCTGATTTAAGTGAGTCTCGGTGAAGCCCAAAGCGTTCATAGAGGATTTACAATTTTAAATCATGTTTTGCTGTAATCCACATGAGTATTAGGGCTGTCAATCAGTTTAAATGTTTGATCAAATGAATTACAAAAGCCCAGTCATTTTTCCCTTTATTAATTGCACTAAATTTGCATGTTAAATGACGTCTATGATAAGTGTATAATGACTAGAGCATGTTTATGTGTGTGTGTTTAGTTTCCGGTGCTCCAGGAGGATCTGGATGTTTATCTTGGGCTGCAGCAGTTTATCGTGAGATCAGGATCAAGTGAGTTTCTCTTCATGGTCACAGTCTGAATATTTAGCAGTTTTATATAAAGTAGCTTTGTTCAAAACCTGTATTGCTGCACACCTAGATAATAACACTTTTAGATGCAAATGCAGTTCCAAACAGAATTATCAGATGCATTGTTTTGGGCAAACTGTTTGTCTTAAATGCAATCCCAGATTTGCATTCCAGCAAGCTCATTTAAAAATTCCATGCAAGATGATAATGTCATTTTCACTTAGTATCCAAATGTTACTGTATGTCTTAATCAACTGAAGCATGAAGGGGAATTTGATGGAAATATGATATCTTTGACAAATTTCCTTGTTCTTCAGGCTATACTGTTTGTTTTTTCTTTTGCTATCTGACTTCCTTCTATCAAATATCTTGTATAAATATTTTGCTGCGATAGCATGGGGAATTTTATTTTTGACCCGAGACTATAATAATTAGCCCATGTAAGCAGGCTTATTTGACTAAGAGTGTACAACTACTGAAAAGATGAAATATAAAGTAGGAAGTTCTACATGGACTGTCTTCAGTGTCACATGATCCTTCAGAAATCACTCTGATATGATGATTTGATGATCAAGAAACATTTCTGATTATCATCAATGATGAAAAGAGTTGTGCTGCTTAATATTTTTGTGGAAACTGTGATACATAAATGTCTTCGGTCAATTTAATGCATTCTTGCTGAATAAAAGTATTAATTTCTTTCTTTCTTTTTTTTTTTTTAATCTTACTGACCCAAAACTTTTGAACCTTCTATTGTTTGCTTTAGCACTTACTCACTCAACCTATATTTATAGACTTGAGTATTTTAGCAGTATCTGGTCTTTTAATGTTCACTAATGTTTTTTTTTTTGTGGCGGTTCTGTTCTCATGTGGCTTGTGAGCTGTTGTTGAGTGGTTTTGCACTTCTCTCTCTCTGTGAATAGGTCGCAGGCTGAACATCACAGCGGAGGCCGACTGCAGAAGACTGCACTGCGCTCTCAGAGACCTGAGCTCTCTACTGCAGGCCGTGGGACGCCTGGCCGAGTTCTTTACAGGGGACGTTTTCACCGGCCGCTTTAACGACGCTCTCGCCATCGTGCAGAGGTCAGTTCCTGATTCCCAATTCCTCATTTAACAACAACACTACCTCCTTATGTGTGTACTTTAATGTCCTCTGTATTTGCTTGTTTTATGCTATGTTTTAATACACTAAACTATTAGTGGTCTTTGCAAAGTCAAGAATCGCTTCTATTGGTTTGAATATGTTAGAGATTTATCATTAATTCTGTGTTGTGTAGTATGCTTCACAGGGATATTTGATGACTTTTCTTTTTGCATTACACCAAAATTTAGTTTTTTACACCGGTCATGAGCTTTTACTTATTTTTACAAGTCTTGATTTTGTTTTTGGGCTCTACTAGAATAGGTTTTCATGCTTGAATGTTCAGAAAACATTATTTTTCACATATTTGTCATTGTTGCAGCACCTCTCTTCTCAGTCTGTCAGTATCACTCTGTTTAGTTCCTGTCTCTATGAAGCTTTGTAACTTTGCAGACTTTTTTCATGGCCAAACAGCAACATTACACACTAAAGAAAGTTGAACGTATAACAAAGCATAATAGGACCCCTTTAATATACGGTTTAAACCCTGGCTCAAAAAAACGAATAACTCTTATCTTACTAAACAAATGATTACAAATTTTATTGTGTGAACTTGTGCAGACTGTCCAAATAAAAAAACTATACCCCAAAGTAAACTAAAGCCATTTTTCAAAAAGCAAAGGTTTTGGTTTTACTTTCACAAGTGGAATGTATTTCCCTGTTGACGGCAACACTGCGTGTGAAAGTAATAAGCAAATAAATGCAAACAAATATCATATTATTCATTTGGAATTAATAGCTTGAATTGTTAATACAGATTGATTTGATGTTTTGTCAAATGTAAATAACTGACTGCAATATGTAATGTTTAATTCTTGGCAATCGTTTCTCTTCTCAGATTGGTGGAGGTGTCATGTTACGGTTCTCAGATTAGCCTGTACGATGTAGAGATGGCTGTTCCTTCAGTGCTCAAACCAGATCTTATAGATGTGTAAGTAATCATAAACACTCTTCAGTGTGTTATTTGATGCCACATTCACCTGAAAGTGAATGGTTTTATGATAATACCTAATAAGTGTTGGCTCTGTTTTGCAGCCACGCGCAGTCATTGGCCGCTCTGCAGGCGTATTCTCATTGGCTGGCTCAGTTCTGCGGGGAGGTGCAGCGACAACAAGATCAAACGCAGTTTGTCGATCTCATCAGGTCCAGCATGGCCGCCACAACCCCTCTCATCAATGCCAAGGTCACTTGATTTTTATGAGTGGTCGCTTTAATGCTCATTTAAAGCGAAAATAGTCATTTCAAGTTTAAAATACTAAAGACAATA
This sequence comes from Hypophthalmichthys nobilis, assembly GCA_037950665.1. NCBI lineage: Eukaryota > Metazoa > Chordata > Actinopteri > Cypriniformes > Xenocyprididae > Hypophthalmichthys > Hypophthalmichthys nobilis. The sequence continues at coordinate 37,816,007 of CM075475.1, read as the reverse complement.
TGTATAATTTACTAGTACTAAAATGTGTAATAACGTGTATATATATTTTACTGCACTAATATGTATAGTTTATTACAATTAAGAGGTCAGTCAATATTGGATTTTGCTGATATCAGGAGAACTATGGAAGTTTGTTTTCGCCATGGAATAAAAAAAATGTTTAAAAAGGCAATTGCGACTTTTTATGGTAACGCTTTAATTTAATGTGTTGTAGTTACACGTTACTACATGTACTTACTATAGTAATAACAGTAAATTATGCATAATTACAAGTAACTAACTGTAAACTAAACCCTAACCATAACTCTATAGTAAGTACTTGTAGTTAATTAATATTACTCAGTACTTATATGAGTAAGTACAATGTGACTACGTCACCTTAAAATAAAGTGTAACCCTTTTTATCTCACAATTCTGACTCACAATTAAAAGAAAAAAATTCAGACTTTTTCCCCCTCAGAATTCTTGGTCTTTCCTTCCTATGACGGTGTGGCCCAGAGACAAGTTACAATAGTTTGTTTAATTAAATGGCAGATACAGTTTATTGTGTAACCAACATACCAATAATATCCAGAAAAAAGATTTTATGCAAAATGCTTTTAACTGTTTCCCTGCCAGAATATATTTATATAATATATTTTTGATCATTTTCACAAATCTTTCATGGCACCCAGAATATTTTGTCATATGAATATCTGAACATGCAAAAGAAAGAACAGAGCCTCCGCTTTTAAACAAACAAAAAACCCACTTGTTTTATCATATTTATCACAGTTTCTGCTCCTTTTTTTGCCCGTTTTGATTCAGAGATTCTGTACTCTTTCAGAAGTTGAGTAATAGCGCCCCCTACGGTATAACAGTGTGAACACTGAAAGCTGGAAAATTCGGTCAATGGCAGGGAAACAGTTAATTATAAACAAGCCTGAAATACACTGGGACTCTTATTTTGAAATGTCTTTGCTTTCCATATTATATCTACCTCATCTGTTTAAATGAGCAGCTGGAAATGGTTCTCTTACAATCATCAACAACATATTGCAATATAAACACCATAAAGTAAACATTTTCACAATTATATATATATATATATATATATATTTGTCAGGTTGTCTTGAAACTGAAGCGTTTCTGCTGTGAGGTCTTCTGTTTAACCAGTTATTCTTCATTCTTTGTCTTTGATGAACACTAATCGGACTGATCCCTGTGTGTGTCACAGGTTCCAGAGAAGTTGCTGTTATCTGCGTGCCATCTCCTGGTCTCCATGTCGACCACCGTGCGACCGGTGTTCCTGGTGTCATTGCCAGCGGTGCAGAATATTTTCAACCTGATCACTGAGAATCATAACCACAGATTACCTCAGGAGGTGTGTGTGTGCGCGCGCATGGGTTTATATTGGTCCGACAGTGTGGCATGGTTTGTACTTGGATCCGTCTGTGTTTGTTTGTGATGTAATGTTTGATGTTTTTTCCTCAAGGCCCACGTCCTCGTGTGTCGAGCTCTGTCCAACATGTTATTGCTGCCGTGGCCCAGCCTACCAGAGGCGGAGCAGCAGTGGCCGAACCGTTCATCCAATCACGCGCGGCTTCTCAGCAGTCTGACACAGCAGTACCGCCTCCTGCCCCGCCCGCCTGACCATCACCCCAACAGTAAGAGCAACAGATCAATACTGATAGTGCTCATTTATAGCAATAGCTAATATTATAGTTATATACCATTTAAAAGTTTGATTTTTAAGTTTTTGATTTTTTTTTTAAATGTTTGGTTATACTTTAGTTTGTGGTCTCACAGTTACATTGTACTTACTCATATAAGTACTGAGTAATATTAATTAACTACAAGTACTTACTATAGAGTTATGGTTAGGGTTTAGTTTAGGGTTAGTCACTTGTAATTATGCATAATTTACTGTTATCACGATAGTAATGTAACGTGTAACTACAACACCTTGCCTTTTTATACTTTTTTTTTTTTTTTTTTTTATTCCATGGTGGAAACAAAATTCCATAGTTTTCTTGAACGGCGCAATTTTCAATGGACGCTGACGAAATTTGCGTTCTGCACCATCTTTAAAGGTCAGCAAAACATTGGGTTGCGCCATTGAAAAGAGTCATGTGATCGCGGTTGGTGTCCACCTGAGTTGACGACTTGGTGTCATTTGCCACTGTTGCTTTTTCAATGATGAACTCGCATTGATGGGAATATCCGATCTGTCCACTTGCACAGCAGACGCAAATGCACAAATCTGATTCATATCATATTTATTTCCACATGAATGATGTCTGAAACAGAGTCTGAGAATATTGGAATCCATGTGCTTTTTTCCTGTTTTCACGTTCGTGGGTCATATCCCATCTGCACCACAAAAAATTGGAATTTGGTCACTTGAACCATGTAATGTAAATGCGGCCTAAGAGACTTCTTTCAAAGACTTCTTTAAAAAATATTACCGACCCCAAACTTTTTGAACGGTATTGTTTATTTATATATAGATTATTTAGAATTGGGCTTATTTATATATAGGTTGTTTTATTTATATATATATAGGCCCGTTTTTAACCGGTTATTCTTCTTTAAAGTATTTTCAGAAATGATAATATTTGAAATAATAATGTGTCCCTCAGGTAAAGCGGTGATCCAGCAGACTCTGTGTGTGTTGAAGGATCTGGTGGACAGTATATCAGGAGAGGCCACCAAATCACGTCAGATCTGTTACCACAGCCTGCAGGAGTCTGTCCAGGTCTCGCTCGCGCTGTTCCCTCACTTCATCCAGCAGCCAGGTGAAAAAATAATCACTTCATTAACAGCATCAGCGTTTATGTCAGCGACTTCTTCACCGCCTTCTAGTGCTGTAATGATCTTTTCTGAGGATCCATTGGACTGATTACACGTTTTCTCTCTCTCTCTTTCTCAGATGTGACAGATGAGATGCTGAGTTTCTTTCTCACGCTGTTTCAAGCGCTGCGTGTGCAGATGGGCGTGGCTTTCACAGAGCAGATCATTCAGACCTTCCTCAGCATGTTCACTAGGTGACCTCGGCTTCCTAACGTTCAATGATCAGTCATGTGTCACTGCGTATTGATGCTGACTGATCTTCATGTTCCTCAGGGAGCAGCTGGCGGTGAGCATCTTACAGGAGGGCAGCTCGGGGTCCAGAGTGGTTCAGAAGTTTCTCAAGATTCTGCAGGTAAAATAGACTAAAACCACTTTGTGTTTGAGTTTCAGTGGTTATTAACCCTATAAAGCCTACTGTGTCATATTTGATACACAAATTTCGAAGGCATCTAAATTATCAACATGATAACTTCTAGTCTGATTGATATTTTATACTTTTCTAGCAAGTAAAAGGCCTTTTAGAATATTTCTAAAAAATGTCCACCTTCAGGTTGTGGTTCATGTTTTTTTTGCTTTGAAATCTTTACTGAATTAAAAGTAAAAATACTTTTATATTGTTAGTAACATTTCAAGATGAGCAACTTAGGTTAGGATTACTTGATTATTCATAAAGAAAACTCTTTAGAAAATCATGTTAAAATGTGAGTATCAAATATTATACATCAGGCTTTATTTGTTCATCTCTCAATCATTATTGAATTTCATTGCATTGTTTAAAACTACAGAGCTTTGATCATAAAACTAAGCATTTAAATATAATTTTACTAAGACATTATTAGGAGATAAAGAGTGACAACTGATATTTATATGCATTTTAGTCTGTAATACTGTTATAAAGATTTACATTAAAAGCTATCAGAATTTCACCTTAATTTTTGACCATATAAATAACATCTGTATCAAATAGCATATATTTGCTCAGTTTGGGCCTCTGAATAAAACTGAAGTGTTTTTCCTCCTCAAGTATGAGCTCCATATTCTCAATATATCAGACTGTATGAGCCATAAAAGCCTGATGTATCAAATGATACTCAAAAAGCACATGCCATTTCCATTTAAAAAAAAATATTTTTTTTTCTGACTATTATTTCATATGTCAATCATTAGAGGATTAAACATGCTGATTGATTTGTCTTTGATGTATTGTCTCAGGTTGTGGTTCAAGAGCCTGGTCAGACCTTCAAACCTCTGTTACCCAGCATCCTCAGCCTTTGTTTGGACCAGGTTTACCCAATAGTGGCAGAGGTATGACACATGAATAACATGAATAAGATTTCTTTTTTTTTACTACTCGGCACATATTGTATTAAGTGATATATTGTTACTATACCAGAATCAAATTTTTACAACCTACTGATAATCCCATTATAACACAGTTTGAACATTAGAAAGTCACATGATGAATCAGAGTTGAACGTAAGCAGCCTGTCCATGACCAATACTCGTATGTAGATGCTGTACAGGTTCATACGTACAAAGATAAAACGCCATCAGGGTAACACATGACACTAAAATAATCCAATAAACATGAACAAAAATAACAGAAAATGTAACAACACTAATAACAAAAATAAGAAACACAGTTTACACAAATTATAATCATATGCTTTGCCTCACTGGGAAAAACCTTTGCTGTTTTTCACTGTCAATTATACAGTAGTTTATAGTTTTTACTTGCAAAAAACATTTAATAGTAAAATAACATGATCTTTTTCACTGTACATGGTAAGAACTTGGATATAGCGAATAAAGCAAACCACAATGCAGAATTAGCATTTACAAGACAAACACTAATCATCGTTTAGCAGAAACAGAAATTAAATACAAACACACAGTTAATATAGCATTTTATCATTTAAAGATTAAAAATGGTTTATTTAAATACAAAAAGGGTTTAGAAATTTAAAGGTACCTTAAAGTCACCATGAGAACAAAATTGACTGTTATTTTTATGGAATATTGCAGTATTTATTATAAATGATTTATCCGTGGACATCATTACATTTACAATCAGTGGATCCAATCAACTCCTGATGGACAAAATCACGTCGCACCCTACGTTTTTCTTTTTTCTTCTTGTTTTAGAGAAGCAGTTTTATTCAGATAAAGGGAAGAAAAGACCCTCGCAACTTCTGTTTCATGCCGACTCTGAAAGTTCTCTAAAGTTGTTCTTTCTGGAAGCTCTTTCTTCTAATCTTCATCTCCATGTTCTGCAGCGTTCCTGTCCAGATGTGAAAGCGGAGATGTTTGAGCTGCTCTTCCAGATTCTTCATCAGAACTGGCGGTTCTTCTTCAAGAGCTCAGTGTTGAGCAGCGTACAGAGAACCGGAGCGGAAGAGCTCATGGAGAACCAAGCACAGTTCACTGCTGCCATGCAGGTATGACATCTCTGACATCTCTTCCATGTGGATCGGAGTTTCTGCCCTAACAAGACATTTTGTTGGTCGCTGCATTTCAATTTTTGTTTTATGTTTGGCAGTGTTATTTTAGTTTTATTATAGTTTTAATCATTTTTTGAATTAGCTTTTTTTTTTAATGTTTTCAGTTTATTTGAATTTTATTTGAATTTTTAGAAACTTTGTTATTTTTTTAATATTGCGATTTAGGTTTAATTTATTTTTATTTCAGTGTTTTATTTTTTATAGGCTTAAGTACTTCAGCTTATTTCAGTGTATTAATAAGGCAACATTTTTAACAATTTTCGTATAGTATGTTTTTCATCTAATATTTATATTTTATTTAATTTATTGCAATTAACATAAATGTTTTTAATGTTCAGTTTTATTTGACAGTAATAATAATAAATAAAAAATCTCATTGGTCCAAAAATCTTGTTCCACATTGCTGGGCTTTTTACTGTCTGTATATTATGTTGCGGTTCCCAGAATCTCGTTACATATGATTCAATAGCTGATTAAATAGCGGTGCTGGAAACACTGTCATGTGTGATTCTTGTGTCTGAGTGTCGTGTCTTTGATTTGCAGGCATTTGGTCAGTCTTTCCTACAGCCGGACATTCACATCTTCAAACAAAACTTGAGTTACCTGGAGGTCCTGAACACCAAACACAAGTTGTACCACAGGGTAAGACTCGTTGACGTGTGCTCAAATTTGCTAAAATCAGATTATTGAATTTAATGAAGATACTATAGCTTTATAATATGGACTATTTCCATAGAATTGATTTGCAAAAAAGTGCAATACTACCTAATTTGATGATGCTGAATTAAAAAATCTCATCAAACTTTCCAACACACATACACACGCACAGGTATATGAAGAGTTCAGATGCAAAAACCTGACATGTTTCCTTTTAAATGAGCATTTTTTACCAGGCTCCTATATTTAGGTTCAGTAATTTCACTTTAATGGCAATGAAAAGGTTATTAGTCAGTTATTGAAATGCCTTATTTTCAGAAATGTCACTTTTGTCAATTCATTGGCATTTAACAAATTTGACTGTCTTTTGCTGCAAAACCAGCTAAGTCCATGTGTGCTTTTTTTGCAAAATCCTATATGTCCAACTCTTTGGACAACAAGACATAGTAAAACGTCCGTTTCTGTCAGTTTTACAGCAGCAAAAGGAACATTGTTGTGTTTACTTGCTACTCACGAAATCCTGTCATTGCCACTGTAACGATGGGCAAAACATGATGATAACTTGCAGCTCAGCAATTGTAAGCAGCTCATACACACACAGTTATTCATCTTGAAAGCATACGATTCAATTTGCGCCTTCCGATTGGTTCTTCTGTGGAGTTAGAGGCTTTTACTGACAAAAGGAAGTGATGTTTAGCTGTTTCTGCCAACGAACTGATTTTTCTGAATGGGCTGACGCTGGGATTTAGCGGTTTTGGAAGTGTGAAAAGCATTCGCTCAATATCATTGTCATTTTTGACGGAGGTGGCATTTAGTGGCTTTTGCATCTGAACTCTTCATATATAGTACTTAAAACGTATCTGCTAAGGAGTGGAAAAATATGACCAAATACTCCATTTAATGTCAAAGAGCTACATAAACAAGTTTATAATATATATTTTTATTTTATATATAATATATATAATATATACACAAAATCTGTAATTTTCTGTCACTGTTTGGATGTAGTTAAGCACCCACAGATGTAGCAGAAAACATCTGGGTCATGTTTAATTTTTTCTTCTGTCACTGATCATAATTCAAACCTTGAAACCAGGATTAGGCATAAAATAATGTAATGCATGTGAAAATCAGCTGAGAATTGAACAGATAGTTGTGACCTAGCTCAGTTTTTCTGGTGATTTAATGGATAATACAAGACTTCTTCACCTTACAAATGGTTATCGAAAGAAATAATGCTAAGAAATGCACATTGTGCTAAAGCAATCAGCACCCCAAAATTAGTAAGAAACAAGTATTGTATATCATTCAGCAAATATGATGCAGGGCGGTGTAATCAAATGGCAAACTGTGTGCTGTGGTTTGGTCAGTGATGTGTGGTCGTGTGTGGATTTCAGAAGCTGTTCCGGAACTCCATGCTGTTCCACTTCATAAACGTTCTTCTGCAAGTCCTCCTGCACAAGAGTCACGACCTCCTCCAGGATGACATCACGCTGGCGCTCTACAACATGGCGGCTGTGGATTTCCAAGCGTTCTACTCTTCCTTCTTGCCAGAGTTTCTCAATGGCTGCCAAGGTCTCGACCCACACCAACGCACAACGCTTGCTCGAAACTTCACGCCAGAGAGGGTGGGTGAACGTGACTGATGTGACTAACACCTGGAGCTCTAATTACTTGAGTGTTTTTTACGAATGTGAAGGGTTGGAACATTTTCAGCATGTATACTGTTTACATGTGCATCGGCGGTGCTTTTCATACAAATACTTGGTATAGTTTGGTCTCTAGCTGAAACAAATATGCTTGTTGTATTCTATGCCTTTTCAATGACACAAGTTTATCTGTTATGTATGATGATTTTATAGATTACATTTTTATGTTAAAGCAGTTCTTTTCTCATGCTATGAAAATAGAGCACTTTTAATATGTCAGCAAATTTAAAAGCACTTATTAATTGATGGTCATATTCCCTATATTCACTGTAAATCCAGGCTTCTTTATATATTTGTCCTTCTCTTTCTCTAGAGTCTATAGTGAAATATGACTAGGACATTTTAAACCAGGTTTTGTCAGATTCACAAAGCCTGGGCCGGATGATGTCATGGGTGTAGCGTGAACCGTCTTCATGTTTTAACATGCAAGTCACATCTTTTTTCTGTCTTCTCCACCCCTCACAGGACCTGCCGTCGTTTTCTCAGGGAGTGTATCGTATTGTGAACGATCTGCGCTTCTACAGACTGTGCAATGGAAGCCTTCCACCAGGAACGCTGAAATTATAGCAGCACATCACACCTGCCACACAGCCAAACCACGGCCCACCTTCTTAAGGACACGGATTGCTGCTTCAGCGGCCATGTGTTGCCTTTCGCCACGGGCCAGCCTGTGATCTCAGTGGCGGCGTGTTCTGAGAGCTGCAGGGCTTCTATCGTCAGCTTGTTTTATGTTTATTTCAGCTAGATTTTACACGTTGCCAATGATCAAGAGGCCAAAGTTGGATGTTCTACAGCTGCTGTCGAGAAACTCGTCCAAAATCAGCTGATGCGGTTAAAGGCGCTGCGGTTTGGGTTCCACTGTTGGGTTTATTTAAATCGGAGCAGTGCTTTCCCCATTACGTGTTGTTTTAAAAGGACTGGTGTAACTGAAAGCACACTTATTTTGTTGACATGAACGGATGACGTTTGAAATGCAGTGGTGTAGAGTTAAACGAACACATGTCAAGAAGGCTTCCTGTGGATTTTCATACGGGCTGTTGAGTTCTGAATGGTTTTAAAGTGAACAGGTGCAACGCAGAGCACTGAATTTTTCTTTCTCTTAAATGTCTGGTTTTATTGGCCTCTCCCTGTTTCCACGGGGATGGGCTCACATCTTTTTCATATCATTCCATCCTGATCCAGGAGAAGCAAACCTTCAATAAAGTTTTATAATGAAATACATTCTTTGTCTTTCTCGTTTTGTTACTGTATGTATTGTCTTGTTTTCTCACACAAGGGCTACATGACTTGTATGTAAACACCATTTAATTGGTGGTGTTAATTGCAGTTAATCGTTCCTTCCAAAGCAATCAACAAAATTTTCAGGTTTCAGGCCCCTCCTTCTGAAAAGCACAATGTTCTCTGATTGGTCGGCTGGACTAGTTTGTTGTGATTGGTCGACCACTTCTCTAACTATTTCAACCAGGCCTGGCCCCCTTTTTTTTAATGTATGCCTTGCACGGGAATTATTTAAATGAGGAATATTGTGACGTGTTTGTTCCCAGAAGAAAACTCAAGACTACAATGGAGGTGTTTCAGGGAGTTACTGAAATAGAGAATAACTCCCTCTGGAGTGACTTTGTGCTTTGTAACTTTTAAAAATGTGTAAAAGCATAAGTGAGAAAATATATTTACCAATGGGGTCAAGTCAAGTCACCTTTATTTATATAGCGCTTTTTACAATGCAGATTGTGTCAAAGCAGCTTTACATTGATAACTGGTATATAATTTTGGCTGCACAGCAGCTCTTAAAGAATAGTGTCAATGTCGGCAGATCAAAGCACTGTTGAATATCAAATGTCAAGTGGCCCCAACTAAGCAAGCCAAAGGCGACAGCGGCAAGGAACCCAAACTCCAACAGGTGACATCAGATGGCAAACAGGTGGCAAATAGACTTCTGTGTTAAAATGGAGAAAAAAACCTTGGGAGAAACCAGGCTTAGTCGGGGGGCCAGTTCTCCTCTGGCGAACAGTGCTTTGTTACGATTCAGGTTGCTATCATATGTCTGATAGGATTGCAACATTCAAAGTATTTATTCCAGTTCAATCCAGTTGAGGATCGTATTCATCACGCCGGTATGGACGGTTTGTTGAGGAGCTGTGCCACTGGCTGTTGTGTCGATGAGGCCTTCACAATGGATGATCTAGTTGGCTCAATCTCTGCTGATACTTCAGGGCTGCGTTGTGAGTCGTGTCAAGGCGCCGGTCCTCGGTCTCACCTGGATACGGCCCGGATCTGGTTGACTACGGTAAACCTCGGGATAAACAGAAAGACTAATATTAGCGTAGATGCCATTCTTCTTCTGATGTAACGAGTACATCTGGTGTTATAGGAAGTGTTCCCGGTTCCGGCTGACCTAATTTATGCAGCCTAATAATCCTTTAACGGATTTGAAAATATAAATTGATAATGTGTTATGTGTATGCCAGGTTAAAGAGATGCGTTTTTAGTCTAGATTTAAACTGACAGAGTGTGTCTGCTTCCCAAACAATGCTAGGAAGATTGTTCCAGAGTTTAGGGGTAAGAAAAATAATAATTCTAGGTGTTCTTTGAGGACAAGTCTTAATATATTATGCAATTTTTCTTCAACAAATATTTTTATTTTGCTAGAAAAGAGGACAAAAACACTGATTAAGCAAATGATTTTTGCAATGTATATATGAACTAACATGGCATGCTCCTTTCTTTTTTTTATTCACTTACCTTTCCCCAGGTTTCTCAATGGTGGGGTTAGTAGACTTATTACCCCCCCATAGATGACACTGAACACAGTCGCTTTCCACTTTTGTAGGCCTGTTGAAACTTTTCAAAAGGATTTTGAGCAGTCGGAGTCTACAGGATCTTACGTCTCCTGTCACGAGTTTGCCAATCTTTACCACAAAATACACACTGAAGTCTGTCTGGGGTGGAATAGTGTGGAGCTGTTTTTGTTTCCTTTTTACTTCACCAAAAGTAAATGGGATCTAAAAACTGTGCTCATCTCAGGCTTTTCCAGGGTATCAAGTCCCTGGTGAAATATGTCGGAAGGTCTCTCAGGATGATTGAATACATCCTCATCCTCATATTTTCCATCATTTTCTGAGAGACCTTCAACAAGTCCGACCCAGAGTGTTTTGGCTCCATGCTCAATACAGTGATTACACTCTACACTGATCTATTACACCAGCAGAGATAATTGTATGGTACAGATAGGCCTACTCGTATTTTTGCATGTGTTTAAATTAAAGTAAAAAAAGAGACACATTTATTTTAACTGTATTTTGAAAACACATTTCTTGTGTTTATTAATATTAGCATAATCCTTGTCATATAGGTTACATCATTGAATAGAACAAATTGCCTATTGGACCGTCTCATTGTGTCCTGAAACTCTCTGGCCCCAGGCCATCCTTATTGTTGTCTTTCCTGTAAGTTATTATTAGTTTTTAGTTTTGTTTTTAATGCAATGTGCTCACAAATTGCATTATCCATTTTTCAAAAAACAACAAAAAACAAAGTTTGATCCAGGCAGTGTTGGTGGACAACTTCTGTGTCATCAAAAACAGAAAGGTGAGAAGAAGATATCAAGGTTATAACACATTCCCTCTAACTGAACATGTTCACATTCAGGAGTTGGATCAGGAAGATCAAGTGTTGCTGATCAAGGAAACAGATGAGCACTTTGTCATTCACTGGATATCTCAAGAATGGATACTGTATAGATTCATATACAGTAGAGCATTGGTTTGATTCTCAAATTAATTGACAAAATGTACCTTGAACGCATTAAAGGGTTAGTTCACCCAAAAATGAAAATAATGTCATTAATTACTCACCCTCATGTCGTTCCACACCCGTAAGACCTTCGTTAATCTTCGGAACACAAATTAAGATATTTTTGTTGAAATCCGATGGCTCCGTGAGGCCTGCATAGCCAGCAATGACATTTCCTCTCTCAAGATCCATAAATGTACTAAAACCATATTTAAATCAGTTCATGTGAGTACAGTGGTTCAATATTAATATTATAAAGCGACGAGAATATTTTTGGTGCGCCAAAAAAACTAAATAACGACTTGTATACTGATGGCCATCCGATTTCAAAACACTGCTTCATGAAGCTTCGGAGCATTATGAATCTTTTGTGTCGAATCAGCGGTTCAGAGTGCCAAAGTCATGTGATTTCAGGAGTTTAGTGGTTTGACACGCGATCCGAATCATGATTTGACACACAAGATTCATAACGCTCCGAAGCTTCCTGAAGCAGTGTTTTGAAATCGCCATCACTATATAAGTCGTTATTTTGTTTTTTTGGCACAAAAAAAATAATTCTAGTTGCTTTATAATATTAAGGTAGAACCACTGAACTCACATGAACTGATTTAAATGTTTTTAGTACATTAATGGATCTTAAGAGAGGAAATGTCTTTGCTGGTTGAATGAAGGTCTTACGGCTGTGGAACGGCATGAGGGTGAGTAATAAATGACATTATTTTAATGTTAGTTGCTTTGGATTGAAGCGTAAGGGAAAATCCATAAATGAATGAGGAGTGTGCCTTGCAGTAACTTCTTGGAAAAAGGGATGAGTTTATGTACTCCAAAACTTACCCTATTTTAGATACAGATTTAAGTATAGATTTATGTGTAAAATACTTTTACATGATTAAAAGATGTGTGTGAATGTCATTTGGTCATAATTATATTTCCAGCGTTATTAAATATCTTTCAAACATGTCATGTATGTAAATGTTGTAGCAGGGAATCCAGTAACACCTTACAATAAGGTTCCATTTATTAACAGTAGTGTTAACATAAACAATGAAAAATACTCCTAATGCATTTATTTATATTAGCTAATGCTAATTTTAATATTTACTAATACATTATTGAAATCACAAGTTTTATCTGTTTATATTAGTTAATGGACATTGAGGTAACATGAACTAAACAATTGTGTTTCTATTTAACTAACATTAACAAAGATTATTAACTACTGTAACAAATGTATTGCTGATTGTTCGTTAAAGTTAGTAGTAAGTAATTAACTAACGTTAAAGTAACTGGTGCATCCAAAATGGTCAATATTCATATTCATGCATTTTATTCATATTTCATTTTAATCATTTATGGCTTATGATTTATCAATATTACTTTTGATTTCATATTTTCATGTAGTCCTACTCCATATATTAATCCTCATCGTATTTACTCTTTATGGTTATTCTTCTTTTATCGTTAAGAGTATGTATGCTTGCTATATTCAATAGTTCTTCAAGTATTCCAAAGTGACAGGTCATGTCGACACATTTGTGGTTAGATATTGGATGCCTGCCAAGTACTGCAGAAGCGATGATGTTTTAAGAATTAGTTGCTCATTTGAACTTGATGTACCTTTACATAAAATATGTCTGTTTCCATTTCTCCAGACATGAGATAATGCAAGATCTGCAATATTCTCTTAAGGGTGTCAAAACAACACCTTTTGTGTCATCTATCTTTGACATTTGACCAGTCACTCTGACCTAGCTGTTACACCAACTATGACATAATGGATAAGTCTGTTTGACCTTTTCTTATTAGACCAAAACATTAGTTTGAGTGAAATGAAAGTTTTCCTACGCTTATGGTATAAAACGGACTGGGTCTTTGATAGTTTAGCTTTTCTTTGCTCTTTTTGCTTCTCGCATCTCTTCTGCATCTTCTGCTTCTACCTCTCATTTCATTCTGCAATTTTGTTCCTTCTTTCTCTATATTCTGATCTTCATCTTCATCTGTTAGATACAATACTCTAGATTTTATTATTAACTATTAATTACTTCATTCATTTGTTTGTCTCTATAACTTTTAATTAATAAATTTGTTATTCCTTATTCAAATTTTATCTCTGACATAATCATTTCTGGACTGTCTGGATCTCATTGCCTCAAGTTTTTGGATCAGTAACGATATCATGTTACCGGGAATCCTATTAGCTAAACTTCTCATTCCAGTGTGATGTCACTGTTTACATCACCTTCATGTGAGGCAAGTTGAGGCGAGTTCTTCCACCTCGGGGAGGAAAGACTTTTCTTTTCTTTTTTTTCTTTTCTTTTTATTATTATTTATTTATGTTTGTGTGTGTGTGTGTGTGTGTGTGTGTGTGTAATAAATATTGTCCTCGTTTAAAATGACATCTAATAAAATAAATTAATCAATTAATTAAATAAAAAAATAATAATTACATATGCACAATGAATTTCGCTTGGAGCAAATGAGATTACCAGTCGTATGCACTTCATTTGTCAATGTAAACCGCGACCTCTAGTGGTCTATGATGATGTAGCCTATATTTACATCCCACCACGTCATTCATGGATTACTGAAGGAAAAATTGTAAGTTTGGTTGAATGTCAAGTTAAATTCTCTTAATAACACTAGCTTAATCATTTGTAATACCCTTTCTCCGCTGTCTGTCTCACATTATCACTGATCAAGGTTAAAATTATTCAGAACATTTCTACTTTTATCAGCTAATGGGATTGGAATCGTCTGTTTGAAATGATCAAGAGTGGTCAGTTCTGTTTGTGTTTGTTCTCCAAAGACTAACATTTATTGTTTTGTCTTCCTGCCAGCAATCGATTAATGTGTGTTTGTCTTTCGCCCTCACCACTTTTGGGACAAAATTGCTGAAACAAAATGTCCCCTGAAGTTTGAAATAAAATCTGACAAAATATTATTTTATGGAGAATAAAAATAATTTAAAGAAGAAAGTGTTAATTCAGTTCCAGAAACGTTTCGTTTTTCTTTATCTGCCTTTTTCATGTAGCTAAAAGCGTTTTGTGCGTGTATCTTTCATAGGTTTCCAAACAGGAAATGGTGTTAATTAGGAGGTCGTGTTTGTGCACGTGATGACCGGTAATTACACTGTAATTTGCGGGTCTCTTTTTCTCATGATACGCGCACGCCTCATCTGAACGTTATATACTGTGACTGGGCGCTTGACTTTGACCTGTCAGGTGAATGACCTCGCGCGCGTGCGCGTGCGTGCGTATATATATGTGTAACGGTCCGGGGGTTAAAAGCATCGGACCGCTCTTAGGTTTTGGAGTTCCAAAAGCGCTGCTCAGTGAAGTTTTGAGACGGACGTGACCTGGAAATGAAGATGATGGCAGTGAGACTTGCTCTCTGCGTCCACGCAGCGCGAGCGGCCACACGGACTTCCACGCGCGCTTTGGGACTCGGACACGCGCGCAGCCTCAGCAGTGACACAGGTCTGTTTACATCCATCTCTCTCTGTATGGAGAAGAAACAGATTTAAAGTTTTCAAAATTAAAAATACCATGACAATACCGTGTTATTGGACGTTTACCATGGAAATACCATATTTATGGATGTGTACTGCACTAAACAACTAGTAAAAATTTGGACTACGATGATTTTTTTGATATTACAATGTTAGTACCTCAGAGTAATAACATGGTAAATGAATTTCAGTACCGTTGTATTCCATTTGATATCTTTGTTATCCCATAGCACGTTTTGTAAGGCTGTTTTCAGTTTTTGTAAGGAACATTTCAGTTCCTTAAAATACCTTGACGTACCGTCCATTATATGAATATGGTAACGTTCACTATCATGCTAAAAGCTACCATGGTATTACCGTCTGACATCAGTACTGTTTTGTTACAGCTATTACAAAAATATGATATTGAATTAGATTTTTTTTTTAATCATTTTTTTATCCATAGTGTAACAGTGTGTGTGCTCTGTTTCACTATGAGCTGCGCTCGCGAGCGAGTCGACTCTATGAGCCGGATCCTTTAAGTGAACAGTGAGAGTCGGTTCGTCTGAGAGCCGTTTTCCTTTTTGTATATTAATACAATCACTCAAACCACTTCACTGCATGGAGTGCGTGTGGTCAAGCAGTGTGGCAAAAAGATCATCCTTAATATCGGGTCAGAAAACAAGAGCAATACACGCAAACGAAGTAGCATTTTGATGCATTTTAATAACAGACAGCATAAAGGCAAAATGTAGAATTTGTAAGGTAAAAAATATATCGAGCATACTAACAATAAGCTTCATATAACATTAGTTATATGGTCTGTTTTAAGTATTATTTGCTTGGAATGGTTTTGGATAGGCCTTGTTCAATATAAATAAAATGTTCAATACACGTGTAATAGTTTGATGCTTTTACATTATAGGCTACTTTTTTTTTTTTTTTTTTTACCAAACGTACAATTTAAGGTTTAATATAATTACATTGAATAACTTAAGTTAAATATGTGCATACATATCAATCATTTAGCAGCAGGTCAAACATTACTAAATTTGGCTGAATTTAAAAAGTGAAATAAATGAAGTCGTTTGGAAGCTGAAAGAGTCGGCTCTTATTACGGAGCTGAGTCAAATGATCCGGTTCCCTAAAAAGAGCCGGAATTCCCATCTCTAGCGCGCTGTCCTCACGCGATCAGTGATTGGTTAATTGTGTTATTGTGTGCTCACGTGGGTGAGTGCTGACTACGTTAGGAGCTCGTGTAAGTTATTGTCTCACACTTAATTTAGTTGCACAGGTCAAAATTGCAGTGGCTTTCCGCATCACACGCTGAAACCGAAATCAAAAATACACATAAAATACATCTCAAACCTGAAACTCCATTAACTGAAAACCAGCAGTTTACATTGATGATATAATTCCATTTTTTTTTTTTTTTTTTTTTTTTTGCACATGTAAACAGGTTTTTATTGTTAACTAAAATTATTAAACACATTTAATTGAAATAAAATATAAATATTAGTTTTAAAAAAGTTAAACTACATGAAAATGAAGAAATGCTGCCTTGGCAATATAAAAATAAACTGAAGCACTAAAATAAAAAATAAAACTGAAAAAACACTGCATGTAAATATGGTATATAAATATTATATTTAATTACTACATATAAAAGTACCACAGTATTACCGTTGTATACATCACTGTACTACAGTACTTGTTCAGTAAGGGCCGGTTATGTAGACACCTAACTACTAACTGTAGTGACCTCACACTCCCTCCTCCTCACAGTGCGTGTGATTGGTCAGTCTGAAGGCCAATCAGAGTGTTGTATTGAATGCATGTTGGCAGTGTATAAGGGGGTCAAACTGAGAGCACATGAGAGTGTGTGTGTGTGTCTGTGTAACCACCTTAATTTGATCAAGCTTCAAGGAACAACTGTAAGCGATCGCGTGCCTGTCACGTTTGCAGCAACTTTTCTTTTAAACTGAGACTGTTAGTATTCCTGTAAGAGACGGTCAGGTGACACACATCGTTGGCCTGCATTTTCCTGATATCAGAAGAAATATCATTCTCTTCCTGCAATGAATATTCAACATGCTGCTAAATGACTGATATTGAGAGACAGTGACTTAATGTTATCAGCAGGAAGCTCTTCGTGTATGAAGTTTCATAATTTTCTGTGTTAGGTTCTCTGAAAATCTTATTTCTTGCACAGAAGAAGCAGGTTCAGAAGAACGTTTTCAGAATTTTAAGATCTAATTTATCACACTTACTTTAAACAAACATGTAAATAAAAATAAATAATAAATGTTTTGAGTATTTTAGCACTTAAGTCTGTCATTAATTCAGATTTTTTTAAATTACAGTGGCCACCAAAAAGTGTAAAATTCACTGACATTCTGATTTAAAAATGGCAGATTGTCATTGCATTAGTTAACAAAACATCAAGGCAAGTGTAGTGAATAAAAATAGCAATTTTTTTTACAAAAAATAATATGCTTTGATATTATGAATTTAACACAAAGACATCCAGATATTATAATTATTATTATATATATATTATAGTCCAAATTTTAAATTTGCTTAAACAAATGATGGTGAAATTGAGAAATTTACATGTAAATAAGATCAAAATGACATAAGTGCATCATTTTAGTCATAATGAAATCAAAATTGACATCACTTATTTTTTTTACATGTTACAGTGTTTACAGTGTACATTTCACTCTTGGGCAGTAGATGGCGCGGTTTGCTTTTTAACACATTTATCATTAATCTGTAGTGGCCATGAAAACATACATATATTGGTCTGTTTTTGACCTGCTTTAGATTTCTCGGGCATTAAAGAACGGACTTTGGTCGCTGTGAAGCCTGACGGCGTTCAGAGGCGTCTGATTGGCGACGTCATCAAGCGTTTTGAGCAGCGAGGATTCCGATTGGTGGGTCTGAAGATGCTGCAGGTGAGTGATTCACACAGAAGAGGTTCATGATTGTGTGACGTGTTTGTGCATCATGTGTCTGTGTATTTTTCAGGCTTCTGACAAGCTTTTAGCTCAGCATTATGTCTCACTGCAGAAGAAACCCTTCTACGCCAGCCTGCTTTACTACATGACCTCTGGCCCCGTAGTTGCCATGGTGAGGAGCTGTGCTTCAGTGTGACGACCTATTATGAATATCATACTACTATAATACTTATACTATTTCTGCAGTATGCAAAAAAGAGTGCAAAACCTACTGCATTTGACTAAATGTATCCAAACACAACAAATTGTGTGCAATACACTTCGATTTCCAATGTGGTTAATGAACATCCAAAAGTAAGTTTTACACAAAAAATTATTCAAAATGCGAAATAACATATTAAATGGTAACAAGATGTCACTCGCTTCATTAAACATGCAATGCAATGAAGAAAAAGGTAGCATACTACTGTTTGAAATGTTAAAGTTGCATACTGTATTATTCAGACCATTACACACATCACACATGTAAGCAATAAGGTACTCGAGGCTAGTGCTTTTTCGTGAATAAGTCACGGCTGAAGGGGTTGCAGGCACTCGGCTTCACGTCGTGCCTAACAACACCCTTACTTACTCACGATACAGCACTAGCCTTGAGTACCTTGTTGCTTTTATAAAATGGTTACCACACAATACAAATATTAAAGCCAGAAATATAAAAAAGCCTTCCTTCCGACGGAAAAAATAGTCCCTGACCTTGAACAGCAACAGAAGTTACATTATTACGCCATTAGATGGCGGAAAAGACTGTCTTTATGAGTGAGTCAGTCTGTAATGAAGACTTCTACATTGAAAAGACTGAATTGTTGTGAACACGGAACAAGACGCAACTGACAAATGCTTTGACTAGCGCTGTCAGTCACGGGAAAACCCCTTAACTGTTAAAAGGACAAGATAATACATCGGACATTTAAACAGATTTTTTTATTATGAACATAGGACTGACCTGAAGGAAAATGTTAAATCTGAATGCAGGTAATAAACTCGCTCACTCAATCTCTTTCTCACAATACTCTTCTACATAATACAGTAAGCTTCAATGAACAATATCAACTGAGAACAAACAGTTTACGTTGCTAAGAGTGGTTGCTAAGGGAGTTGTGTGTCTGTGACAGAACCGTTGGGTGAAGCGGTCATAGCCGTGTTTTATCGTGAATAAAACACAGCTACTGACCAATCAGAATCAAGGACAGGAACTAACCGTTTTATAAAAAAGACAGAGATCAACGAGTTATCATTGGTTTGTTTTCAGGTGTGGGAGGGGCATAATGTAGTGAGGTCATCCCGTATGCTGGTGGGAGACACTGACCCCGCTGAAGCCGCACCTGGAACTATAAGAGGAGATTTCAGTGTTCACATCAGCAGGTACTTATATACACTCATTATGAATACCAGTGCCCTGCATACTGCATATTCTTTTTAAAATTTTGTTCAATAATGGACTTTTTTTCCGTTTTGTTTAAAGAAAAAATACACAAATACAAAAAGAATAATTTAAAAAATTACAAATTAAAAATAGATATATTCAAACAGTAGTTTATTATATTGTTGCCACATGAGCTCACCACATTTCATGTTGTTAAACTGAGTTGCATCTGATTATCATCTCAGAAATAATTAAAAAAAAAAAAAAATGGTTGTTCTGGGTTTTTTGGCAGTAACATTAAAAAATGAGTCAAGAAAAAGATCTGGCAACACTTTACAATAAGGTTCCATTTGTTGACATTACTTAACTGGATTAGTTAACATGAATTAACAAATCAAAAATACTTCTAAAGCATATATTAATGTTAAACATTTGCTAACACATTATTAAAGTGCCCTATTATACTATTTTAAAGGTTCCTAATTTTGTTTTGGAGGTCTCCTGCAATAAGTTTACATGCATCCAAGGTCAAAACCACTTTAATTTTCTCATAAGATACATCACAGCATCATTATATTTCTCAGAGAGTCTGAAAACGGTTCGTTTGAAGATTCACGCTGTATCTGAATATGCCTACTTCCATTATATATAGTACATGAAAAACAGTATGTGAGCCGAGTAGTATGTCCGAATTCATAGTATTCATGGTCCAGTCTGTTGTGATTGGTCTACTCTGCTACGATTGGCCGAGCAGCCAATGAAGACCATAGGCTGGCATTATGCAAATTTGTTATGTAGGTATTTAACAGGAAGTAAGACTGGAATTACAACTGGTTTCGGCAGTTCAGAATCTTTTTTTTTTTAGGAGATATTAACTTTATTTGTCATGCACTTTGATCTTTGAAACTTTGCAGACCTTCTACATTCACAAACAGCTGCATTACACACTACATGAAAAGCAATATCTGAGAAAGCATAATAAGGGCACTTTAAAAAACGTTTTATCTGTTAATATTTAATGGACCAGAGCTGACATGAACTAACAATGAACAGTTGTTTTTATGGTAATAAAGATGAATAAATAATACTGTAACATGTATTGCTCATTGTTGGTTAATGCTACTTGATGCATTAACTAATGGGACCTTATTGTAAAGTGTTCCCAAGGCTCTCAGCTGTAATTACATGTTCAAATCTTAAACCTTTGGCATGTTTACGAGTGGCATGGATGAACTGACTTTCATGACTGTTGAATTCATTCAGAAATGTGGTCCATGCCTCTGATTCAGTGGAAGGAGCGGAGCGGGAGATCTCGCTGTGGTTTCATCGCTCAGAGCTCATCGACTGGGAGGGATGCGATCACAAAAATATTTACCACATTTAAGAGCGGCCGTCGACGTGTTCAATCAACTTGTCTGGGGCGATTTCAGGTCGATTTCCTCAATAGCACATAAATGCTGATTTTATGCAGTTTTTGACTGTAAGTGCACAAATGATGTGTTAGCATTTTAAAATGGTTGAATGTAAATAAATTGAAATGTTATATATTATAAATATTTTTGAAATGGTTAAAAAACCTTTTGGAGAAAATATGTTTACAAAAGGTGGCCTTGAATATTTTAAAATGGACTCATTTTTGCACAAGTACTAGTCAAAACAGACCATTTTAATTGTTCATAATTGTTTCTAAAAAGTTATTTTTGTTACATTTTTAATTGCTGTGATCACACACACACACACACACACACAGTGCTTTAACTAACTTCTGTAAACAATATACTTTAATGTTTTTTCAATTAAAAAAAAAAAAATGACTTGCCTTTTAGCAGATGTTTGTCATCCGAACCCAGTCCCTTCACTCTGGAGGAAATTCATTAAATAATTATTTATAGACTGTTAATTTAACATGAAGAAGGTACATCAAATAAATGCTTTCTGTAACTTAAAAATGGTTTGTTTGTGAGTATATTTACATATTACACCAGAGCATGATCAATATGGTACTAAACCAGCGGTTCTCAACATAGACAAACACTATATTGACAAAAGTTTTGGGACGCCTGCCTTTACGTGCACATGAACTTTAATGACATCCCATTCTTAATCGTAGGGTTTAATATGGAGTTGGCCCACCCTTTGCAGGTATAACAGCCTCAACTCTTCTGGGAAGGCTTTCCACAAGGTTTAGGAGTGTGTTTATGGGAATTTTTGACCACTCTTCTAGAAACGCATTTGTGAGGTCAGGCAGTGATGTTGGCGAGAAGGCCTGGATCACAGTCTCCGCTCTAATTCATCCCAAAGGTGTTCTGTGGGGTTGAGGTCAGGACTCTGTGCAGGCCAGTCAAGTTCCTCCACACCAAACTCGCTCATCCATGTCTTTATGGACCTTGATTTGTGCACTAGTGCGCAGTCATGTTGGAACAGGAAGGGGCCATCCCCAAACTGTTCCCACAAAGTTGGGAGCATGAAATTGTCCAAAATGTCTTGGTATGCTGAAGCATTAAGAGTTCCTTTCACTGGAACTAAGGGGCCAAGCCCAACCCCTGAAAAACAACCCCACACAATAATCCCCCCTCCACCAAACTTTACACTTGGCACAATGCAGTCAGGCAAGTACCGTTCTCCTGGCAACCACCAAACCCAGACTCGTCCATCGGATTGCCAGACAGAGAAGCGTGATTTGTCACTCCAGAGAGCACTTCTCCACTGCTCTAGAGTCCAGTGACAGCGTGCTTTACACCACTGCATCCAACGCTTTGCATTGCACTTAGTGATGTACGGCTTGGATGCAGCTGCTCGGCCATGGAAACCCATTCCATGAAGCTCTCTATGCACTGTTCTTGAGCTAATCTGAAGGCCACATGAAGTTTGGAGGTCTGTAGCTATTGACTGCAGAAAGTTGGCGACTTCTGTGCACTGTGTGCCTCAGCATGCGCTGACCTCACTCTGTGAATTTACTTGGCCTATCACTTCATGGCTGAGTTGCTGTTGTTCCCAATTGCTTCCACTTTGTTATGATATCACTAACAGTTGACCGTGGAATATTTAGTAGTGAGAAAATTTCACAAATGGACTTATTGCACAGGTGGCAACCTATCACGGTACCACGCTTGAATTCACTGAGCTCCTGAGAGCGACCCATTCTTTCACAAATGTTTGTAGAAGCAGTCTACATGTCTAGGTGCTTGGTTTTATACACCTGTGGCCATGGAAGTGATTGGAACACCTGAATTCAATGATTAGGAGGGGTGTCCCAATACTTTTGGCAATATAGTGTATATACTGTACATGGATGCCTCATAAGTGTCTGTTTCTATGTTAAAGCATGTTGACTGTGCATCTACAACCTACTTATTCACATGTATGAATATCTATATCCGCAATAGACACTAGTAGATGATTTAGTTATTTAGTTGTGATAATTCTGGATATTGCATATTGAGTTATACATTAACACACAAACCAGCACATTCTCACCTCTGAAAGGTTATCTCCTTTCGTCAGGAATTTAGTTTGGTGGTTTTCTTAGCACAATGCTTTGACATTTTCAATGAAGTGTCATTGATTTGTTAGTGTGAGTGATGAGTGTCATGTTAACTGTTCCAAAATGGCAGACACGTCGACGTGTCTGGAGCGGTTGAATGTGGCATCTACGTATACATATCTATGATTCTAAAGGCCCATTCACACCAAGAACAGTAACTTTAAGGGGCCGTTCACGTCGTGTCTTTTTCTCAACTTTTCAGAATGCTTCAAGCGCACCGCAGGTCATGTGACAAGAACCAACAGATCAGTTTCTGCCTTTCCGTAACAACATTGAAAGCTCAGCCGAACAGCTGATCATAGCTGTACAGGGCGGGTTTTTATTTCTCATCCCCATAAATATATCTAGTAGTAAACCTTATGCAAGGGCTAGAAATCAACTTATCCTTTACTGATACTTTCTTGTTGTCGTGGAGAACGCCGTTCATGGTTGTTCATAGCAACGACAGACGCCACGGAGCACAAACGCTTTGGAAAGAAGGGAGAAAGCAGCGTGGCTGCGCTTTTCACACATTTTTAGACGCGATATGTGAAATATAACGATAAAGATATAGTTTTAAAAATCATTCTTAATATAAAATAATAGCACTGTCCACACCACAGCTATAATGATAACGATATAAAGAAACGATATAAAGAAACAATATAGTTGGGCTCACGTTCAGAACGTTTTTTTTTCCAGCTGTTGAACGATAAAACACTGACAGCCAATCAGAATCCATTCTAATTTAAGGGCTCGCGCATTTAAAATGGAAGACGACATTGCGGATAAGTTAATCGCCGAGGTCCAGAAAAAGCCACCACTTTTTGACAAGTCAACCCACCTTTTCAAGGATACTTTAAAGAAAATGAATATATGGAAAACAATCGGTCATACCCTCAGAATAAATGATGAGAAGTATTATGATGAGATCATTATGTCAGGCTAGCAAACAGTGTAACATAAAATGACCTCAGGTATTCAGCGCTAGTTTCGACAACATTGTCTTGGTTCCTTTGAAGTTGCAGTGAAAAAGACTCGGCGTTGTTTTTATTCCACTATATTGACTTTGTCAGCTAAATTCACTGTTAGATTAGATTGATTACACTAGCTATTTACTCAAAACATTGCATGCTGAGGACATCTGCTGGTTAAAGCCGTGTAAATGCAACAAGAACAGCAAAAACATGTTGTACACATTTTGAAACTGCAGCACGCGAGCTTAGAATAAACAGACCGTTATCGTTCGTTGGTGTGGACACAAATATCCTTATAGTTATCTTTATAGGTGTGAATGGGCCTTTAACCTTTCTGACTCCCCAATTTTCTGGCCCCACATTTTCCAACAACAGACGAAGACCAGATAACTTTTCCAGTTTGTGATTACTGGATTGAAGATTTTGTTCCCTCAATTTCTATCCAATAAAACATTTTAGAACTTGGAATAACAAGAAAAGTATTCAAACATATATAAAAATACATATGAAGTTATGAAATACCATTCATTTACATGGCATTTCCAGGTCTACAATTCACTTAATATCACTTCAAGACTGTGGGAACCCTGGTTCTTCAAAGAAAAGAAAAAAAAGTAGTTAAAGGGGTGAATGAAGAAATACCTTGATTTTTTTTTAACTTATTTTAATGCTTGTTTAGTCTTATTTTAAATTATCTTGAGCCCCCCTTGGAAGTTTGCTGAGGCTAAACTGGATTAAAGATCAAAATAACCACACAGAGTCGTCTTTACAGTCAAGAACATCCTTTTATTCAATCAGTTAAAGGTGCTGCTCTTTCTTGTTTTTCTTATTATGGAAAAGAAATTGTAATCAACACATGCATTTCACCATGAGCTCTGGAAGGCGTGTGGACTGAGAAGGGCGCCGCTAGAGGAGTTCAAACCAGGACCGAAGCTGCTGAGGGCTCATGCTACTCTAAACGCATCCGAATGCCCCGCTCAACACAAGAGTACAAAAGTAAAGTAAATACGAAAGAAAGAAAATGGACGGTCAGTACCAGGGAGGGACAATGAGAGCGCCAAACACGTGTCCGTCGCTATGGCTTTCACTTATTACAGTTATTAATAAATCGCAGCCAACGCGGACGCCGGCTTCACGGACTCGGGAAAGTGAAACAATTGCATATTTTGTTTGTGGGAGGAAGCAAGTTGTCGTTTAAGCCCACGTCGGCTTTTGCTGGTGAGTTTTCAAAGTTAATTTTAGTCTTTTTTGTGGCGTGTGTCACTTTGGTCTAAAGGGTTTGGCTCGTAACGCTGGGCTTCGAAAATGTCTGTCGCTTTCCCTGGGCTGAAACCACTCCGTTTTTAAGGTGCTTTGTCTTAACAGGAACTTTTTCTTTTTTTAAATTAAATATCTGGTCACGTACAACCATTCAAAAGGTGCATCATCAATACAGATTCTCAATGCAATATCAATAACAAACAGATCATAGCAAATCAAATGAATTTGGTAACAAAAAAAAAAAAAAGAAATAAATAGATCAAAAACTCGCCTACTCTACCCCAGCGGTCGGCCTGTATCGTTTTCGCAGCTGAAACGCCCTTCTGTCCGTGGGACAGCCCACCAGAGCTCACCGGCGTAACTTGTTCACGTACATTAACTGTTCAATGGAGAAGCTGAAGAGATCGGTATGAATACAACGTGAAGCGTACAGACAAGAATAACATGTGAGCTAACTGCATTCTGCTCAGACAACATTTTTTTCTTACTCTTTTTTTTTATTATTTTAAAACCCCTCCATTCAGAGAAAAGGGGCATGGGGAAGGGCGATGGTTTTGCAACTATAGACTACTCCAGTGTCCAAAAGAGGCAGAAGACAAGATTACAGAGGAAGGAAAAGCAAGACAGAAAGTCATTTTTTTTTTTGTCATTTTTTACAGTTTTCTTAATTATTCAACAATAAAAAGAGGAACTAAGTCACACCGATTTCCTTTAGTACTATATATACTGCTTTGAAGAAGTCGCGGAAGGAGAAATACAGAAGTTTGAAGGAGGGGACTTTTTTGTTTTGTTTTTTTATGTTTTTTTTTTTTTCTTTTTTTGAGATGGGCACTCAGGATTACAAGATGGTGTCTGTGAACAAAAGGCACTTTTTAGGGACAACCTTTATGATGCTCTGAGTCTAACACTAGATCACAAAACAAATATTTAGAGTCATTTACACGGAGGGCCAGTAGAGGGCGCTGCGAGTTCTGAGGGGGAGGGGTTCAATTTCAACTCGCTCATTCTGATTGGTCGCCGACTTTGTTTGGGAGTCTGTTTGGGTGAAGCTTGTTAAGAAATATAGTTTTTTTTCACCCCCAAATTAAAAGAAAATGATATGAATAAAGTATAAAAATTATAGGACCATTACGATGTTTGAACTATTTATTTTTGACAAAAATGTTTTTTTTTCTTTTGATTTTGGAGTGAAATATGAAGAGATTCACCAGTTTATCAAAATGTAAAAAACAACAAATTCCCATGTCTTCATATTCCGTAGTTTCTAGCTTACAATGGGCATTTTAGATTATGTGTTAAAGCCTCTCCCCCCAAAAAGGGAAGATCTTGTCATACGAATTCGAAATTTTTTTACATACAAAAAGCCAGAAAAGTTCCGGCGGGAAGTTTGTTAAGAATTACAGCGGTTCGGGCGACCCATAGTATGGAAGTCCTAGAAAACTGGAATGCATAGCATGAAGTCAAAAAACACTGGAAAATCCTGCATTTTAGCTCGTAAAACCTCTTAGGACATCGTCACTCAACATTCCTTGATCGTTTCAGGGAAAAGGTTGGAAGAAAAATGCCTTTTGTCACAACCTTGACCACAATGAACCCCCTCCCCCCTTTAGTAAATATAAAAAGGAAAAAAGAGTAATGAACGTGTTTTTTTTCTTCCTAAAATTTGTTTTGATAACACTTATTTTTTGTCTTCTTATGTATAATAGAGATTGAACGTACTTTGATCCATAAAAAGCACCTGTTTTATTTAGTGATATATTCTGACGTGTCGCAAAAAAACTGCTTCTTCAGCCCTCCTAAGTTTTGAGAACAAATCATTACAAATGAACAATAAAAAAAGCAGAAAAAAAGGAAAGATTACAAAACAAATTCCCAAAACTTACAAAGACCGTTTTCTCTCTCTCTCTCTCGCTCTCTCCGCCCTGTAGTTTAGAGTCCCGGACAGCGTGGACTTTACTATAATAGAAGGATTTTCACCTCTACGCTTTCCTGTACACCCTAACAATGAGACAAACACAGTTTCTACCCAAGGCATTGCACATGGCTCAATCAACACACTTTATTTTGCAATAACAAATACTTCCTGTCCAAACACAAAAGAAATCAAAAGCCGTGCATTTTTTTTTTTCCCTACGCTAATCAATAACGTTTCCCGAGGAAATCTGATTTCCGCCGGGTTAATTTTTTCGCTCTAATTATTAAGTGCAGAACTGGGTTTTCGGGACTGGAACTTCTGAACGGATATCTGATTTATGATAACTCATGATCATACTTCAAAAAATAACTAGACTGCCACTGAGCTTATTAGGCAAATAAGAAAAAAAAAAATGTATATATAAATATATATGGATATATCCTGTATATATAAAGATGTTTGTAACTAGTGAGCTGACGCTTGTATTTTTTTTTTCTTCTTCTCATAAAAATTTCACGCTCCTCTATAGCTTATATGCAAGAAAATAACCTGAATTCATGTTTAACAAATTGCATAATGGGAATACAGAGGCACTTCCTTTGATTAGAAAAGAAAAGACCATTGCCATCACAATTCTCGTGTTAGTTTTTCTACCAAAAGCGATGACACGGCCGCCGTCCGGCAACAATGCTTCCCTGCAGTGAGATACATGGTCAGGCAGTCCAGTTATTTTGTGAGGTTGTCGATTACAGCTGCGTCGAAAGCAAAACGTTTGTTTTATCAGCGGATGAAGATCGCC
Source organism: Hypophthalmichthys nobilis (assembly GCA_037950665.1). Lineage (NCBI taxonomy): Eukaryota > Metazoa > Chordata > Actinopteri > Cypriniformes > Xenocyprididae > Hypophthalmichthys > Hypophthalmichthys nobilis. The sequence goes on along the minus strand of CM075475.1, from coordinate 37,788,172 downwards.
CTACTGTAATTCACCCTAAAGGCTTCCCTTTGTAGTCAACCTGCGGAGGACAGTGTGTGTATGCGTATACTTTTATGACAGCCTTGCCGAAATGTTACCAAAATTTTGCCTAATAAAAGCCGACCCCGAGCGGCCCACCTCCCTCTGAGCACGGCTATGATATGTCACACATTCTTTTGCTCCGCAGCAAGGTCGCGTGTTCTTGGAACACGGACTTCTGGGAGTGTAAACAGGTACGTAAACAAAACACAGAAGTGGGCGTGTCTCTAGGGCCGTCTTTATTAGTGCTAATGAATCGGGGACTTTTATTATGCCTCGCTTTGATTAAGAAAATCATTAAAATTACAAATTTTTCTACTTCTAATTAAGAGCTTTACTTTTTTTAAACAAACGATTTAAAACTTATATTTCAGACATATGGCTTTAATTAAAAAACTAAGTTTGAAATAAAAGAATGCAATGATTATCGCAGATTTTTCTTAAAACAAACAATTTTATAATTGTAGCTCGGTCACATGGCTGTAAAGGTGCGGTCACATTTACAGTCGCTCTGCGAAATTTCACGGACAAAATATCGATTAATACAGACCCCTGCACATAAAATGCAGGAAAATAATAGTAGGCTAAATCATGCGCACAATTTAGTAAATCGAGGGAACGAATTAGTAAATCGTGTGCACGATTTAGCCTACTATTTTTGTCCTGCATTTTATGTGCGGAGCTCCGTAATTTAAAGACGAATCTACGCAATTCCACGTGAGGGGCGAAAAATCCCCCATTTTAAATTTTTAACAATCAATTTAATACTTATATTTCAGACATATGGCTTCAATTAAAAAAAGAATATGCATTTGAAATTATAAATGTAATGATTATATCTGACTTTAAAAAAAAAAAAAAAAAAAACGATTTTATAATTGTAGCTCGGTCACATGGCTGTAAAGGTGTGGTCACCAGGGTTGCCAAGTCTGTGGAAATTGGGCTACTTTTAAACTGTTGCTTTGGGTTGTGTAAATGTATTTGGGTACGTTTACACAAATTATGCAAATTATAATGATATTATAATGATATAATATATCATCATTATAACTGTGTGCTTGGGACAAGGCTATTAATAATGAGACTTTAGCTTTTGTAATCAGGCTCTCAAAAATTATATAGAAATTTGGATTTAGATTTAATCGGCCGATATATTGGTTATCGGCTTTCATATATAAAGAATTATCGATTATCGGTATCAGCCAAAATTTTCATATCAGTGCATCCCTAATATTTGGGATATGGCCATTGGGCTACGTTTGGGCAATTTTTGATTGACCATTGGGCTAGTTTTTGTTACAAAGACCTGGCAACCCTGACAGTCACATTTACAGTTGCTCAGCGAAATTTCAGTGACGAAATACCATAATTTATAAGGAATCCATGCAATTTTGCGTGAGGGTAAAAAATATATAAAAATAGAGTTTACTTAAAAGTTTTTAACAATCAGTTTAAAACTTACATGTCAGACATGTCTTTAATTTAAAAAAAAAAAAAAAAAAAAAAGTTTGTCCGCTGCGTTGACCAGCAAATTTAGTACTTTGTACATATTCAATAGTGTAGCGATGCACAATGGACCTTTTCGCCCACAAAATTTAGCGAAAGTGACTAAGCCTTAAGTGTGTGCGCTGGTTGGCATTTTTCATCCTACAGGAGTACTAACTAAAATCTGGTGCTGTCTAGTTGGCACTAATGGCCTGAATTGGACGTTTGTTTCTTTACAACGCTTCTGTTTGAGGCCTGAAAACGAGGACGTCCTCTGAGATGCATCTCTGGGTAGCTGTAGTGTGTGGGGTTTGTTTTTCTCTGCAATAAAATGTGCAAATAATGTCCGCCGTCGATCCCATTTTCAATAGTGCACGTCAAACTAGTGTTCTTCGCATATTTGTAGTGCAATACTTCTGCTGTTCGAAATTAGTTTAGTAATTGACCGAAACAGAAAAAAGAGACGTTTCTACTGCATGCTAATTAGCTAAAAATGTAAAACGTCTTATAATGTGAAATGGCTTTTTTTAGCGTCGCCTTGTATGCTGAACGTCAGCATGTTTAAGTGTTTTGAAAACTTTAATTAGTAAAAATCTTGCGTTTTAGTCGTGTCTGAATCCTCACCACTGAAACTGTTGATAATCCCAGCCATTGTACACTACACTCTTGTTTCTGTCTCTGCTCATCAGGTTCTTCCTCTATGTTGCCGTTGGTTTCGTGACGGTTCTTGCGAGATGCTGTAGGTGCGTGTCAGTCCGTCACCTCCTGCTGTGATCTGAACGTCTGTAACGGAGGTGGAGGAGCGGGCTTGAAGGGCGTCTGACGGTTGGCAAATACAGGGTCGAACGTTTCCCAATCTTATTCTGCTCACGTTTCTTAGGGTGCATCTCAGGTCGGAGGGGATTTTCAAACAGGATTATTATTTTCTTTTTTTGTCATAAAACTTCCAAATTGTGTCAACAGGTTGCAGGCAGGACCTCGTCAAAGGAACCATGACTGAAAAACACACACAAAAAAAGCACTGTTAGTGTTTTAATGTTCAATCTGAAAATACATCAGCTCAGTGAGAATATTGTATTATTATAACATAATCTGTGCAGAAAGAATTGGACTTATTTTCGAAACAACAAGTACCATCAAGGCCGATATTGTGCATATCGATTTTTACAATTTCTAAGGATAAAAATGCTATTCTAACTTATTTAAACCATACATTATATTTTACATTACACAACTACTAATGAGTATGTAATTTTATAAACATTATATTGGAAAGCCTTAATTTACCAGTTAATTTTGCAGTCACCAGGGTTGCCAAGTCTGCAGGAATTGGGCTGCTTTTAAACTGTTGCCATGGGTCCCCGTGAGTTAAAGGTTTGGAATACTGTATAAATTATATTTGACTGAAATATTTTCCATTCTACCAATGATAAAACTGTGCTAGATGTTAAGGTTTGTGAAGGAAGGCCACCGGTAGGGACGATATGATATGCTACGATATAATGTTGCCTAACAGTGACTGTAAAATGTGTGTTTTAGGTATGGGAGTGGCATACTTTGAGTTTTGATATTTGGGATATGACCATTACGGTACTTTTGGGCAATTTTTGATTGGCCATTTGGCTAGTTTTGTTACGAAGACCTGGCAACCCTGGCGGTCACATTTACAGTTGCTCTGCAAAATTTCCCGGACAAAATACCATAATTTATAAGGAATCCACGCAATTCCATGTAAGGGCAAAAATCTATAAAAATAGAGTTTAAGCAATTTTTTTAAAAGTAATTTTTAAAGCCTTAATTTAAATTAACATTTAAAAATAAACATAACATAGAACTAAACTAACATTTCTCACATATCTGTTTTTGCTTATAACAACATTTACAGAACATAAACTTTTAATTTAATACAAATAAGCATAATAAATGTCACATAAACCTATTATAATTTGCTTGCCATTTTGGTCACACTTTAGTTTAGGGTCCAGTTCTCACTATTAACTAACTATAAACTATGACTTTTGTCTCAAACTCCTAATTACTGCTTATTAATAGTTAGTAAGTCAGTTGTTTGGAGCATTAAGGGATGTAGAATATGGTTATGAAGAATAAGGCATTAATATCTGCTTTATAATTGCCAGTATCCTAATAATATGCATGCAAGTGACCAATATTTTTGTGTTACAATCAATATTCTTGATGCTTGATTTAAAAGTATGGCATCATCATGAATATAATCTTGATTGTGTACAGACTGCTGTTTCTGATGACACCACTAGAGGTCAGGCTTGACTCTCACAGAGCATTCAAGTCTGACCTGCTCACCACATGGGCCTTCACGCCACAGTTTGACCTGAACTAAACCAGCAAACCTCCCTTCTGTCAAGAGAGCTCTGACGCATCTCTACATACCAACACATTGACTTTATCAACATCAACAGACGTTCTGTTAATGCATCTCAGGAGTTCAGCTCATAAAGTTCAAATATCACACTGATAATGCTAACGGACAGACATTCTCACAAAGAGAAATATTTAGACAAATTTTTCCCAGTAAAAATATTTCAAGTCTTATCAATCTTTTAATTTAACTCTTTTAACCATTTTAGTGTTGTATAAAAAAAAAAAAAAAATGGTAGCAGAATAAAATTAGTTAGACGTGAAAATTCAACTTTGATCACAGGAATATATATATATATTTTTTCTTTTTTTTTTTTTTTTTCTTTTTTCAGAAAGATAGATTAGTTCAGAAAAAAAGAAAAGGAAAAAAAAAAAAATAGAAAAAAAATATGAAAAATACAAACGTAATTATTCCAAACATCTGAGTATAACTTTTTTGTATAAATATTTTAACATAAATTGTGACCAAACGACATTTAAAATTGTTAAAAAATTAAATTTATAATATATATATATATATATATATACACACACACACTACCAGTCAAAAGTTTGGACATGGTAAGATTTTTAATGTTTTTAAAAGAAGTTTCATCTGCTCACCAAGGCTGCATTTATTTAATTAAAAATACAGTAAAAACAGTAATATTGTGAAATATTATTACAATTTAAAATAACAGTTTTCTGTTTGAATATATTTTATAAAATAATTTATTCCTGTGATCAAAGCTGAATTTTCAGCATCATTACTCCAGTCTTCAGTGTCACATGATCCTTCAGAAATCATTCTAATATGATGATCTGCTGCTCAAGAAACATTTATGATTATTATCAATGTTGAAAACAGTTGTGTACTTTTTTTTTTTCAGGATTCCTTGATGAATAGAAAGTTCAAAAGAACAGCATTTATCTGAAATACAAAGCTTTTGTAACATTATACACTACCGTTCAAAACTTTGGGGTCAGTAAGAATTTTTATTTTTTTGAAAAGAAAAAAATCGATCAAAAAATCGATCAAAAGTGACAGTAAAGACATTATTATGTTACAAAAGATTATATTTCAAATAAATGCTGTTCTTTTGAACTTTCTATTCATCAAAGAATCCTGAAAAAAAATATTGTACACAAATATTTTGTATAATTGTACACAATAAATGTTTCTTGAGCAGCAGATCATCATATCAGAATGATTTCTGAAGGATCATGTGTAATAATGCTGAAAATTCAGCTTTGATCACAGAAATAAATTACTTTATAAAATATATTTAAACAGAAAACTGTTATTTTAAATTGTAATAGTATTTCACAATATTACTGTTTTTACTGTATTTTTAATTAAATAAATACAGCCTTGGTGAGCAGACGAAACTTCTTTTAAAAACAATAAAAATCTTACCGTGTCCAAACTTTTGACTGGTAGTGTATAAATATATATATATTGTAATTCAGATATAAATTATATTTTTTATATAAACTGTGCCCAAATGACATTCAATATATTTAAAATATATTTATGGTAATTACGTTTAATATATTAAAATATTCAAAATAATATATAAAATGACTGTTTTATATAAAATAAATATATTATAACAGCGCTAATATAATACTGTTCTCCACTCAAGAGATAACTGTTTCTGCACAAGAGCTCTTGTCAGGATATGTAGTGAGACACCCTTGAGCGTGTGACGTGTGACGGATGCAGCGCTCCATCAGTGTGAAGAGCAGGAGCTGCCGGTCCGGATTACAGCGAGAGCTCGGCTCAGCATTCCAATGAGCGCCGGATTCTTTCTCCTGATTGGTTTTTACAAAACTCTCTAGAAGTCAAATCCTGGAAACACTTTGGCTGAGAGGGTTTGGGAGGAGGGGCCGCGGGTAACTTTTGTTCTGGTTGACTCTTGCAGGTCACACAAACACCCCCGGCACGTCCCATCTATTCTCCCCCCGCCGCTCGCCCCGGGCTAAAGCCCAACAGCCACTCGGGCCAAGTAACTCTTCCCCTCTAAGCTGTACTCCTCCCTCTCACAATCCCATCTTCCCCCCGTAATCCTTGGCAGTGACCAGCTATACCCCCCCACCCCACCTCTCAAGTTCAACTGCCTGTGACATCATGTCTCGTTGCTGTGGGCAACCAGACAGTTGGGACGTGACTTTTCAATTTAGGGGCCGTGCTTAAACTTTGCCTCTCTTTTCTCCGGTCCTATCGCACTTTTTCGCAGTTCTTTCCTTGTTCCTGTGGATGGGAACTGTGAGAACTTCCTCGTAAGGAGCTGTACGGACACACAGTGGGCCCAAAAAGTATTCAAACACTTAAAAAGGCACAGTTAAAAATGTTTGAATGGCACTACATGAGATGATCTGTCTGTATCCGTGCGTCTCAAATGCTACAGGATCTTTTGTCTTAAATAACGTCACTTTTCTTTGTCAAAACTGGTGTTTTTAGTGGATGTATGAAGTCAGTTCACACAGTGAAGAAAATCACATTGACTGTGAACATCATACAAGTGTCACAAAGCTTTTATCACCTAAAAAAACTAGTTCTTTTGATTTATTATTGAAAACGTAACAAAGGTCTTTTTGTGGAATGTTTTGTTTGAAAAATGTTCTTAAATGTTTCTTCAAAACACAAGCCATTTGCTTTGATATTCTGCTATTGACATTCAGACATTTTGAAGTTTAACTTTACTGTTCAAATACCCTTTAGGCCACTTGAAACCTTCAAGAAACATCTCTTTGAAGTACTTTCTCATTGCACATTTACCTAAATTAATAAATCGCTATTGTATCAATGCCTCTTGCTGTTAGCTTTTATCAATGTTTAGATTATAGTGAATTAAAAAATAATAATAAATTTATTATTTCACTATTTTAGTTTAGTTTACTGATTTATAAAGCATATTTAAAAACAACAAATGTTGCAACCAAAGTGCTGTACAAGAAATATAAAACAGAATAAAAAAAAGAAAAAAGAAAAGATCAAGAGGACAAATGAAAATTTACACTCTCAAATAAAACAAAGAATACTAATAGGTCTTCAAGGAGGATTTAAACAGAGAAACAGAAGGGGAAAATCGAATATGACGTTGACTATTCCAAAGCCTAGGAGCGGACACCGAGAAGGCCCGGTCACCTTTAGTTTTAAAACGTCACCACTGATATAATGAGGAGCGAGTCCATGCAAAGCTTTAAAAACAAAAAGCTAAATTGAAGAGAGGCGAGCACGGGTGTAATGTGCTGATGTTTTCTAGTGTTTTAGACATCTCAGAGATATATTAAATAATATCCTGGGTCTTCCGGGTGGGGATTTTTAAGCCCAAAAAAGTGCATCCATCCATCATAACTATAATCCATGCAGCTCCAGGGGGTTAATAAAGGCCTTCTGAAGCAAAGCGATGGGTTTTTGTAAGAAAAAATATCCATATTTAAAAATGTATTAACTAAAATAACTAGCTTCTGACAGATGACCGTATGCATACTGCGCAAGTAGGAGTTTTGTAAGCTTAGATGCCTCTCGCGATTCAAATAAATAGAGCTGTGCAACAAACTCAAGCTCCTCTATCAAAATCCTCTGACATTTCTCTTTAAAATTTCTCATCTTAGACTTCTAATTCGTGACCGGTGTTTTGTTTTACTCTATCCTCTGTGCTTCTGCGTTCGTTATTACGTCATGCGTCAGGTCAGAGGTCACTCTTCCATACGGCGTCTGTCGAAAGCTAGTTGTTATAGTTAATAATCTTTTAAATATGCCTATTTTTCTTACAAAAACCCAACGCTTCGCTTCAGAAGGCCTTTATTAACCCCTGGAGCCGTATGGATTACTTTTATGATGGATGGATGCATTTTTTGGGCTTCAAAACACGCCCCCCGTTCACTACCATTATAAAGCTTGGAGGAGCAAGGATATTTTTAAATATATCTCTGATTGTGTTTGTCTGAAAGAAGATAGTCATATATACCTAGGATTGCTTGAGGGTGAGTAAATCATGGGGTAATTTTCATTTTTGGGTGAACTATCCCTTTAATGGAAAGAAACTGCTTTTCACAACAGCACTAATCTACTTATCAGAACTCAGTGTGGAATCAAAAATGACACCAAGGGTTTTGACAGTCGTGTACATTAGAAGAGAGTGAACCAAGCTGATTGACAATGTCAGAGGTCATAGCTGATGGGGCGAAGACGATCATTTCAGTTTTATCGTTGTTTTGCTGTAAGAAATTTTCTTGCTGCCCCTTGCTTTTATATATATCTATTTATGCTATTTTGTATACTAAAGTTATTTAACTCTTGAGAGGACAAAAGGTAAGTGCTTCCTCTATCCTCTAAAATTTAGGAAAATGTGCAAAATCAGACAAAGCAAAGTCACTGCCAAGAAGTCACGGCAGGAGAGAAGAAAAAGAAGTCACCAGCAGAGGGTGATAGCGAGTTGAGAAATGAGTTAAAAAAAAAAGGGGGGGAGGAAAAAAAAAATACTGTGAATTGAGGAAAAGTTAGGCAGAAAGAGAGGGAAATTAATGATCAAATCCAGAGAGGCCGACCAGCAGAGGGAGGAGGTGAGAGCGGGTGAGTTAGCGACTTCAGATGGTCACCATGTGTTGAGGAGCAGGGAGCCGGCCCGGGGCGGGTGTGGTTTACACATTAATGAGTAAAGTGTACTGGCTGATGGAGGAGGCGCAGTGTGGTGGCCGCACATTCGCAACGCTCAAATCAACTACACCGCGCCGATCAGCTTGAGTTATCGCAGGCCCGCTCCAGATGGGCCCGTCACCACATAGCAGAGAGCATCATGGGAAAGGAAGAAAGACTGGAAGGGAGGAGCAGGCTAAAATGCTAAGAAAAAGGAAACACTTAAACACAAGAAATGAGGTTTGTTTTGAGTATGACAGAGTTAACAATCACCTGCGTCTGCTGGGGTATGTTCAGAAAGTTGTTGTCCCGTGATCCGATGCTGACAAACCTGTTGGGAGCTGTGGAGCCTGGCGTGGAGTATGCTGAAAGAGAGAGAGAAGAAGAAGAGACAAAAAATATAAATAAAAAAACAAGATTTCAGCAAATCTGCCCATCAGAAAAGCACAACATTTACCATTTCCATTAATCACCCTATACAATAACCAAAAACTTTTAGTCATTCTAAGAGCAATCTGAACAAAAAACCTCAGTTTGATCAATATGAAAAGATCGGCAGATGCTTTGTGCGAATTTCATGAAATATATAGTGAAAACTGAAACTTTCCTGTATTGAATGAACTGCAAGAATTTATCATCAAAGATATACTATGTTTGGTTGTTCTTGGTTCACACAATTGAAGCTAAATAGATTAAAATGGTTTTTGAATCTGCAGGTTTGAAGTCATTACCAAATTTAGGGCAGTTTGGGGTTTCTGATTTATTTGATGGACTCCATAGTCTAACTGTTCATCAAATATGGAGATCTAAAACAAGAAACAAAATCAAACACAAAGAGCCATATTTGTTCTACAGTTTGCACTTTCATTAGCAAACATTCAAAAAAATAAGAAATGCTGCTTTATTCATCCTACAAAAATGTTATTATTGCAATTAGATAACATTTGTTTAATGAGAGCCATTATATAATGCACAATGTTTTGGAGGTTACATGTTAAGCACTAAATTACTAGAATTTACCTGGCTAGAAGAATTATTTTTAAACAGTGCAACTACAAACTTTGCCACAAAAGGCCATGTGCATTTTTCAATTACTAAAGAGGTTTAGGCCATTCATTTTGTATCTTTACCCTTAACAATCACCGTTAACCGTGGTAAACTCATTGTAATGCATGACCACTATTTGCTTAATGCTTTAACATGCGTAAATAAACGTTTTATATATTTGTAAGCAGGTGTGGTAAGTGCATTCTGGAGAATCAGCAACATATAAAACACATAAAAAGACAACAGACACAAACAACATAAAAAAACAACAGAACAAAAAAAATGAAAGGAAGGAAAAATAAGAAACATGAAAGAAAAGAGGAAAAGAAATGCAAGTGCTCCGTCCAGTGCCCCGTCTGTGGTGAGTGAACTTTTTTTTTTGTCTGATTATCCACCCCGATATGCCACCTCCTTTCTAAACGGCCTAAATTTGGTTTGTGTACGGGACGAACTGAACTTTAGACCAGCACTGGAGCTCAACTATCACATTTCCACAAGCCAAAAGCTAACCAGCAATGTGAATGTAACCAAAACAAACTCAAATCAAACCAAAGTAAAATTACAAAGCATGGGTTCCCTGTGTCTCACAATCGACTCAAACTGGATGATGTTTTTTGAGTGTAAAGGCTCTTCAACACACTTTGACCAGCACAAACCAACCTGGACCAAAATGAAAGTTCAAGATGGTCTAAGCTGGTCTTTTTAGTCGGGTTGATACACACTCTTGTTGTTTTGATTTTCACGGCAGCACTGTCCAGTAATCAAAGGCTGCATTACAAAAAGTCAGCGACAACTGTTTGAACTAAAATACATTTTTAAAAAAACGTAATTTAGAGTCCACTTTAACTGCCCTAAATTTGCACCCTTCAATACGGAGGCCCTAAGGGGACATTGGATGTGGAAAATGAGATAGGAGGAAAAACTATATTTGAGTGCTTTTGAGTTCTCTAGTAAAAGAATTGCATTTCCCCCAAGAAACTTTGCATTGGCTCGTAGAAGCGCTGAAATATATATTTTCCTCCCACTTCATATTATTTCCATCACAAAAGGGAGCGAATGCAAAGAGTCTCAGGAGGACACTAGAGTGTTGCGAGAACACAAAAGGTTTTGTAAGTGAACACAAAGATTCTCAGAAGAACCCAAAAGTTTTGCGAGAGAACACAAAGGTTTCACAAACATTTGCAAAGTTTCCCAGGGGAACGCAAACATTTTGCGAGAGAACGCAAAGTTTCTCGGGGGAGAGTTTTGAGATAGAATGCAAAGTTTCTGAGGGGACACAAGTTTTGTGAGAGAACACAAAGGTTTCATAAACATTTGCAAAGTTTTCTCAAGGAACGCAAACATTTTGAGAAAGAACGGAAAGAGTTCTCAGGGTAACTTAAAAGTTTCACGAGAGAACAAAAGAGAGTTTTGAGATCGAACGCAGAGTTTCTTGGGGAACGCAAAAGTTTTGCGAGAGAATGCAAAGAGTTCTCAGAGTAACAAAACTTTTGTAAGCGAATGCAAAGTTTCTCATTTTGCGAGAGAATGCTGTTTCTTGGGGGAGAATTCTCCAATCGAATGCAGGAGAACGCAGTTTTTTCGGGAGCAAGTTTTGCGATCGAACACAAAGTTTATCGGGCCAACTCAAAAGTTTTGTGAGAGAACAAGAAGCCATTGAAATATATTTTTCCTCCCAACTCATTTTTCAACTCGTCCCTATATGGGCTCCGTACTTTAGTGACATTTTGAAACCACTAAAATTGATGCCTGAAAATTAGGATGCATAAAAAAAGACCTGCACGAAAGTTGCATTGGCTTCATTCAGATTGAAAAAAATAAAATAAAAGTAGCAAGGACTAGTTCTGACCCAACAGTTAGTGCTGCCACGATAATTACGAATAATGGGCAGATGTTAACTCAAGGAACACAAACTAGATGGGAAAATTCGGCCCAGCTGTGGCTAGACGACTGGCTTTCTCCCAGTCTTCGAGGGGTTTGGTGGAATGGGGGGTCGGGTCACTTACACGGAGATGTGGGTGAGGTGAGTCCACCATCGGGGGGCGTGCTGCTGGGTTTAGAGTCTGGCATTGGGAGGGGCACTGGACGCGCCACAGGGGGGGGTGGAGGCAGCAAGAAGGAGCCCGGCATTTTGCTCTGGCCGCTCCCGTTCGGCTGCAGACGACACAAACAGGGTGAGGAGTACGGACACGCCCGACACCCCACAAATGGAAAAAACAACAAAAAAAAAAAAAAAGAAGGAAAAAAGTAATGGCGGGTGGCTGGTAGTGGAGAGTGTTGAGAGGGAAACAACCAAAAGGATGGTGAATGTCTGTTTGCTTTTGTTTATGAAAGAGTGTTTGTGTGCATGTTTGTGTGTCGACTTCACCACAGGCACAGACAGGAGCAGTGGAGGAGCTGGAAAAAAATGGAGGACTTTAGGCAGAAGGTGAGGAAGAAGTAGAAATGGACGCACGAATGGTGAGGTGTGCTTTGGTCCATGGAATGATGCCAAATCAAAATCAGGGTGCGAACAAAAACAAACCAAAAGCCACGTTTCACAACGCTGAAAAATGGCAGAAGCAGAACTGAGGAGGGGAGGCGCTACGCTGAAATGCGCAGAGGTCGTCAGCTGTTGCGCAGATGGGTTTTATCGTGGAAGTGGACAGAGAAGGAGAGATTAACTCAAGATCGTCTAGACAAGCACAAGATACATAACAGCGACCGATTAGTCGGCCTCAAAGACAAGGAACGCACACATTTGTTTCCATCGGAAAAGACAGTATGCAGTTACTGTTAGCTTTATTATAGTTATCTATACAGTACATATAAAAAAAATTGTGAATTAAACATAAGTGTGTGTGTATATAATAAAAAAAAGTACTTAAATTATATACATTTGTGCATTATTAAAGTTTTGGATACTTGATAACAGCAAACTTCAATCTTAGCTGGTCTGTTAATTTGCGACGGATGTCTTCACAAGCTCAGTTTAACCAACTTTAAATGCTTGATAATGTTAGTTTCACAGAGAAACAAAAAATACATTTAATATCCATTTATTTGCATATTTGAGGCAAGTATTTTTGCTTGCTTGAGGCAAGCATGTTTGCTTAATATGACAACTAAGCTCTGTTTCATTAACATTTGGTTTGGAAGGAAGGTTTTTTTTTTTTAAATTCATGTCTTATATTTAAACAATGGCATACTGCACAGTATATACAATATTTTTTCAAATATTTCAACAAACAGTATGTGAAACAGTAAGCAATGATACATGTTTTATACAGTAGATTGTGACAATGGCTGTGTTCTAGTGGTGTAACGGTACACAAACATGACGGTTCGGTACACAACTCGGTATTAGTTCGGTACTGAACTAATTCTAAAATTATTTTTCTATTATTTTTCTATTCCAATTCATTTTTGAAATATAATCATTTACATAGTTACTGTCATAACTTGTTTTCATGACAAATTTATTTAAACGTATATTAAATAATTAAGACATTGCTAACAGGTAAAGTAAATATATATAGTGCATATATTTAGAGAAATGCTTCATTTCTCTAGTGAACTAACATGCTGTGGACACTAAATGACTTGCCTGAGGTAAATGTAATGCTACGTGAGATATTATTCTCAAGCTGTTTTATTGATGTTTTTCCACGGTTAAAACACTGGTTGAGAAATTACACGTTAACATATCCATGCATAGATCGTCTGTTCTTCTTCTTCTGTGCTTTTTCCTGTTGTGGCTGTTAGCAAACAGTGTTGCATTACCGCAAACGCTCCCTCTGATTGTATTCAACTTCTGACTGTATGAACCGAACAGTGACGTCTGGACTGTGACGGTTCGGGAAGAAAACATGTACCGTTACACCCCTACTGTTTTCAAAATGGAATACTACTGTTAAGCTTCCTAAAAGATCAAGTTGAACAGATTGCATTGTGGGATAGAGTATTCCATGCAGTCTTCTCTGCTGCATACTGTGTATTTTATGCAAACAGAAAATTTGCATACGGTTCAGAGTTGTATGATAGGATGCCATTCCCAAATTTCACTATTAAACCAAACTGTGTTTAGAGAACAGCTGCATAAAACTTCCTGTATGGGGTCACTTCCTCTTACCTGACCACTAGCCTGTCCTGATCCGTCGGCACACACGAACTGCACAAACTCCTTGAGCGGGTCCTGTCCCGGGTGGTGGTGGTAACGGATGGTGGGATGGGTGAAATACGGGCTGGACTGCTGGATGATGGATGGCGAGGGGAAGTGCAGGGAGGAAGCTGAGGCACGGGGACTTCCTGCTGACAGACAGACACACACACAAAGAGAGAGGTTAGTAACAGATATTATACAAGTACAGTAGTATATTAATAATAAGTCCAAGCAAGACTGACACACAAGGAGACAACAGATGACATGAGATGGAAGTGATGGAAAGCAGTTCAAGAAAAATGGTGTGTGTGTTTGTGTGTGTGTGTGTGTGTGTGTGTGTGTGTTTAACTATAATTAGGGACAAAAATGTTCCCAGAACAGAGCTAAATCGGACAAAACCTCCCTTCAGATCCCAGGAGATGTCTTCATATATATATATATATATATATATATATATATATATATATATATATATGTGTGTGTGTGTGTGTGTGTGTATATATATATATATATATATATATATATATATATATATATGTATGTACACTATAAAAAAAAAATGTTGGTTTAACTTTAAAAAGTAAGTTACCTGGTTGCCTTAAAATTGAGTTCATTGAAATTAAAAATTTGAGTTACTACAGTGAAGGCGATTGATTTAATCAACAGAAACTCAAAATATTATGTTTTCTGAACCACATTAATTAAGTTGATTTGACAAAAGAAAAAATTTGATATATCATGAAAATTATTTTTTACAGTGTAGAAACGTGTAAAAATCACATTGAATCATAAAGTGATCAGACACTGAATTAAACACTGTGTTGCTAATTAATATACAAGAGGCTCTCTCTTTCTTTCTCACACTCTATTTTAACCTCTCACACAAACTCCAAATTATTATGCAGACACACAAACATGCTATCAGAGTGAAAAGCCTCTTAATTGCCTTTATTTTAACACAATATTTCGTCATGGATGATTTATCAATTTTTAATATAAATTGCCAAAAGAGCCCCCAAACTATCCGTCTTTCGTCCTAAACGGGTAAGAGAGATTGTGATTGTTTTCAATGTATTTTGTACAGTTTGCTTCAACTCTGTCCAACACAGCGCACTGTGAAACATCGCTTCCAGATTTTTAGATGACTTCCTTCTTCATTAATTGGACAGTAGGAAATGTTTTGAAGGCACATAAACAAATAAAAGATAGTGATACAAGGATCTAAAGTATGTTGCCCGGGAAAAAGAAATGCAATATATTGACATATATTTTTGTATCAGCACAACCGTAATAGCTCTTGATAAGTCATGACACGCTCTCATTTGCATGAAGAGTAACACTGCGCTCATGTCCCGACTGGCGAGTGGAGGGGTGAGGGGTCTTGTATCCTCCAGCCAAGCGGGGCCCCCAGCTGCCCGGGACAGTCTGCCAACTTCCAGAGCCTCTCTGTAACCCAGACGCAGGCGCCTCACTCCCAGGCAAAGCCCTGCTTTTCACCCTCTCTTCCGTGCAGACTGCTATTCCCTCCTCTTCCACCGTTTCTTTCGCTCTTTCATCATCCACCCTTTAATCCCATTAGGGAATGGGATGGAGCCAAGGCTTCAAGGAGGAGGCAAATGGCACCACAAACTACCGCCACCAAACACCCCCTCCCACATGGAGTGAGTACACAACAGCAGCTCTAAACACAACCGCGCTACACAAAACAACACATGGCCACACAACAAGAGGGCATCGCTAGCATAAGGCCACATCCAATATATACAACACTACATAAAAAACAACTGAAACACAAACAAACACAAAGAGAGAGGACCATCTATCTATCTATCTATCTATCTATCTGTCTGTCTGTCTGTCTGTCTATCTATCCGTCTTTATCTCTATCCAACCATCTATCCATCTATCTGTCTGTCTGTCTATCTATCTATCTGTCTGTCTATTTGTCTATCTCTGTCTGTCTGTCTGTCTGTCTGTCTGTCTATCTGTCTGTCTATCTATCCGTCTTTATCTCTATCCAACCATCTATCTGTCCGTCTATCTGTCTGTCTGTCTGTCTGTCTGTCTATCTATCTATCTATCTATCTGTCTGTCTGTCTGTCTGTCTGTCTATCTATCTATCTATCTATCTATCTATCTGTCTGTCTATCTGTCTTCATCTCTATCCAACCATCTATCCGTCTGTCTATCTATCTGTCTGTCTATCTATATGTCTGTCTGTCTGTCTGTCTGTCTGTCTGTCTATCTGTCTTCATCTCTATCCAACCATCTATCCGTCCGTCTATCTGTCTGTCTGTCTATCTATCCGTCTTTATCTCTATCCAACCATCTATCTATCCGTCTATCTATCTATCCATCTATCTGTCTTTCTACATCTTTATCGCCTGTCTGTATGTCTGTCCATTTATCCATCCATCCATCTGTCCATCCGTCCATCCATCAATCTGTCTTTCTATATCTCCATCCATCCATCCATCTATCTGTCTGTCCGTCCATCCATCTGTCTTTCTATATATCCACCCATCTGTCTGTCTATCTCTTTCCATCCATCTATCTATCTATCCATCCATCTATCTATCTCTCCATCCATCCATCCATCCATCCATGTCTGTCTGTCTAATTTTGGCCCATTTACAATTTTTCCCTTCTCTTCCATCTTGTTTAATCGATTATAGATGATAAAATACTTCAGAACATCTTTGAAAATTCAGTTTTCCAATCCTGTGAGTCTTGTACAGCATTTAAATTTGTACAGGGTGGATATGTACTTTGATCACTGCTGTACAGCATTTAAATAATATCTTACAAGCTCTCGTGCATCTAGCGGGGGGAGAATGAAGTCGGGAAATGGAGAGACCAATCACCAACCAATCACATTGACGGACAGACAGACAAAAAAAAAAAAAAGAATACAAATCAGCCTCGGTACAGAGGAGAAAAAGGGTGGGGGTGGGGGGGACGAATGGCGAACGCCTTCACCCGACCCGACCGTGGTGTAAACACGACCTCGCCTCTCCCCGAACTTCACCACATCCGACCCCACCGGGGGGCGTGAGGGAGCAGGACAGGAAGGGGAAGGATGTGGGAGGTGGGGTGGGGGGGGCTCTGAACTCTCACCTGGTCTTACACCTGCCAGCATGGGCAGCGGGTGATGGGTGAACGGCATGCGTGCAGACCTCGTATGGCCGGACAGAGCGCTGAAATCGAATTTCCCCGACTTCTTAAGAGAACCAGGCGACGAGAGTCCTGGTAAAAATGGGATCAACAAAATGGCAGAACAGAGATGTGGATTTAATTAAACAGGGTTTTGCTTCTTGACCTTCATCTATAAAAAAAAAAAAAAAAAAAAAAAAAAAAAAAAATCTTATCCATCTCAGCTTCTAAAATGCTACAAATTTTCTGATAATAATACTAACAAATGTCTTTTAATCTACAGATAAGACACTGCTAGGGCTTTTTTTTTTGTTTGCTGTGAAGTATAGAGAAGCCAGTCACACTGCAAAAAAAAAAAAAAAAAGTAATAATTTTATTAATCAATATTTTTGTCTCGTTTTCCAGTAAAAACTTCTTTAGGAAAAAAAAAATTGCCAATGAGGTAAGAAAAATAAACAAATAAAAAGGAAAATAAATTTATTTTTCTTACCACACAGTCAAATTCCTTAAGAATGTTAAAAATATATTTCAAGTAAATTTCACTAAATTTAAATAGCATTTCTCTGAAAACAAGACTTGACATGTCATTTTGATTCAAGTAAATGCAGCTTTTTAAAGCATGTTTAGATAATTATACTTGAAAACGAGATGAAATACTGCTTAAGTTTTTTTTGTTTGTTTTTTTCTGGCAGTGCGGACAGGTCCAGGGTGCGAGCTTTGCTTTGAAGCAGTGGAGTGCAGGAAAGAGTGGGATAGGGTCGGGACAGGGCCGGGGAGGGTCTCTATGCAGCTGTAAGTGGGAAAATAGATGCCACAACAGCAGATCCCATCATAACTCATGCCAGTTTGTCTGTCTGTCTCTTTCAATCACCGAATCTCAAAGGAAAGAGTATAGCATCAAAACATCAATGTCAATATTTTGCCACCATTTCTCACAGCTTTTAAAGTGACATCAATTTCCAAGGATAATAAAAGAAAAGAGGGAAAAACAGATCTACAAATTACTAGTATTATATCAATACATACATCAGAATGATTTGTGAAGGATCATGTGACACTGAAGACTGGAGTAATGATGCTGAAAATTCAGCTTTGATCACAGGAATAAATTACATTTTAACATATATTACAATATAATATAAAATTGTAATAATATTTTGCAATATTATTGTTTTTACTGTATTTTTAAAGTACTATTTCAGTCATTGGCCACTCTGCGTACTAGATATCAGCACTGGCTTTTAAAATAACCCTTCAGGTCCACTACTTATTTAAAGTCCAAAAGCATGGAAAAATGTACAGAATGTCTTCAAATCCACAACATAATAGTTTTGCCATTAGTTAAGAGGTAAAAAAAAAAAAAAAAAAGAATTGCAATTTAGAAAGGATGGGTTGATCTTCACCGCTTTAACAGGTTTCTACTGGTCAGGAAAGTTAAGGTTACTTCTTGTCAGTATAAGGATATCCAGCCAATAAGAAAACAATAGAAAACTCACTGAACATCACAGAGTAAGCACATTTACTTTAATAACTTGTCTGGTTTATGTGTATCTGTGTTCAGAATGCCAATATACCCGAGCAGCCGCATTAGTAATGCCAAAGAACAGAACGACACGCTTTCACAAACCCAATGCAAATGAGTAAATAAACGTAAATACAGACTGTTTACAGACTCTGACATAAAAACACCCTAAACATCACCTGGGGAACAAAATCAGAGGCTTTGACTTGTCTTTTCAGCGCTGAGGGAAAAAAGTAAAACACAAGCGTTTCTGTTCCAGTGGCAGGTCCGAACGCTCATGCCAAAAAAAAAGGAGGACAGGCGGGAAGCGTGATGTGAGAATGATGAGGGAAATGAAAGGAGAAAGTATGTGATGGTTTGGTCTTCTCGTATATAACGCTGCATTAATGTGTCATCCTGATCCTATAAATGTCAAACCCAGGCCACAGGGCTTCTAGCTTGAGCTGTCCCGAGTCTGGCATAAACACGAGGGCTGAAAATACGCTGGGCTCACCCAGTGACCCAGAAACACGGCCAAACATGTCAGGACTCGGGAAGGAAAGGAAAAGGAGTTTACCATCAAATCCTCTGGCTGGTTTTGAGGGAAACAATTATTATAAGTGGTGATTTAAATACCCCAATTTAAGACGTTAAAGAGCCATGAGAGGAAGCCACAAATCTGCTAATTATGCTAATGCCACGTTTGAATGTATACCTGCCTCCTTGAAATATTAAAAACAAAAAAAAGTTACGTTTAAAAAATCTGAGACAACTAAATTATATTTTTTCAGTGTATTGTCAAATCTATTATCAAAACTACCTATAAACAAATGAATTGTAAATTGTACATGAATGAAAAAAAAATGTGGTACAGAATTTCCTAGTTTGCTTTAAATGAAAAGGACTGTCAAATTTCATAGGTGCCGTTAAAAGCAACATCATCTGCTGAGAAAATTTGTGTTGCACAATCTAACAAAGTGTGATATTTACACAAGATCACTTGTTTTGTTTTAAACAAACACTAACAAAACCACAAGACAAATCATTATTATGCTATCTAAAGTTACTGTGAAAGAGCTAAACGAATGAGTAACTGTGTATGGCAACCAACAAACATATATATATATATATATAAATCCATATTAATGCTATTATAAATAAAGATAAAACTGTCAAAACCAATCATTTCTAATGCACAATGCAGGCAAAAATATAATTACTTTTTAAAAAAATATATATATATAATAATACTAGTCATACTACTGTGCAAACTGCAAATTATAGTGTAAGATATTAACAGAATAAGATAAGTGAGGTTGCGTCAATATCTAAACAAGCATCTCTGCAAAGTGCTAAAACCTTCATAGTTACAACTGACAGTCTCTATCATCTTATTTTTCCTGCATTCATGCACATTAGTTGTGTGTGTGTGTGTGTGTGTGTGTGTGTGTGTGGTAAAATCATGGGTTATGTGTTATTGCTGTGTGCTGTGCCAGCCTCGACACTCAGGCAGACTGGCAGCCAATCAAACGCTCCTGTGACCTTCCAGTCTCGCCACGCTAACAAGCTGGCCGCCAAAAACAAACCTTGACCTGTCAAAAACGGCATATATAACGCCTCCTCAAACACTTTAACAGAAACACATTCACCGCACCGCCCAATCATCAGAAAGTCCCACTTATACAAACACACACAGAAAGTCACAAATCACTTCTGCTATGAATTTACAGTAATAATACAATAATAACTTCTTCAGTTGAGTGATTTTTAATTTTTTTTTTAAAGATTTCACATTTATTTTACACTTGCCAATAAAACTATTTTGAAGCATCTAATAAAAAAAATGCATATTTACTATAGAAATTATCATTTCTTTAGTTAATTGTTTAAAATATATATATAATTTTACATTCATTTTACATTAAAAAAAGAACAATTACTTGCCAATTAAACATATTAAAGCATTTAATAAAATCATAATGTATATTTACTATAAAAATTATGGCTTTTTCAGTAGACCAATTTTTAAAAATAATTTTATATTCATTACACTAAAAAGACCAATTACTTCCTAAATAAATATTTTATAAAAACATTGTATATTCACTTTAGAATTTTTTTTTTTAATGAACGTTTCAGTTGATCGATTTAAAATTATTAGTAACACTTTACAATTTGTTAAAATTGTTGAAAATAAAGTATAATAATAAAATATTGTTCATGTTACTTCACAGTGCATTAAAGGGTTAGTTCACCCAAAATTAAAATTCTGTCATTAATTACTCACCCTCATGTCATTCTACACCCGTAAGACCTTTGTTCGTCTTCAGAACACAAATTAAGATATTTTGATGAAATCCGATGGCTCAGTGAGGCCTCTATTGCCAGCAAGATAATTGACACTTTCAGATGCCCAAAAAGGTACTAAAGATGCATTTAAATCAGTTCATGTGACTACACTGGTTCAACTTTAATATTATAAAGCGACAAGAATACTTTTTGTGCGCCAAAGGTGAACAAAGGTCTTACGGGTGTGGAACGACATGAGGATAATTAATGAGATTATTTTCACTTTAACAAATGTTAACAAATACAACTTTTAATCATTTTAATAATGTATTAGTAAATGTTGAAATTAACATTAACAAAGATTAATAAATGCTGTAGAAGTGCAGTTTATTATTAGTTCATGTTAACTAATGAACCTTATTGTAAAGTGTTACCAAATTATTTTACATACATTTTACACCAAAAAGACTTGTCAATTACCTATTTTTAAGCATTTAATAAAAATGTTATTATTTAAAATAGAAGTTTCTATGACTTTTGCAGTCGATCGATTTATATTTTTAAAATAATTTGTCATTTTACACTCCGAGACAAATTTCCTGCCCATGAAATATTTTAAAGCATTTAATAAAAATATATGAAATGTCCATGACTTTTGCAGTCAACTGATCATCATCAAATTATTTTATTCATTTCACACTTAAGAAATTAAATATTTTAAGACATTCAAAACTGTTATAACCACTACAGAAATTTCCAAGTCTTTGCCTAACTTGTCTAGGCCTCATATTTTTCATACATTTCTAGGTCTTCCATGCCCGTGGGAACTGTCTGACCTCTCAAAACCATCACAAACAGATGTTTACAGACAAAGCACCAAAGTGTAACGAGGTGAAAGAGGGTGCAGGAGAATGGAAAATAGGAGGAGATGATATCCGTGTCAGCCCAGGGCATGAGGAAGCGATCCGGCGTATGAATGAAACGCGAGCGGGTTCACAGACTACTCGTGTACTCCGGGCGACACCAGATTTAATGATAAATGACACCGTCACCTTGCAGAGTTGCCAAAGCCTCATTCAGGTAGTGAATCACCTTTGGAGCGTAGCGCAGTTCACACTCTCACACACTCACACGCGCTCGGAGCGCCACCACCGCCATCATCGGTGTAACAGATGTCTTCTGTAACCCAGCAGCTCCCAACGCTGTCGACACATGGTGGAGCCATCTGGACCAGAGCTCTGGTGCTCCACAGACTGTGTGTGTGTGTGTGTGTGTTTCAAGTGTTCAGGGGTGGGGTGGGTGTAAATATATGTGTGTGTTGTGTATTCCCATGACATCAAGAGCACCTGAGCATGCTGGCATTTTTTGGGTGGGATTTACCCATGTTTCCCTAGATTAAGATCTGTGCGACTGTGTGTTTATCATGCGTGGGTGGCAGTGAATGTGATTAGATGAAGGAGGACCCTCAGGCCAGAAACACACTCTATGCAAGTACACAAGTTTCCGTTGAACGTACATAGCTTGCATTCTTGCATTACTGCGGCTACTCCAGCGTAATCTATTTGTGCATACTCAAGGGGTGATAGAGTTACCTTCAAATGTCTCTGCCATTAAAGTCAATGTGAATCGCCCGATCTGATGGACTTCAGAGTGAAACAGGAGATGCAGCGAGAAAAAAGTTAAAGCTGGACTTGTTTTTTGTTTTGGGGTAATTGATTGGATAGTGACACATTGTCTCTGTATGACATAATAATAATAAATATATAATAATCATTGTATATAATATACATATATTATTCATTACATATACATATATAATATAATAAAAACTATTTTATAATATTATAATAAATACACAGATGTAAATATAAATAGTATATAGTACATACAGTATATAACAGTATATAATAAAAATATATTTTAAAACTAATGTATATATATAATATACATACAAAAATATACATTATATAAATATATTATAGTAATATCATGACAACATTATTTTATCCAAAATATATATAATATTCATAGTATATAATATACTAATATATTATGCATTATATACATATATAAAATATAAATATATAATAATACAAAAATAAAAATATATTTTAAACTAATGTATATATAATACACATATTTCATACAAAAATATGATATAAACCAATCATAGTAATAACATGACAATAATAATAATATATATAATAAATGTAAATACAATTTAAATATTACATTATATAAAATTTATCATAAAAATTTAACAATTACAAAAACAAATTATAATATAATATATAATAAATGCATCAATGCATACATTTGTAGTGTGGGTATATATCTCACACACACAAAACATACATATTATATTAAATTTATAATAATAAATGCATCAATGCATGAATTAGTTGTATATAATAATAATAATAATAATAATATGAAATTAATGTATATAATATATTGTGCATTATACATACACATATTTTTTATAATATATCATAAAATGCATAAATGTATATATAAACAGTATATAGTACATACAGTATTTAAATATAATAGTACATAATAATATGTATAATATACATATTATATAAAATTATATATGATATAAATACATCATAGTAATAACATAAATATATATATATATAAATATATATATATATATATATATAATGAATTGCATTCTAACAATTTGTGGAACGCAATGATGTGTGAAACTGAGCTTGTGTTTGCATTTGCACACTTGCATAGAGTATGTTTCAGACCGAACAGCTTTGAGATCTCACAAGTGCGCTGAATAAACAGCTGAAATATTGCTTATAGCATGTTAACCCCTTTAAGCACACACACTAATTAGAATAAATCCTGCATGGAGAAGAAACAAACAAAAGTGCTAAGTAAATATCTGGAAAAGCCCGCTGCCGTGTGCAACACAATAGCCCGTTTGTAAGTGTTTGTGTTATGTGAAAATCAGTATTTGGACTTCTGCTTCGGTCCGCAGGGATCCTATATCAGGATCTAATGCAAGCCATGGATGTACAGAGAGACGTCTGATGTACAAAACAAAATGAAAGCACATTCACAGGCCACAAAACACCCGCCACCTCAGATCACCAGGAAAAACAGCAAATCAGAGAGACGAGCTGAGGTGTGTGATGCAGCAGAGAGTTTGAAAGAGAGACAGAGATAACAGACACATTTGAAAACACTTGTGTGCGTGGTATACACATCAATTATGTATAATATGAGGGTAATGTGGTCTAACCATGGTAAGGAAACTGCACGCCATCGCTTTCGTGTTTTATCTTCCTCTCCTGCATACTGGCCAAATGGTGTTGCACTGAAAAACCCAAACAGGGGAAAAGAATAGAGTTAACAATGAATAAGATTGAGATCATTTGGACAGATGGAGAGAATTTAGGGCCACTGTTGAATCATCATCAATACATAAACACTATACACACTTAAAAAAACATTATATGCATGAGGTCAAAGACAGTATTGCTTACTAATATCTCCCAGAGTCAACCCATTCTAAGTGCACTTAAACAGTAGAGGTGAAAGCCACACGCATCCCACAAACCGTCCAATCAGCAGCAGCGAAAATATGAGGATATCAAATGAGCATTGGCTGCGTCACAGTTCACATAATTTCCATATTTAGTAGTACGCAAGATAAAAACGACTGCATTTCAAATCATCGTATGCAGAAAATAGTGTGTCAAAGGTGTCCACACTATTAAAAATAAAGGTTCTTTATTAACATCTATGGAACCTATGGAAGCTTGTTTCCACCACTAAATAAAAAAATAAAAAAAAGGTAATTGTAATTTTTTTTAACTCACAATTCTGACTATAACTCACAATTGCGAGATTTAAACTCTTAATTGTGAGTCATAAAGTCAGAATTGCGAGTTATAAAGTCAGAGTTGTGAGATATAAATTCACAATTCTGAGAAAAAACGTCAGTCTTTTCCGCCTCACAACTGGACATTATATCATGCAATTCCGACTTTATAACTCGCTATTCTGACTTTCTAACTCACAATTCTGACTATATCTTGCAATTCTGACTTTATAACTCGCAATTCTGACTAACTCACAATTCTGACTATATCTTGCAATTCTGACTTTATATCTCGCAATTATGACTTTATAACTCGCAATTATGACTTTACAATTTATAATTCTGACTTTATATCATGCAATTCCAACTTTATAACTCGCAATTCTGATTTTATATCATGCAATTCCGACTTTATAACTTGCAATTCTGACTTTATATCTCGCAATTATGACTTTATAACTCATAACTCTGACTTTATATCATGCAACTCCGACTTTATAACTCACAATTCCGACTTTATAACTCGCAATTCTGACTTTATATCATGCAATTCCAACTTTATAACTCGCAATTCTGACTTTATAACTTGCAATTCCGACTTTATAACTTGCAATTCTGACTTTATATCTCGCAATTATGACTTTATAACTCGCAATTATGACTTTATAACTCATAACTCTGACTTTATATCATGCAATTCCGACTTTATAACTCACAATTCCGACTTTATAACTCGCAATTATGACTTTCTAACTCGCAATTCTGACTATATCTTGCAATTCTGACTTTATATCTTGCAATTCTGACTTTGTAACTCGCAATTCTGAGAAAAAAATGTCTGAATTGTGAGATATAAACTCACAATTGCAAGAAAAAAAATGTCAAAATTCTGAGATAAAAAGTCGCAATTACCTTTTTTATTTTTTATTTCATGGCGGAAACAAACTTCCATAGGAACCTTTTCACTGAACAAAAGCTTCTTTAGATTTTTAAAATGTTCTGTTAACTGAAAGGTTCTTTGCGGAAGCAAAAGTGGTACTTCTATGACATCACTTTAGAACCTGAGTGTAGATGGTATATTTCTAGTGAATTTATGAAGTGTGCATATATGGAAGCTTTCTCAGCTAATTCTGCCCACAACAAGTATGTGAAATGGGGTGCAGCCAATGTATTCTGGACATCAAATCTAGCATGGCAGAGTTTGAGTTTGTGGCAAGAGCACAGCAACATTCGTAACTATTTTTTGCTTTGATGTATTGAGGGAATGGTGCATGTTTAATGGTCTGGTGTGAGGATACAGGTAAAGACCTACATGTCACAACAACACTGTTTAATCTAAAATGACTTAAAGTTCAGATGAATTTCATCACCACATTCTGCCTGTGCAACACAATGACAAAGCTGTCTTTTCAAACTTACGAAAAATGATACCATGGTATCCACAGTTTCCACAAAAATGACTACAGTTATGTGGTAATTTTAGATTAGCCATCACTGTCATAAAAAAAGCTTCTTGCACCACAATCTCATGATATTTTGGCAGACACTGTGGTTACCATAGTAAACATTTCTAATAGATAGTCAATACATGGTAAAACACTTTTGTTTATATTGTAAAATGAGATAAATCAAAATCTGATAAAATGTCTGAAAATATCTCAAAGAACATCATTGTCCTCTTTTTCATATTCTTTTTCATATAAAAACTGACACATTGTATTGTATTACATTCAAAAGTGGTCTGTTATCAGCCCCACAGTGGAAAATGAAACCATATCTGTACTGGCTGGGCCGGATCAGCACGGAGTGGAGCGGTTAAGCAAAGAGAACAGTTTAGCCCGATGGTGGAAATGTGGCTAATGTTGCATTTTTGTCCCCATCTTATTTATTCTTGTGGTCTACTGAAGTATGGGAAGATGCTGGGCAGGCACAGAGAAAAAGAGAGCGCGAGAGAGATGAATGGGTTGATGGATAAAAAGAAAAGTCTGGCTCCTCACACAGCCCTTGTGTCCACTTATTCAGTGAATATACTGACGAAACATGAGTCCAATTGGATCCGATTATCGATTGTAGACGGTATTTTTCATTTGAAAAGAACAAGAAATAAACCTTCGATGGACAATCGTACAGCTCGTTCAATACTGAACCTCTGTCCCTCACAGCCTTGTCTTTCAATTTTGGTGTCTACTCTGACTATGTAGACGTTCATTGGTGCGGCACCAAATATAAACAAATCAACTTTTTCAAAACGAGCGGAGGTCAAGTGAAGCATGTGAAGAGCCAGAGGGCTTCTGGGTAAAGTGACTGTACCTGCATCAACATCATTGGGCCAGCCGCTGGGTTGGGATGCTCCCGGGGCAGGAGAACGTCCTGAATAGAAGACGTCATCCACCGGGCTCTCCATCTCACTGTCATCAATGGATTTACGCTTGTTGGAGCTGAAAGAGAAAAGAAAGAAAGAAGGTAAGGAGAGATTTTATTTAACACACATGCAATATCATTTGGATTAATATCATTTGCATTTAAAGACTTGTTATTTTCTTTTCTTGACTGGTCTCAAAAAATGGGAATGTTTTGATTACAAATAATTTTACAGTGGAAAAATATGTGTATTTAAACATTACAGCACACCCAAAATCATCACCAATGTAAGATCACAGGTTATCTTAGCAGAACAAGACATTAGATGAGCAAAGACAGTATAGAGTTAGACAGCAGAGCCACAGGAAGTGTGGAGTACCTCCGCGGGAGACTGGCATACAACTCCATCTCAGTCCTGCAGCGTTCGAAACATGACGACAAGACGAGAGAGAAGGGACAGGAGAAGAGAAAGGTGAAGAGACAACAATGACAGCCATCAAACAGACAGAGGAAAGGGTAGAAGAGAAGATAGACAGAAATATATATGGACAAAGAGGAAAGCAAAAACGTATGAGTGCTACTAACAACATGCATTAAAGCTACTAAACCAGAGACGGATCGATTTGAAAAGACATGCAGGAGTTTATTAGTATAGAGTCAGAAATGAACCAGGGCTTAGGGCAAAAATGGCACCGAAATTCTAACATTTTAATATATAATTCTGCAGTTTTTTAATGCATAATATCTGATGTAATTCTAAAAATGATATTCCAGCCTATAGTTAATTCGAATTATTTATATTCAAATTTATTTAAAATGATTTTAAATTTGTATGTATTTTATTAAATGGTATTTTACATGAATGTTTACATTTTTTGGAATAAATAAATAAAAATCTTTCATTGAAAAAAAAAAAAAAAAAAAAAAAAAAAGAAAAATTAACTTCAGGGAATGAATATTGTAACAATGGTAAGGGGTCCATGGTACATTTTTGCATAAAATTTTTACATAAATAAAAAATGTTAAAAATTCACATAAATTTACATTATTGTTGTTTCATTTTGCTTTTTTAAAGATTAATCAGAAATCGAGACATTAATCAGAATTATATATATTTCATATTTTTTATATTTTATCATGGTGGTCTCTTGCACCATTTTACTTGGCACCCCAAAATTTGAAAATCCCTGGCATAGGAAAATGTGTGTGTGTGTGTTTGTGTACCTGGTCGATGGCGTGGACGTAATGGAGCGGCGACCCAGGTTGATGTTGTAGTATCCTGGACTGTCAAGGTCGGCCAGAGAGAAGTTGGGTCCGGTTGCTGTGGCAACTGGTGCTGAATTAGATGCAGACAGAGAGAAGTCAAATTAATCAATCCCATCATCCATCACTGTTCTCATGACAACATCATAAAACTTCATCATCATAGAAATCCTTGACATTCTTGACAACTGTTTTTAACATTGATAATAAAATGTTAATAAATGTTTTTTGAGTATCATATCAATGATTTCTGAAGGATCATGTGACACTGAAGACTGGAGTAACGATCCTGAAAATTTACAGGAATAAATTACATTTTAAAATTAACTAACACAGAACATTTAAAAAAAAAAAAAAAAATCCTATTTCAAAAAAATAACTTTTGTCAGTAATATATGAATGTATATTTTATTTATTTTTTTGCTGTTTATTTGTTACAGTTGAAAAAAACAATGATTTTTAAGGATTTATAATAATAAAAAGCCTTTTTAGTTCCAATAAAATGTTGATATTTAAGAGTGACAGCTGTTGATCAGAAAGACTCATGTGACTTACTCTGTGACACACGAACCAGCTCCGCCACGTTCCACACACCTGACGTCACGAAGCAGTCCTGGAAACTCAAGTGCCCTGGAGAGAGAGAGAGACCAGAAATGAAAACACACTACAGCAACAAATTATACTGGAAAAAACCCATATTTACTCATCTGCACCTGTCAAACACACGCACACACAAAATAAACATGGCTCAATTGTCATAAAAAGGCCGGGAGCATATAATTACAGTCATCGGCTGGCATATGTTCTCCATCTCGAAGGAATAACAGGCTACCCCGTACTTATGGTTAAACTCCAACCCAGCGCTCCAATCTCAGCTAAAACTTAATGAGGACACTAAAAATGCTTTATGTCACACTTAAGAGTGCATTCAGCTGAAGTGTGTGTGTGTGTGTGTGTGTGTGTGTGTGTGAGAGACACTGCATACAAATATACAAACGTATTTGCTTTTGCTGTGCATATGGGATTTCAATATGTACTTTTGTGTGTGTGGGCAAAACGGGTGAATGAGCCATGCTTCCACACCCATCTGTAGTGCTGGCTGAGGTCAGTGTGTGTGTGTGTGTGTGTGTGCCGGTTAACCGCAGCGAGGCCGGCGCATGAGCTCAGTGTCGCCCGCGCCACAGCCATGTGGTTCCCATCAGCCAATCACGGAGTGATTTATGAGTGTTTCACCGTTCGCCGTCACAGCCGACCTAGCAAAACTTTATTATAATAAACTACGATGGAAATCACTTTTGCGCACTCTTGCGGCGAGTGAAAGTCACTTTACTAATGTAAATAAACCGGCTAACGGTATCAATCGCCTTGTATTTGCACGTCTAGGGAGAGCGGCTCACCCACAGATCCATCTGTTGACTGGTGGAGTGGAAAATGGTGGCTGACATGTTGATTAGCGTAAGGATTTCAACCAGTGCTAATCAGAGCTTTTCATTAATGACAACTTCAGATGAGAGTTTAGAATGCTTCTTGAACAATCAGGATTTTTGCAGAATTTGTGTTCATAGAAGAACATGGAAGTCTGTAAAAGAACCATGTTTTAGCCTACACTCCAAAACATAAGTGTAAAAAAAGAAAAACTTACACCGTAAAATACCGTTTTCCATTGAAACAGTAATATAGTGTAAAAAAAATGCATTCTGGGTGATATTATTTGCCATTTTGGAGAAAGTAACCTATAGGCTACTTTCTTGAAAACGACAAATATTACCCAGAATGGATTGTTTTTACAGTATATTATTTCTGTATGTTACAATGCATTCTGCATGATATTATTTGTCGTTTTCGAGAAAGTAGCCTATTGGTCTCTTTTCATAAAATGACATTTTTATTGTATTTTACTGTTTCAATGGAAAACTGTATTTTACTGTGTACATTTGTTTCATTTTTTTAAAGTTATTTTTTAGAGTGTATAGAACATTTTAATAATCTAAAGAACCTTTTCTTATACATAGAACTATAAAATAAGGTTCTTTGTCTGCATTATGGTTCCATGTAGAACCATAGAATCACAAAGATTCTTAATAGAACCACAAAGGTTATTTCTGCAATAAAGATCCTAGTGTAGATATCTTAACTTTATGGTTCTTTGTAAATTAAATACTCAACTTTATTTCGTTCCAAACCTGTATAACTTTCTATTTTCTTTGGAACACAAACTTGAGCAAAACGTTTAGCAGAACGTTGACACTACTGTTATGGAAGTGGGAAATGAGAACCTTCTACCTAACGTCTCCTTTTGTGTTCCAGAGAAGAAAGTCATGAGTTTGGAAAGACATGGCGACCATTTATTTCCATTATGGCTCCATGAAGAACCTTTCCATTGCAGAAAAGGTTCTATGCAGTGGAGAAAGGTTCTTTAGATGATTAAAATCACTCTACAAACAATGCACTTTATTTAAAAAAAAAATCCTAATCCTTATGCGTTTTCAACCAACATAATATAAGTTCTACAAACTAATGTTTTTTACTTGTGTATAAGTTCAATAATCTTGCATTTTAAGTAAAGCAGAAATGTCTTAGTTTGTCTACCTTGTATTTCAGTTTATTTAGCAAACTGACAAGGTTACATAGAGTTACTTCTATATACCAAAACAACAAAATATAAATCAAAAACACTACAAACAGGAGCTAAAACATCAATTAATTCTGAATAACAAATATGTGTCATCATATAGTTCAACCAATAAAATAGATTTTTCTGACAAAAAAGAAGTTTGCATTTTTCTATAGTGTAGTTCTTTTAAGAAATTTTTGGGTACCAAGAACCCCTTTTTGGTTCTTCCAGGCACCTTTAAGTGAAGTTGTAATTTTTAATTAAATTTTAATTAAATGTAATTTCTGGGTTGTATGGCATTAGACTGCAGAATCCTTTTGGAACCTTTAGCAGCGTGTAGATTTTTGAGAGAGAATGTGTGTGTGTGTGTGTGAGATTTTCGTCGTGCTTGACACACCATTGGGCGGAGGCTTGATGTCTGCTTCTCCTTGTTGGTTGGAGTTATCCGACTGTCCAGATTCTGCAAAGCCGACAGAAAGAAAGAGAGAGAGAGAAAGAAGGGGAAAAAAAGAGAGCCGATTAAACATGGGACGTCTGGGTTCAGTCCAAAGGTGCCTGAATCAATTAGCAGATGTAGAACATTTGGAATATTCTCTGCCAGCACATATTCAATGTAGCGCTGAGGCCACGCAGCTGGAAATGAGACATGCAAAATGTGCTCCGGTTCTGGATCATTTACATGATATTCAGGCAAAATTGGGATCTTTATACATGAAATCTGATGTTCTGTCTTGTTGCTAGTTGGAATTTCATTGTTATACACTATCGTTCGTTATATATATATAAAACTTTTCTAACATTACAATAAAAAATGCTGGGTTAAATGTTTGACCCAACCTCCTCGGTAGGTTTATTAACTCAACTATTGCTTAAAAATTACTGTATAAACATTTAATAATAAGTTTAATGAATAATAATTAAACAATAAACCTTTATTCAATTCCTCATTAATAAATGTTCATCTTTTGATTATTATTGTTGCCTCTAGTAATTATGTGTCTGATTTTTAAATTTCCAACCAATTTTGGGTTCATTTTAAGACAGCCATATAGTCATTTTTAAACGATAGCTGGGCTAAATAAAACTGCTTAGCACATTGGGCAAACATTTAACCCAACCGCTGGGTTTTGTCCATTCCGACCCAACATACCCCCCCCCCTTTGCACTAGACTTGAATAATACCTCAAATTACATGGATTTCAGAATCAGATTCTGCCTAGGTCAATAAGTAAAGATTAAATTCTATTATTTTAATATAACAATTTCAAAATCAAGACATAAAACCACAAAACAGTCTTTTGACCATGAAACAAGATCTTAAGCCCGGCAACACAGACCCCAGGTGTGTTAAAAAAACACTTCTGGACATGGTCAGGTTGTTTTTTTGTGTTCTAGCGAGTAAAAACACAGCCAAAACAAGCGACACACACATTGTCCATTTTAGGCTTGAAGTTGCGCTGCTAATCTGAAATCTATAAATCTGCAAAATATACATCCGAGAGCAGCCTGGTGAAACCCAACTCTGCTGTATAGCTCATAAGATGTAGACAAAGGCTGGTGTGCAGCCATCGAGTTGTTTGGACAATGTCTCCATAGGCTTTTTATCTTAGAAAGTATAGTGATCTTGGAGAGAGACCAGACCCCTGCGGCTGTTTGAATTGGCCAAGACCCACTAACTCCTTTTTTCCTATATGCACTGGGGTTTTGACTATAGCTATAGACCCTCAGAAAGGATGTCACTCTGTTACTTTGGCCTTTCCTGAGTATTGATAAATATGTCACCCCTTCAGCCAATCATACTTATCTTATTTAAGTGTTTTTAGCATGTTTGCTAGTTGCTAGGGGGGTTTTGGGTGCTCACTTACTAGCCCAAGTCAAAACATCCCGCCCCTCTATGATATTCTGGTCTCAAGATATGGCTTGAATTTGTTCAAAGTATAAGAAATAGCATGTTTAGCCTTAGCATGCACCACTAATTACGTGCATTAACATAATGTGGTTTTAAAAAAACACTATACGTTTAGAAGGAAAAAAACAAACGCGTCAACCCCCTCTTTCCCTCTTTTCTCTCTCTTGCACCCCCACATTCGCTTGCTGCTGTTGTTGCATGGAATCCTGGCAGCCATCTTAGCGCTTGGCAGCCATCTTAGCATTGGCGGTACCAGAGCATTCCAGCTAGCTTACAAAAGCACCCACACACAGACACACTCCTCTCACAGAGAGAAAACCTCTCATCCAACACGCTACATGCTAAAAGCCTCACAAATGAAGGCTATTTTCAGCTACTTGTGCTAAATGCTAATTTGACGGGGGGAAATATCGACTGCCTCCGTTTTTTGTTCGCAGAAGCACATGTAGCTGATAGTGTGAGCTGATACGTCAGTAAAGGTGCTTTAGTCGACCCAATTGGATGTAAAGCACTTTAATCATCTAATTTTACCCATCTAATCTCATTTTAAATGTTATATATTATACCTCTTACAAAAACTACTACAGTGGTACCATGATGTACAGTAGTTTGGTCCCTGCTTGTCACCTAAAAATCTGATGAAGACAGAAATATCTGTAAAATAAATAAATAAATAATAAAAATAAATATAATATTATTAGTAAATAATAATAATAATAATGAATAAAAATAAAAATAAAAACAAAACAACAACAATAAATATTAAAATAAATAATAATAATAATAAACTGAAATAAAAAAATGAAAATAAAACAATAATAAATAAATAATAAATAGTTTTTATTTTTAAAATTTTATAATTTTTATACTATATTTTCAAAATGAAATAAAAACAACCAAAATGAGAAATGTTGCGACTAGCAGAAATAAAATACCTCCGTTCTTAATATTTTATTTCATTTAAGTGCTATATAGGTGCTGCAATCTGACAACCATATGCAGGCCGGTAATGATCAAATTTTACTGCATTCTAGATTTGTAAATTGGATTCTAATCAGAATCATTGGCTGTGTTCGAAATCACCCCCTATACCCTTAAATAGGGCACTATTTGAGGGGACAGCCTTTTGTAGCAATGTCCGAAACCATAGTGAACATTATCGAGTGCACTCATTCAATCCCACAATGCACCACAACAACGAGTGTACAACCGATGTACACTCAACAGCCAGAGAATACCCATAATGCACTGTGAGAGTCGAGTTCCGAATGAATTGCCGCTTCTGACCAGGAGATGGCGCCCGCAGCTGAATCATCCACCATTCATTATCGAAACTTCTGGTCCAATGTGGGTACAGCATAATATCATACAGGTATTAATTCCTTTTAAATTGATTATTAAATTGATTCATTAAGGTTTATAAATAGTTTCCATAACAGAGTTCAGGATAAATCTTTTCATCTTATTACTGGAGCTGCCAGTTTGCTAAAACTATGCAAAAGCTGCAGCCCTTTCAGCGCACCCAGTGTCCGAATTCAATCACTTATTTTCATTCACCCCTTCAATTGGACTATATTAGTGGAGTACTGTAGGGAACAGTGAATGAGGGTATAGGGGACGATTTCAGACACCGCCATTATTTTGTTTAAGTATTTAGTTCTACCAAAGGATTCTGTGAATTCAGAACAGCTATAATCCATATTGATTAGCGTCCTCTGGTGGTGTGGAAGTATGAGCGCAGCTTAAGAAGACGTCTCGGATGACCTCCAATCCAATTACATGGCACATTAGTGAAGCTCACTATGCAGAACTGGACGCGAGTGAATGAGAGAGGCCGCGCTATTGGGCACAGACAAAGCATGGATGAGCAGGGGGCCAGATCATCAAAACTCAAACACACAAAGGAGAGACTGTCCATTATTAGAGCACAGACTCCAGCCTATGGAGTCCAATCAACACTGTTATCAGCATGCAACCACACACACACAGACACACACACACGCTATTGCATCCAACAATGTTCATGCTAATCCTTATCTTCCCAACACACACAGTCAAAGGACCCCTATACACACACCATGCCAAAGATACTGCGCGACACATACACACACACAGTGGCGATGGGTTTTTAACATTACAAAAGTGTCTTCACAATGGTAAAACACTTCTTCAGCAAGTTTAAAATGGAAAACGATTGTTTGACAGGGTATTTAAAACTATTACCATCCCTAAACAGCAAGTGATCATTCACACACCTTTTTCTTAAAAGACGACGTCTAATTGATTCATTTAGCATGCACATATTCATAAACGACTGCGCTTGTGAGAGCAAAGACATACTTGTTATTATAATCACCATTTTGGTTTGTTCTTCTTTTTGTAGAGGTAAACTAAATGGGCTTGACCTATAGGATCTCTGAAAAGTTTTCGCAAAGGCAACACATATTGCTCAAAGTTTGTGTTTGTGAACTAAAACCCCAAACCCCGAATGTTTTGAACATTGGTGGGGGGGGGGAACTAATTTTTTAACAGAAGTGAAGGAAATTCTAGGTCTAATTCTAGTTAGGAAATAACAAATTTTTAACTATTTGCAAATAAGTTTTACATTAATTTGCATTAAAATATGCACACATGTAGGCTACTTTTATTTGTATGCCTAATGTGTTGAAAACGAGACGAAGTGTCTCGTCACTCTCAGTTTGGAATTGCATTAATCACGTAGCCAGATGCCTATTTTAAATTCAAAATGGCCATATTTCTGAAAAAAGTCAAGTAGTTTGCATCACTGGATGTTACTCTCAGTCTTTTAACATTTATATCACAAAACATGTATTAGGGCAATTCCACGCAAAGGTCATCTTTACCATGAAAAAAAAAAAAAAAAAACTTTTACCAAAAGAACAAAACCCTTTTTAAATTGTCCATTTAGGTCTGTAATATACTGTATTAATGTGCTCTAACAGAAATTTTAAGAAAATCGCCTTGTTTATCCACAATATATGAGGTAAGCAATAGCGCTTAAATTAAATTTTCAACCAACCATATTTCATGCTTTCAAAAAAGGGATCAAAGACCCCCCTTTTTTAAACTTCATTTTAACAGTAAGCATTGTGCAGAAAGGAGGCGTGCCTGAGAAATAAATACACTCATTTTGTCATAACACTGCCTGATGAATTTATAAGGGCTGGAATAAAGAGGTCAAGACGCTTCAGTGCTCTGTCACGTCCGTAACGTTTTAAAGATTAAGTTTATGTCATATAACAATTATAAATGCAAATAACTTGAAACTTCATATGCAAAGCTAAATTATGTTTATACTTATTAGGATCAACAATTCATCTCACTACTTTGCTCTGAACAACCATAATGACCGTTATGGACGCTTTATATTAAATCCTATGCTTCTTTATATTGCTGTGATCTGTTTCAGGCTTACCGTATATATCAGAACATATCCAATAGTCGCAATTCTCTTTGTGCTTTGTTAGTTTTAATATAAAAAAGTTTAAACTTTCAAATTCAGTGGATTTTATAACAAAATTTAAACAATAGATGTCGCTCTTTAAAAGCCCACAGCGTGTGACAGATTAGCTACTGCAGCGCCTGTAAGTGGCAAATCAGGCGCACACGAACCGATCTTCTCTTCCTCTTTTCAGTTACAGAACGAAATATGAACATCAAAAGGTAGGCCTTTATGATACAGTACAACTTATAGAGGAGCACTGTCTCTCATAGGACACTAAAAATGAATAGCCTACTGATCACAATCCGCGCGATCAAGCTGACAAAATAAAAATGATAAGATTGCAATAATTTTGACTTGAAATAAAGTTTGATCATTTTAACTCAAGACTCTGCTTTAAACTGTGCAAACTAGCCGAAAACCGTGTGATCATTCATTCACAAAACATAAAACTGACTGATTGCGATTGACAATAGTGTCAATCGGTTCAGCTGACTGTGGGGAAAACATGCAATTTTAAACTGCTTTTAGGCCTGTCACGATAACTATTTTGTTGTGCGATATACTGCCCTAGAAATAATTGCGATATGCAGTATTATTGTCATTTTAAGACCATTTTATACCACTGAATATATAATCATAATATAACAGCATAATAATGCAAGTAGGCCTACTCACATTCAAATGACAATGAACTTAACTCTTAAGAATATTTAGACTATATTTAGGCTACTGGAACTGAAGCGTAAAAAAATAATAATGTTTAATAAATAATAAATAAACCTTTGCTAACAAAAACTGCAAAATAACAAGTAGAAAAAAATCACTTTCAAATGCACATTTTCCATCTACAGGTCTTTCCCTGACCTTATTTTCTCAGTAAAGTAAAGTACACGCTATTGTCAGATGTCCATATGAACAAAGACACAGATTTAGCAGTCAGATATGGCCTGTTGAGGTATCTGTTTTTCTAGAGGCGTGTTTGAAAAACTTCTTTTAACTTGAGCGCCGCGTTTTAGCACAGCGTCATGCAAGAGATGCTGCGAAAGACTCAAGCGCAACAGTCAAACAAACATGTTTCCATGGAAAAACGGTGCAGTGGAATGCAAAAACGCGTTCCCTATGAAAACGAACAAGACACTCATGACTGCCGCATCCTGTGTGAAACTAGCTGTGAGCGTGCACCATTTCGTGCTGTCATGTTTGTATTTGCACCAGTGGATTGCGGAAACTGAGTGCATTTGCACTTATTCTTCCAAACTTGCTGTAGTTGTCAGGAAAACACTATAACGACTCGAATATGGCGCATTTTTCGGCCTGTCGATGTCAGCTCAGTATGAAGGAGCTGCCTGAGCCCCGCTTTCGCCTCGGAGAGCAGACGAGATGACAGAGGCAGCACGATCGGCAAAATGTCGGTGACATTTATTTTTGTGTAAACGTAACGGGCAATATATCGCGTCACCAAAAATGATCGAGGTCATGTTCATATATCGTGCGATAAGTCGATATATCGACTATCGCGACAGGCCTAACTGCTTTATGATAAACATTAATATTTGTCAATGTATTTTAGCAAGCAGTTCTGTAAGAAGGAAAATCATGGTCT
The DNA here is from genome assembly GCA_037950665.1 of Hypophthalmichthys nobilis. Taxonomy (NCBI): domain Eukaryota; kingdom Metazoa; phylum Chordata; class Actinopteri; order Cypriniformes; family Xenocyprididae; genus Hypophthalmichthys; species Hypophthalmichthys nobilis. The sequence continues at coordinate 37,750,439 of CM075475.1, read as the reverse complement.
CTAAATTGATTCTTGAACAACGGTCACGCTTTGTCAATATGAGAAATAGGTCTAATCCATAACCTTTTGCAAAACAGAGTATAAAGTTGTATAAAGTTTAGTAAAAAGTTGATAAATTGTGCAGTCTTACCATACTGGTATCCCAGATTTCAATATTTGGTAGATTAAATGCTTGCTTGAGGTTTTAAAGCAGTTTTAAAGCAGTCTTCTGTGCCGCTTTCAGACTGGTCACGTCCATAACGGATAACTGTCACATCCCTAACGGAGAACTGTCACATCCTTAACGTTGTTTTTTCCTCAAATGCGAACACGAAAAATGAAATAGCCAACCCTTCTTCATTCGGTGGGCAGTACTACTTTTGGTTCACGCAGTGTAATTCACAGAATTCATAAAATATATGTTGTCACCCAAAACTTAGTGACTTTTTTTGTCATGTCCGTAACGCATCTATATTTCCCTCATCTAAAATATAAAACGATTGTATAGACTAACATTTTTCTAATGTCGGGACTCCTTTAGTAAGGGATTATGAATATATAAATAGACGGTTCAATATGTTGGTATTAAATGCATTTATTGAGCGTTTATATTTCAAGTTTTGACTCCAAATGTCACGTCCATAACGCTGGAATTGCCCATTAAATGTTTCGCAATTTACATCTTACCTCACTCTCTTTCATCGTTTAACTGACGGTTCACATGGAAATTTATGCTCTACTTCAGTGAACAGTAAACCCCTCCTACTTTGATTTGATTGGCCATCTCAATCATTTTGACATTGACAAGCGCTGTTAGACCACTGAGGCAGACCAGTCACCAGACTGAAAATGTAACTTTTAACCCTTTTTTCATCCTAACAACATACAGAGTGTGAATTTCAAATATCGTGGGGGACAATTTGAACATTTCTAATTATTTGGGGGGACTTGTCCTCCTCAATGTCTATGGTGTTTACAGCCCTGAAATATTCAACTTTGACACACAACTCGTCCTGTGCCTGAGTGATGAGATATATCACAAAGCAACTACACTAAAAATCTACATGGCATCCCAACTACACACATTTGTTTATTGAATATTACTTCAAATACTACTAGCAAATATATTTATAAAGAACTACCATAAAATGGTTCAACATAATTTGTTGCTTTATGAGGGTTTTACAGTTCAGTTTAACTACTACCAACAACTCTAAAACAATCTACAACATAAAAAAAGGGAAGCAAAGTTGTTTTAGAGGTAGAGCAACTGATTACATTTTGATGAAAGACTACTAAAATATAAACTTATAACCCTTTTTTTTTGATACTCTACCATTCATACATATATATACATACATACATACATACATACATACATACACACACACATACATATATACACGTATATGACAAAAATGTATGCTTTTATTCGGCAAGTATCAAAAGTGTCAGTAAAGACATTTATAATGTTACAAAGATTTGCTGTTCTTTTTTTATGAGTCCTGAAAAAGATATATATCAGTTTCCACAAAAATATGAAGCAGCACAACCGTTTTCAACATTGATAATAATCAGAAATGTTTCTTGATTATCAAATCATCATATTAGAATGATTTCTGAAGGATCATGTGACACTGAAGACTGGAGTAATGATGCTGAAAATCCAGCTTTAACATCACAGGAATAAATTACATTTTAAAATATATTCATATAGAAAACTGCCATTTTAAAATTGTAACAATATTTCACAATATTACTGTTTTTACTGTATTTTTGATCAAATAAATGCAGCCTTGGTGAACAGAAGAGACTTCTTTCAAAAATAAATAAAAATCTTACTGACCCCAAACTTTTGAACACAAAAAGTCCAGGAAAGTAACATAAGAAAGTAAAAGGGTCTATTTTGACTTTGTTGACTTCAAATGAAATCGGTCCAAATTTATCTTTACCCTAAAGAGAAAACATTACTTCTCTGTGTGTGTGTGTGTGTGTGTTTTAGTTGGAGAGGCATGTTGGATCCCCTGGATTCAAACGTCACGGCTTAATGATGACAAATACATGGAAAATGTATACCGCATGAAAATGTGCAATGCATTTATATAAAAAAAAAAAAAAAAAAAAAAAAAAACCCAAAGCACGCCTCCACACCTTAGGTACACAGACACACACACACTACGGTGCTGAATGAAGAGGCACAGCTTTTCCAATTGGGTTTTGCTTAAGAGGTTTATCGGTATGTTGCTAAACATTCTGACCTTTTTTTTTAATCCGTAATGCGCTTAAAATGTTCCAAACCCTCCTAATCCCCACGGCGATCCCACACAGATGTTCTCTGAGCTCTTTTATTGGACTTTATTTGAGTATTTGCCCCCCTCCACCGGCACTTATTTATTCATTTCCTATCTTATGAAAGCACACTCCATCCTGTGCCCGCGCCCCCTCAGCCCTGCGTTTCCCAGCAGCCCCTGCAGCGAATGAAATCAGGCAGCTTGCGCTTTTAAAGGGGGTCTATACCTGCTCCGGACCCCCCCGGCCATGCATGTTTCTAGATTAATATGTATGTGAACGCTCACAGGGAGCGGATATGAAATGTGAACATGGCAGGTGTGTTTGGAGTTTGCATGTAAGCGTGTGTGAGCATGTATGCATGTGCATATGCACATGGGTATTATGGTGAGAAACTGGGCATGGATTTGTTTCCCCTCTGGCACGTATATCTGTGAGCGTGTATGTGCATTCGTATGCGCTTAGGTGAGCGAGTCCGTGTTGTCGATGCAATCGCTGGCCAGACATATTGCAAATTGAAAATCGTTTACATGATGGCAGAACATGTCTATGTTAGAGGATAATTTAAAGAGATAGTTCACCCAAAAATGAAAATTTGGTCATTGTTTACTCTCCTCATGTCGTTCCAAACCCATATGACTTTCTTTCGTGGACCTTAAAAGGATGTCCAGTAGAGCGTTCACGCTGCACCTCTACATACACTAAAAGTGCAGTAAATGTGGACAGATGCCATAAAAAGTCATCTATATGGATTTTACTCTATATTAAGTCTTTTTTGACCTATAACATAACATAACATATGAGCCATATGGACTATTTTTACGGTGCTTTAATGTCATTTTTGGAGATTGACAGCTGGTTACCATTCACTTCCATTGTAAAGAAAATGCCATCACAATCCTGCCCCCTGAACGGCTTCATGTTTTCCATCTTTCTTAGGTTTTTTGTTTGTTGTTGTCCACTTTGTGTATTACAGCTTAAAAAAAAACTTTTTTTAGTGTAGTTCTTAAACTTTAGCTGTAGTATATAATGAAAAAAACTTACAGCATTGTAACTTCCTCAGCATTGTTGATTAACAAATTAAAAGTACTGTTATTTTAGTATTATTTGTATGTTATTATAGTATTTATTAATATTTTCAATTAGCTTTTATTTTTAGTCTTCGCTTTTAAATAAATGCAACTAACAGAGCAATATTATTGTGAGTGGAAAAAACTTAATGTAACTTAATATGAACTAAACATTTTCCAAATATAATTTTAAGCTATTAGTATTTGGTATACCAATTTAAAATAGTATAAATTGTCTCTTTATGCATGTAAAATATTTAGTTTTAGTGATTTTGTCATTTTGTCAGTTTTGTGCTTTTGTCATTTTTATTAATTTTAGTTTCTTTTGATAATTCTATTCAGCCTTAAATTATTTTTATTTCAGTTTTCGTTTTATTATTATGGAAGCTTGTTTCCGTCACTGAATTAAACATTTAAAAAAAACAAGCATGAGTTTTTTCTCAGAATTGCGAGATATAAACTCAGAACTGGACTTTATAACTCATAATTTTGAGTTTATATCACACAATTCTGACTTTATAACTCGCAATTGAGTTTATACTGATTATAACTCGCAATTTTGAGTTTATATCTTACAATTCTGAGAAAAAAGTCAGAATTGTGAGATAAAAAGTTGCAATTACCTTTTAAATTGTTTTATTAATATTATAGTATATTACTTTCTCATTTCCATTCAAATTTCAAGTTAAAATTGTTTCATCTAATATTTATTTTTTAATTTATTTCAGCTTTATTTCAATTACATTTTAGTTATCAATAACAAGACTGGTTCGCAACAACACGAGGGTGGGGTGAATGACGACAGAGTTTATTTTCTGGGTGAACTGTGCCTTTAAGGCCCTTACGCATGTTGTGTTTACGGACACGCAAACGTAGATTCTCTATGTTTCTGTTTACGCATGTGTGTGTGTGTTTGTCTGGTCTGGGTCATGCCAAAGAGGAGCAGGTGTGTAGGGATCTGCCCTGCATCGCCCGCTGCCCATCTGTGTGCCCGTCTGTGCCCGCTCTGTGCCAACTACACACCCGGTGCACAGAAAGACGGTGAGAACGAGAGCAGGGAGGGGGAATAGAGACGTTCTCAACAGCCGTTTTAACGTAAAAGAAGCGTGGACACACGGTATGGCTGAGAACTGAAAAACTGGATATGGAGAAAAAAAAATAAAAGGAGAAAAAAGAGAGAGAAAAACAGAGCGAGAGAAAGTTGGCGAGCCGCCCATCTCTTTCATGTTCTGTCCTCTTCTCGTCTGATTAGAGAGATGTAACCAAGCAGCTGGCACGGATAGACACAGTCTGCCGCTCTCAGAGGATACCGGCCAACATCTAATCTATACATTTACTATGTACACACATCAAAGTCACACACACGCACGCACGCACACACACACACACACACCTTATCGCAATCTAATCCATTTACTATCCATGCAGAACTGAGCCTAAAGGAGAGAGATAACACACACAAACAGGCATCTGTCTGTGGGTGTTTGGGCGCTGTGATTTCAGTGCCATCGCCCCAATATAGCATCTAAAACTTCCATCTGTATTTACATTGCTGCAAACGCTGCTGCTTATGGATGCAGCATACATTAGAGTGTGTGAATGTAACGTCTGGGGTGAAAATAGTATCACAGTGTTGATTCTGATCAAATCTGTGGAGTGTGGAGGGGTGTAGTAACTCTCAGCAGCCACCAGGGAGCGAAGGACACAGGAAAAGAGGGTTTGCTGACCTCAGGAAGGTAAATGATAGCCTGAAATAAACCATGTTTAGAGTAAAACATGTGGTCACACTGAAACGGCCTAGGTGGTTAGCAAAAAATAAAATAAATAAATTAAAAAAAAAAAAAAAAATATCAGATGGTGTGCTATACCTTAGAGAGACTTTAAACATCTTTCTATAATGTTTGCTTTCTTTTGAACTCCAGAGACACACTACCATTGAAACATTTGTTGTAAAAACAGAAATATTGTGGAATATTTTTACAATTTAAAAAATGAATGTTTTCTATTTGATTATATTTTAAAATGTAATTTATTCCTGTGATCAAAGCTGAATTTTCAGCATCATTACTCCAGTCTTCAATGTCACATGATCCTTCAGAAATCATTCTAATATGATGATTTGATACTCAAGAAACATTTATGATTATTATTAATTTTGAAAATAATTTATATTAATAATAATTATTTATGCTTAATAATTTTGTGCAAACCATGATATATTTTTCTTCCAGGATTATTTCAGGAATGGAAAGCTCAAAAGAACAGCATTTATTTGAAATAGAAATATTTTGTAGTACTAAAATAATAATAAAAATGTCTTCACTGTCACTTTTGACTTCCTTACTGAAAAAAATATATGTACATGTATACATATAAGTGTATAAATATATGTATATATATATATATATATATATATATATATATATATATATATATATACATACATACACACACACACACACATATATATATATATATATATATATATATATATATATATATATATTTTTTTTTTTCCCAAAAACAAAAATTGTACCCACCCCAAACTTTTGAACGATGCCGTACGGTATGTCCAAATTTTCAGGCCTACATTAGTCTTTAATGCAGGCTTTTGTATTCATATAACAGATTATTGCTAAACACAAAGGAGCAGAAGCTCATTTGTATTTAAAGGGACACTAACACACTCAGATCACTAACACCAAGTATGAACCCTAAGTACAGTGATTCTTGCCTTAGCAGCGCACACTAATAATAAATGATAACTTTCTAAGTATGTCTGCGCTGTTTGGAAGACTGTTTTCATGCGAGAGATTCATAATCACAGAAAAACGGTTTCAGAAACTACAAATCAGGCGCAACGTGAAATAATGGGGTTCTGGGATGATTGTTTACAGGCTGAAGTATGTGAAGTATGCTAACAAGTCAGCTTGTATATCAGATGTGAGGATGATATGAGCGTGTGTGCGTGGATCATGTGAGGCCAGTTTTGCCAAAAAGAGAGATTGAAAGCGAGAGAGAGACAGACAGGGAGAGAGACGTGGCTGAGCTGTGGGAACGTCGGATCTTGCCAAGAAAGCGGAGCAGAGGGAGTGTAGAAGGAAGAGAGAAAGAGAGACGTGTTGGCTGAGATCAGAGAGAGTTGGTCTGTTCTTGCATGATGGAGTGAACACAACAGAGCGAGAGCGGGGCTACGACCACAATATAACATACACCATCACACCCTGACCTTATGTTTGCCTGTCTTCAATTCTGTCTCTACGGCTCACGCAGGGGATTGTGGGATTGAAAGCAGAGTGAAGCAAGCAGCGAGAGCGTCCAAAAGCTTGGTCAATATATATTAGTCAATCGATTTAAAAAAAATTAACTGCACATTTTTTTTGTAATTAATTGTGGTTAAAAACACTGGAGTTTTTAATATTTTTATATTATAATAATTTCATAGTTACTCTCCAAATTAATGTAGAATCAACTTAAAAACAGTATTTGTTTAATGGCATCTTTTTATGAATGAAGGCCAGTACTGATACTGGTACTCATGTCTCTATGAAATTTATTTATATATTTATTTATTTATTTTTTTAAACATTAATTATAGACATTCAATATTACAGTATAACTAAGAGCTATCAATTCAAACATTTATTAGGCTTTAAAAAAACTTTATTTCAAAAAACTAATTGAAGTGAACTTAAAACAATCTTCACATAAACCCATTATAATAAATGTCACATTTACATGTGGCCTTCATACCTGTCTAACAGGTAGGAAATATACAGAAATTGAATGAAGTTATCAAAAACTTTAGTCTTCACTGCATAAAATCTAAATAAAATATAGATTAATCCTTATTAAAGCTACAATTTTCTGCTAACTTTTTGTAATGTCTATTTGACGCTTTTCTCATTTAACACAATAATGACTTTAAATTGCCCCTATTATGGATTTTTGAAAATTACCTGTCATGCAGTGTGTAATGTAGTTGTATGTGAATGCAAACAGACCGCAAAGACGTAAAGCTGAAAGTGCATCATAAATAAAGTTATTGTCTCTCAAAAGAAAGAGTCGACTCTGAACCGCTTAAACGAGTCGTTTTTAGTTTAAATCCCACTTCGCAACCCGGTAGACCAATCACAACAGACTGGGCCATCTGGCCAATCAGAGCAGAGCAGGCTCTTGGAAAGGAGGGATTTAGAGAGACCGATTCATCCATCGAGTCGTTTGACAATCATTGAACAATGTGTGATATGCAATGTATATTATGAGAAAATGAAAGTGTTTTTTGACTTTGGATGCATGTAAACTTGTTGTAGGAGACAATAAGTTTACATGCATCCAGGAGAAAATTAGAAACCTTTAAAATACCATAATAGGGGCACTTTAAATGATCTTTTGGGGGTAATTTTTCAGCCAAATTTGATGTGCGATTAATTTGCTATTAATTTGATTAATTAATAGCTACACTGTGTAATTAATTTAATTAAAAATTGTAATCACTTGTCAGCTTTTTATTACCATTTCTTTAAACTATAGTGAATAAACTGTATTAATGAATGAAATGTTCAATATATAATTCAGTCTGAAGAATGCTTTAGAAGTAAGATAAACACACTCCAAACACACATTAAGAAACACACTTTGTAGATGGTCACGTCAATCAAACGCTCTCTTCCTGTGTAAATGGACATTTTTTGACCAGAATAAGATGTAAAGTTGACCAGACTTTATGCCGAGACTACTCTACTCTCTCTTTGTTTCAGGACATCCATCTGGTTTTCATGTGAGGTCTTCCCTCTTCACGGCACCATTACACAATACACACACTAAAGTACCATTCACACAACATTTCTCTGAAATGTATTCCAGCACATGCAGCATCTCAAAAACAACCCGGCTCGAAAAGAGAACAACACCACAATCGAAACTCAGTGCAGGGACACGCTCGCTTCTGTCACACAAGTACACAATCAAAACCATGAAATCCAGAGCAAAAACACTCCAGCAGCTGAAAAACCCTCGATGGAGAAACAGAGCGGATTTATTTGGGCTGGTAAACGCACAGATAATCACTCCAAACTGAGTGGAGGTGTTTTACAAGCGCTGTAAAACTACACACAAACACATAAAGGAACGGCTGTTAAAGAACGCATGTGCTTATTTCAGCTAATGAGGGCCTGAACAGCAGAGAGAGATAGTGTGAGCGAGAGAGGAGCTTGGGATACGGTGGGCCGTAGTATGAAGGAATGAACTAGATAACACTGTAGTTAAACTACAGTCAAGCTACCCTATTAGACAAGCGGTTAGCTGAAATACAAGCTACTAAAACAAGTAGCTAACTACATTAAAAAGGTATTTAAAGTGGCAACTCGCTTTTGAAATACATTTCTGAGCATGTTTTGCATTCAGAATCAGAGTTGGTGGTAACGCATTACAAGTAACTTGAGTTACGTAATCAGATTACTTTTTTTCAAGTAACCAGTAATCATCACTTTTAAATTTACAACAAAATATTACTTTCTTCAAATAAGTAATCAAGTTACTTTGTTTTCTCATTTACTGACTGACAGCTCTCCTGTCCCCATGTTGAGAGAAATTGAGAGTAAGTGCAGAGGCATTGTGTGCACTGTGTATTCCTCGAAAACAAATGCAAACTCAGAATATTACACAAACCTACAATAATTAAACATGTTAACACTAATATACTTTTTTTTTGCTTATTCGTATGGTCGAATTGGATCATCGAAGGTCAGTATTTAAACTCACTTTATTAACCATTAATGTCTTTTCTGCTGACCTTTGATGATCCAATTCAACCATACGAATAAGCAAAAATGACACAAACATTTTTTTTTTTTTATTGCTGAAGCACAGCTGAAAGGTTTGTTTGAGCTGCGCCCTCTACTGTACAGGCGTGAATTTGCATTTCCTTCAGTCTGAGGCTTATTCATTTCACTGTTGATGGCAGAACTTATTTACTATTGGTGTTATAAAATTTTAATATTAAATGGAAAACATTGAAATGAAAATTGACAACTTGACAATTGACTGAAATAAAGCACATCTAAGCTGAAGTACTGAAATTAAAACTGAAACAAAAATAAAGCAAAAAAGAGACATTTAAAAAAAAATGCTCACAGTAAAATTACTAAAAACTGAAAATAAAAGCTCATTCTAAATATTAATATATATCATAATAGTACATAAAATATACTAAAATAACACTGCTTTCAATTAGTTAGTCTAGTTTTTCCTTCATATACTAAAGCAAAAATTAAGATTAAAATGACAGAAATAAAAGCATTTTCTGAAGCTGAAATAAAATGAAGTAAACAAAAACTAAAACAATAAATAACAAAAATAAATAGCTATTTTCAAAATCATCTTCTGCAGGCTTTGAGTCTCTGTGAGACATCCCACCTGCAGATGGCAATATAGTGTGACAAGTTATTTCGATGATTGCACTAAAAATGGGGAAGCAACAGAATGTTTGAAAAAAATTCAGCAGTTCATATGTGTACAAGCATTATCTCATGATCTGATAGGGTGAACAAATAAACACGTCTAGACTTTCTATTTTCTTTAAAAGCCTTGAATGTCAGCCAGGCCCGCACACACACTTCCTTCTGTTACATTCCCTCCTATCCTACTACAGTACGATTAGCTGATACACGGCACCATGAGAAAAGCACATGACCCAACACCGGACCTCTTCATGTCGAATGTAGGAATGTGAGAATGGCTTCATTTCTCCTGAACTCGACTGAAAATGAGTCAATCTGTATTTTCTTAAGCGTGTTATTCTAATGTAAAGCTTGTTGCAATTTTTTTGTTCAAAATAAAACTTAAATAATGTTTTACTTTACATTATGGAAGTAAAATGGGTTGTGAATGAGAAAAAAAAAATGGTTTTGTTCCCACAAGAGGCTTTAAGGTCATTTAAGGAGATGTGCGCATTTAAGCTTTTAACGGCTCACCATCGATCCTACGCTCAAGCTAATAGATTTCCATCATCTATCAATCCACTTATAAAACTGAACTAACGTAATCTAATCCGGTCTCTATCGGTGCGGAGTTAAGCCTGTATCTCATCTGTCTTTGGGCCTGTTGGAGCAGATAAGACGTTAATGCTCTCAGCTCATTCATCAGGACGGCACCTCCAAGATAAGAGAATATTAAATCAGATCCTGTGTCAGGAGGTCATGCGTCAAACTCATCCCGGTCATAAACACCAGGTTAAATCTCTCCGTCTGTCTCACAGGAATGAGGAACGCTGGCAGCGCACTCGCTGAGAGGAAACAGAATCCGACAGGAGGAAAGGTGGAAATCGAAGAACACCTCAGACCAGACCCAGAAGATCCATCACAGTCATCCTCCCAAGCACCCCTGCTCATCTTGATAAAAATGTTCTCATTCGTTTAGTGATAGTTGATTGGGACTAGGGAAAAAATAAAATTGCAATTTGTCTGATAAAAATTCTGATTTTAATTTCTAAAATGACTTAAAAAAAAAAAAAAAAAGCTCCAGATTTGCTGTGCTTGTTTGTAGGGCTACACATTTGGGACAATCATTTTGTGATTTTACACCAATATGACTATAAATAATAATAATAATAATTATTATTATTATCATCATCATCATCAGTAGTAGTAGTACTAAATAAAATTAGTAAAACTGTAAAAATTACAATGTTAATATTTATGGTCGTCTTAATTTCTTCATTTTCATTATCAGTCTTTTATTTTGGCGAAAAACTGCAGGTAGCTCTTCAAGCTTCTCTTTTATTGACAAAAGCATGTTTATAAATGCATTTATTTATTTCAATAAATCCCAGTCTTTGTGATTTCATAATAGCACTAATTGTGATTTTCGGTTTTATTTCAATTAATCGTGCAGCACTAATAGGGATTGCAGCTGTCAAGCTCCAAATCTGATTAAAAAAAAAGCATTAAAAAAAGTACCTTAAATGTGTCCATATGATTTGTGCGCTATATTCTGATAGCTTTACACGAGGAAAACACTGAATTTAAGTCATTATTTAGTGAAAATCTAGTCTTAAAGGGATAGTTCACCCAAAAATTAAAAATTATTCCATGATTTACTCACCCTTAAGCAATCCTAGGTGTATATGACTATCTTCTTTCAGACAAACACAATCTGAGATATATTTAAAAATATCCTTGCTCCTCCAAGCTTTATAATGGTTGTGAACGGGGGGCGTGTTTTGAAGCCCAAAAAATGCATCCATCCATCATAAAAATAATCCATACGGCTCCAGGGGTTAATAAAGGCCTTCTAAAGCGAAGCAATGCATTTTTGTAAGAAAAATATCCATATTTAAAAGTTTATTAACTATAATAACTAGCTTTCGACAGACGCCGTACGCATTGATTTGCGGCGGAAGAGTGACCTCTGACCCGACACATGACGTAATGACGAACGCGGAAGCGCAGAGGAGAGAGTAAAACAAAACATCGGTCACGAATTAGAGATTTTTTTTAAATAAATGTCAGAGGATTTCGATATATTAGAAGAGGAGCTTGAGTTTGTTGCACAGCTCTATTTGTTTAAACTGTGAGAGACATCTAAGCTTACGATACTCCAACATCCTGCGCCATACATTACGTCATGGGTTACTCTTGTGGCGCAAGTCGACTTGCGCAGTATTTGTACAGTTGTTTACCGGAAGCTAGTTATTTTATTTAATGAAGTTTGAAATATGGATATTTTTCTTACAAAAACCCATCGCTTTGCTTCAAAAAGCCTTTATTAACCCCCTGGAGCCGTATGGATTATATTTATGATGGACGGATGCATTTTTTGGGGGGGCTTCAAAACACGCCCCCCCTTCACTACCATTATAAAGCTTGGGAGAGCCAGAATATTTTTAAATACATCTCCGATTGTGTTCATCTGAAAGAAAATATAGTCATATACACCTAGGATGGCTTGAGGGTGAGTAAATCATGGGATAATTTTCATTTTTGAGTGTACTATCCCTTTAAGCCAAAGTCACCATCCGCTTTCATTGTATGATAAAGGGCAACCAATATATTTAATGGCTTATTTGTGATCTACATATAAAACAAATCATAAATATGAGTGCACTCATATTCTTAAAATCATTTTGAGTGGCATGAAGATGCAAACAGAATTTTCATTTTTTGGGTGAACTGTCCCTTTAAGAATCTCAGCCTGATAAGACAATTCAGTCTTAAGAGCTCAAATAAACACTAAAAGATGAATGCGCATAAGTAACACACCTCAAGCGATTATTTTAGTTAGATTAACTAGCTACAAAAGCAAAAAGTGTTTTTCAGCGCCTGGGCAGAGGAGAGTTGCAAGAGAGTCTGAGGAACTTTGGGAGCGTGTCGACAGGGTGGAGAGAGACAGAGAGAGAGGCTGAGGTATATGTTGAGACGAGGGGCTGCATCTGTTTGGCTCCTGCTCCATCGGAGTCTAGTGTTTCACACTACGCCTCTGGGATCTGCCATTCCAGCCAACGCTTTATGAAAAACAGCTTTGGAAAGAGATAGAGAGAGAGACAGATATGGGAGGACAAGGGGGTGAGACTAAAACAGGAAAAGCAGAGGAGGTGTGAGGGAAAGTGATGGAGAAAAAGAAAAAGTAGGTGGAGGGATGCAACAGAAAGACAGAAAAAGAAAAGCAGATGAAGATGCGGAGAGACGTGTATGTGTGCGAGCAGAGATCTGAATGAATGAAATTAAACAAGACTGACAAGCCATAAAGACTCAGGAGCTCATTATAGGCCCACATGGAATCTGCCGAATTTCCCCCCATTTTCTGCACTAAACTTTTGAGGGAAAAGCGGTCGGAATTTTCTCTGGGCTGCAATTTTGTGGAATATAATTTTGGAACGGATCCGAATGTGCTACACACTTATTGCTCGCTGAAAACATGATGAAATTTGCCAAAATATTTAAGAAATAGCATTGTTCACATGATCAAGTATCTTCTGTTGAGAACAAAACAGTTTGTCTGTCGACAGAAACTTCATAATGTAGAAGTGTTAGGAAGGAACTAAATTCATGTTAGCAGCTTTAAATTAAATTCCAATTTACAAAAACATTTACAAGATTTTTTTACAACTAGAACTAGATCTGTGCAATTAATCTTCCAACCATCTTCTCAAGCTTAAAGATTTCCCTGTGGTTTTCCACCAAAATATAATCAAAATTAAGAAATTATGAAAGCCATGAATTAGTATTGGGTTAAACATTATTTTAAGGTGTCCTTGTTATAGTGTAACTACACATTTAAGCACTGGGTAATATTAATTAACAACATGTACTTACTATATAATTAGAGTTAAGATTAGGTTTTTTTTAGGGCATGTAATTATGCATAATTTACTGTTATTACTACAGTAAGTACATGTAACGTAACAAGGACACTGTAAAATAAAGTGTTACCTATTTTCATGATTTGTTATCATAACATTTTTTCTTTTGTCAAATCAACTTAGATAATTAATGTGGTTCAGATAACATAATATTTTGAGTTTCTGTTGATTAAACCAATCGCCTTCATTGTATTAACTCAAGTATTTTTATTTTTATAAAGCTTAATCAGAAACAGAGGAACCGTGCTTTAGAAATGCCGTGATGAAAAGCAAAGTATAATGTTTAAAATGTTGTAATAGCAAAGAAGCGGGAGGGACACACACTGGAGAAAGGGACATGGACACTGAGAAAATGGGCTGGAAAAATCAGATTGCAAAGGTTGGGAATGCACTTAGTTCATGATTCACTTCTGGCTTCGTACCCTGTTCCTCCCTCTCTGCTCTCTTCCAGTTCCCTCGCTTTTTTCTGCCTCTTTTTTCTTTCACCCAACTATGTCTCTTGGTCGAACAGAGGTCTATTAATATAAAAACCAAAACATGAAACTTCAAACCAGGCAGAGAACATCACTATAAGCAGGAAAAGAATGAAAAAAATGATGATGAAGAAAAAAATGAACAGATTTACATAGCAGTCTTATGGATTTAAGGAACATATTATGTTTCAGCCTTTTTTCCATAGAACACAACAGCAAAGTTATGAAAGTAAAAATCTCATTCATTTTCTCCAGAGAGAGAATTTTTGTTTAAAAAAAAAAAAAAAAAAAAAAAAAAGAGAAATCAATAACATAAATCTATTAAGATCTACCATAAGTTCTGAGTTTGATAAATGATGATGGTTAATGCCATATGTCAGCCAAAAGTCAAGTTTAATTGCTGAATTCACTGTAAAGTACTACACTACCCACAATTCTTTAATGAGATCCAGTCAAAGAGACATAAACTACAAATTATATGACATGTAACTTTAGATATAAGATAAATCATATTTATACTATAAGTCTTATATTCATATACGTCTTATAGTCATTGGTTTTACATTGTATCATTGTTAAATACATCAACTGAAATGCTTCATGCACTGAGCATTTAGTTCCCTAGCTTTATACCATCTTTATATCATTTTTGTTGTTTTTTGCTTTATGGTTATATGAAAGCTGGATTTGAACCCTTTCCAAATCTGTTTTTACTTCTTTCATAGCTTGTCTGTAACAAAAGTTATGGTTATCTGAAGTCGGCTGATCGCTATGATTTTCAGGAACAGAATTTTGAGGTTTAAATAACTGTCACCCCCTTTTTCACATAGACATGAAAATGCACTATCCAAACATAAAGGGTTGTAATTCAAGAATGCTTTGGAATATAGACCTAAGGTCTTGTTTTAAAGAAGACACTTGTCAGATTATTGTAGAAGTGAAATAAATTAGGAAAGTGAAATAAAAAAAAGTTATAGAAGTTTATGAAAATACATCAAATGCTTCCACTTCAAATCTCAGCGTCAGCCCATTCAGAAATACTGGTACGTTGCCACTTCCCTCAGCAAAAGCCTCTAAGTCCACCGATGAACCAATCGGAAGACGTGAATCGAATCATATGATTTGAAGATGAACAACGGTGTGCATGAGCCTCTTTCAATTGCTGAGCTACAAGTTATCATGACCTGACAGAAACGGACGTTTGACCATGATGAAGAGATAATCAGTGTTATTCACTTCACCTGTCAGTGGTCATAATGTTACGCCTGATGCCAGCATGGGCACCCTGACTGGTCTGCGGCTATGCAGCCCCATACGCAACAACATGATAAATGCTGGTTTCTATAAGAACCAGCATTAACTTGAGCAATTTGAGCAATATTTATATGTCTGTAAACAAGTCCGTGTCTTTTAGATTGCAGTCTTGCAGTGCGAGTTCCTGCTCTTGAACTAAACCCAAACTCATCTCCAGGTTGCGTGAGCAAAAAGTTGATGTAAGCAAGACCTCCCGAAGACCTCTATCTGTCTCTATCACTCCCTCTAAGCTCTGTGCTGACCGCCCTGACATCCCTCTGACCGGGTCAGCGGCCCCTGTCGCTCACGTCTCCTCCTCCTCATCCTCTTCTTACAAACCTAATCCCTGCAGCTTTACATCTTAAAACTCCCAAAGCTCGAGTACATGAGACGCCAAAGAAATTAAAAATGGTTCTTGAGTGTACAAGCTGAATCAAATGACATGATGTTTCCTCTAAACACTCTGGAATACGTTTTTTTTCTCCCAAATATACCACCCTCTTTCTGCACCAGTCAGATCGCTCTCTTTTGCTCGTTGCCCTTGTGTCTCTGGCCAACATTGGTGCTAGCTGGAACGCTTCATTATATGAAATTTACAGGCTGTGGGTTCTGGCCAGGTGGACCAGCGGGCCGCAGGAGCAGAAACTGGCTGTAGTGGGGCGAGCAGAAATTGGCCAACCTCCCTCAAATAAAGTCACATCAAATCAGCTCTAATGGAGAAAAGAGCTGCCTGACACACCAACACTGATATACACACTCTCTCGCTGCATACCCATAATGCATTTCTCTCTCACACACATACACTCGTAATATGTGGTTTACACGGACTCTCCATAGGCATAATGGTTTCATACTGTACAAACTGTCTATCTCCTTACCCTATACCCATCTCAGAAAGCTTTTGTCATTTTAGTATGTTTCTTAGGCCAATTGGGAAGTGTCCTCATAAACCATGTTTATGTTGTAATACACATGTCATTATATAGCAAAGTTATTAGACGTGAGTTGAACTTTTTTAACTTGATCGCCACGTTTTTACACGGGTGAGACACTGCAAAACACACGAGACACGAGTGCAACAGCCAAACACGTCCACAAAACACAAAAACAACAGGAAAAATAGTGCAATTGAATGCAAAAACCTGCAAATGCTTTGTAAAAACAGAAATACTGGTGTTATTTATTACTATTACTTTTTGGCAAAGAAATATTATAAGAAATATTTTATATTATTTCTGAGTATACAGGGTATGTTTAAGATAAGTTTCACAACATTTGCCTTCATATTTCATGCATATTTTCTGGAAAAATATTTAACTAATAACAAGTCATTTGTTTTACATTTACACCATGTTATTAACCAGATGGTTAATAAAGAGAATGTTACTTGAATCATATTGTAGTTACGTTTTTAAGTTGACTAGTTAAACATTAAAAAAAAAAATCGTTAATCAGTCAATGGTTCTGAAAAAAAAAATTTTTTTGCCATATCGCCCAGCCGAATAGATGGATGGATAGATGGATAGATAGATAGATAGATAGATAGATAGATAGAGTTTGTTTCTGAGTACAGGCAGTGCTGGAGTTCTGGATTCAAACCAAAGCCCTAAAGTTAAATCCACTGGGTTATGTAAGGTAAAGCTCTAAATCTCCCAATGCCTGATGTTATATATTACTGTAATTGCAAATGAAAAAAATCCCAGAGGAGGGAGGAGGAAGAGGAGGAGGAGGGGTCCAGAGAAAGAGTGGGAAATGAAGAGAGACACGCTCTGCTAACGCAACAGGTTTGGTGATGACCTACTTTTAGCCCACAGACAAGTCTTCAAGAGGAAGAAAGTATGAAGAAGAATTATTAACTCATCCTCATGTTAATCCAAACCTGTACGACTTTCTTTCTTCCACGTTTAACTGATTGTTTCAGGTGCTTGTTTCCATACAATAAAAATGAAGGTCTGTCAAGCTCTAAAAATGACAAAAAAGCACCATAAATGTATGTGAAATTAATCCATACGACTCCTAAAGTCACAGTTTTTATAATCGTTTTACTTTTCATGCAGTTTCTGCCTAAATGAAAACCTAATCAAACCTAGCTAAACTGTTTCTTCAATATTTAAATCAAATGAGATTTTCAGTTTGTTTTTCTCACACAAAGCTATCGTAAGGCTTCAGAAGTCATGGAACACAACCACTCAAGTAAATGATGCCAGAATTTTAATTTTTGGGTGTACTATCCCTTTAAAGACAGATAGAATATTAAGCCACACCCACTTTTCCTGCAATAAAGTACAACACTGCATGCCCATTTTCCCATAGGGATTTTAAAAAAGTCTTTGTTAATGTGTTATAATAAGCCATGAACCAAATCAACCAGACAAAGTTACACAAGATTGTGTTCGTAACAGATTTAATCAGGAAAAGAACTACAATCCCATGAAGCACTGCGAATGACAATCAAAATACAAATGATGGATGTAGATAGAAACAGCATTTTACATTTATTTTACATAAAATATGCATAGACTGATTCCATTACCTCATTCGCAGTGCTTCATGGGAGTGGGCGGAGCTAAAGAGATTTCTTTGCAAAATCATGGGTAATATAGTTTTTCCACCAGGAATTTCCCTGTTAAACATGCTTATTTAAAAAAAAATATTTGAAATAATGTGGACTGATGGATTCAACAAAAGCATATACCATGGATTAACAACCTCATAACTCACAGTAGGTCTGTCTTTAAAGGCTTAAGTTATTGTTAAAAATAAATTCCCATATGGAGAAAATTAATGAGTTTTTACTTCCAGGAAACCAACAGCCTATAGGCCAGACCTTCTGGTGGCATTCAGCCTACACAAAAAGCCAACCAATAATAAATTTTGTTCATACGTTTCTTGGATGTTTGTAAACAAACAATGAGGGAACAGAACATTAGTGTCTACATGCTGGACCTTCGTGTTTTTTGAGCATGTGATTGAGTTAAGAAGCCTAAAACATCACAAAGAAGGAAATGTTCGCAGTCTGGTGTGCTGAGATGAAGAAAGCATCCAATCAACGGCTTCATTAGAGGAACCGGAGAGCTTCATCATCATTAAAGTCTCCTTCAGCGCTCGTCTTGCCTTCTCGATGGGATAATTCACCATGTGATTTCACTTACGCTGGATTACGCCTCACATCCAAATGGAAAGAAGATCCAGCAGAGGTCTGCCTGAGCCCTCATTTCTCCCATCTCGTCTTCTTGCTCTCCTTTGTGGGAGCAGAGAGATGAAAAGAGACTCTCCTGTATATTTTGCCCTCGTTTTAAATTGCACCGTTTTCCGAACTGCAGATGTGGGCAGCTGACCGCAGCTACCCCCGGATCGGGTGCTCTGAACGATGAAATTCAACAGGGAATGGAAAGACGAAAAAACAACACTCAACCACTTCCTATCTCATACAGTATAAACACAGGACGAGCTCAACACATAAAGAAGATGAAGAGAGAAAGAGTAGAATATCTAGTGCACTTGAGTTTCTTCAACACTTTATAATTTCAATGCTGTTATCATTTTGACAGAGCTTTGGCAATGCAAAATGATGCTGTTACAGCGAAGCCCTTCCAACTGTAGTCTGAAATAAAGAATATTCAAATGAAATGGACAGTTTCATATAAGTGAATAATGCTCAAAAGCAAATTCTGAAAAGTTTGAATGAAGGAAACAACAATTTAAGAGAAAGTTCTTTCCTTCCAAACCTTTTCAGAGAAATTTCAAAAGAAAGCAAGTTTGAAAGAAATAACGTTCAAAAGAAAGGAAGCTGGAAAGAGATTGAAGAAAAGTTCAAAAGAAAGAAAGAAAAATTGACAGAAATTTTGAAGAAAGAAATTTTGAAGAGAAATTGACAAAGAAAGAAATTGACAGAAAGAAAAAAGAAAGAAATTGACAAAGAAATTTTGACAGAAAAAGAAACTGACAGAAATTGACAGAAATAAAGAAATTTTGACAAAAACATTTTGAAAAAGAAATTTTGAAAGAAAGACAAAAATTGACAGAAAGAAATTGACAGAAATTGACAAATAAAGAAATTTTTTAAAGAAATTAAAGAAATTTTTGAATAAATTTTGAAAGAAAGAAAGAAATTGATGAAAGAAATTGACAGAAATTTAAAAAAAAAATAGGAAAGAAATTTAGAAAGAAAGAATTCTACAAAATGTTTGAGGGAAAGAATTTTAATAGAAAATGTTCAAATTTTGAAATGAAGTTTGATAGAAAAAAAATGGAAACAGCGAACAAAATTTGAATCAATGGAAAAGACTAAACGGTTGAAAGGTAAAATTCTTGAAGTCTGATTTTTTTAAAAAGTTTAAGTGAATCAAAGAAAGTTTGTAAAGGAATATTCAAAAGAAAGTTAGAAATAAAGATTGATAGAAAAAGAAAATTCTGAAAAGTCTGAAAGAAGGAAACAAAAGGAACATAAAACTTAATTTTTTTTCCTTTCAAAACTTCTTAAAGAGAAAGTTCAAAAGAAAGGAAGTTGGAAAGGCAGATTGAAGGAAAGAATGTTCACAAGAAAGTTTTAAAAGGAATTTTAAAGGAAGATTTTGTATGTTGATGCATTCTGTAATGCGTCCAACTGCAATTTCGCTCAACTGCTCTCATTACATGGCAAAAGTTTGAAAAGAAGATAGTTAAATGATCAACATTTATATCTAGCTACCTGAATAACAACACAGCTGGTTTAACAGCACAGTCATCTAAAATGAACTCTATCGCCCCCTTGAGTACTGAGGTTAGTTTCCGCCACAGTAAGGCAAGAAGCATGTCAAGTATGTACAACAGGGCCTGTGTATATTTCTGGCCTTAGAGTTTAAATCCCATCAGATTATAAGCAGATTTTAAGACAAATCAACCGAGATTTGGCTAGCACATGACTGACGTACAGTATCAGACCTGGTCTGCTATCAGATGTGTGCAGAGATGCCTGACTCGGGTCTGGCCCTGCTGGAGTTAAATTAGGTTTCAGAAAAGCACATCAAAAGCTTTCCATGAATAGCACAGCCAACACTTTGTTTCAGTAGAGTGACTGGGCTGAGAGAGGCTTTGAGGAAGACGAGCGTCCGCATTGAGGCTGCAGTGGAAATCTTCATTACGCCCATACAGAGGCAACAATGGAGCTCGTCTGCCGCTTCAGGCACAAGGTGCCTGACAGAAACTCAAAAGCATGACGTCTCTCTCAGGTCAGGGAACGGAGGCAGTCAGGAGAAAGAGAGCAATGACGCCACAACATCTCTCTCTGACTCTCAGTGAGCTGAGAAAAGCTGTCAAGAACACAATCTACTTCACATTTTGCAACTAAAATAAAAAAAAAATAAATAAAAAAAAGTAAATCATAATATGCATAAAAACCTGCTGTTTTACCATTAAACAATTTTGCATGGCTTTCATTTCATGATATTATTTATATTTTCACCCTCAGTTCATATATAAATAGTAGGTTTCGAGAAGCGTTTTTAAAAGGTTAACTGATTTTAACTTGAGCGCTGCGTTTTTAGAACGGCGTGTCATGCGCGAGACGCTGCTAAAGATGCAAGACACGAGCGCAGCGTTCATACTACCTAGCGTGTGTTTACATAGAAAAACTATAGAAAATGAAATGGAAAAACACGTTCCGTGTGAACAGCCCCTAACAGTGTCCAACAGTGACACCCACAGGTGAAGTTACAGTGGGAGGCTTGCCTCCTCTCCCCTCATTGACTTATAACAGACCCCCTAAAGCGTGCGGTGAGTTTAGTGGGGGGTAATTGAGAATGAATGGGGGAAAGTCACATGAGAGGAGGCAATGTCTCCATCATGCTATGATTGGATATGATTGGTTCACGTGATAAATCCCGTCTGTTGTTTTTGTGCGCTTTCTCAAATCGGCCTGAATGAAGATAATGATGGCGTTAATAGGAAAACTAATAAAAAAGTAAAACAATTCAGCCACTTATACACTGCCGCTTTGTCACGTCAAAAATCGAACTTGAAATGGGCTGCTGAAAATAAGTTGACTATTAAAAAGAAAAGCTGGACATTAGTTTACAAATAATAAATGTAAAAATGCGTAAAAAATGCATAAAAACACTAACTTGATGAAATTTATAGGCCAACTTGGTTTTTATTGCAAAAAATACAAAATAGTATTTTTTTTTTTTTTTTTATGCAATGTTTATTTAACCAGGAAAATTAAACATACATAACGAACTAATTTACATTTGATATAGGGCCTTACAGTATATAAAAAAACGTGAGGACTGTTTTTGTGAGATTCACCCCAGTATGCGCTCTGTAAAAAGCACTGTATCAGCCATTTTTGGGTCACCCTGACCTGCGACTGAAGGCAGCACAGAAAAGAGGACAAGCTGATCTTGGACTTGATTCTGGGAGACGTAGCGTAGTCGTGCTTCCAAGATGAAGCTTGGGTTTCTCTCTCTGCTGGCCTGTTGCTGTCAGTCTGGGCG
The DNA here is from genome assembly GCA_037950665.1 of Hypophthalmichthys nobilis. Classification (NCBI taxonomy): domain Eukaryota; kingdom Metazoa; phylum Chordata; class Actinopteri; order Cypriniformes; family Xenocyprididae; genus Hypophthalmichthys; species Hypophthalmichthys nobilis. The sequence goes on along the minus strand of CM075475.1, from coordinate 37,728,502 downwards.
CCTGCTTTGGTTCACGGCTCCCTGGGCAGAGTGCGAGAGCCACGCACCAAAGACTTACTGCAGGAAATACCTCACCGATAGTACCCCACTGGGATCGTAAGATGAACGAACGAAAAAAAATAACAGGGATGGAGGGGAGGGGGATGAGAATACAGGTCTGGAAATGGTTTCAGCAGAACATGGTCCTGAATGGCTCTTTAATTAGAGTTATATGAGACATCATATAGCGCTGCTTTCCACACATTCAGCTCGCTTTTGCTTATTTCTCCAGTCGCTAAATTGGCAAGCAATTGCCGCTGCATTCCCAAGCCCCTCGTGTCCCGTTCGAATGGAAGAATGGTGGGATTCCACAGGCCACATAAAAGATCAATGGTAAGCGTCTCTAAGGACGAGTCTCGAGGGTTAATGATATATCAGTACTGTGTAAAAATGTCCTTCGCTTAAAAGCTCCGCAGAGGTTTGCTGCATGAAGTGCGGTCGTCTGACTATGGGAAACGAAACAAAAATCAGCTAACCCCAGCATTTGCAGGTTTTCATTTCTCAAAATGAAAATCAATCTTACAGTATGAACAGGAGCCAACGACAGGGGTGGTAGCGCCAATCACAAAGAAGGCCAAACCCACGCTGGAATTGAAGACTTACAGAAGGAAAGCAAAGTCTAAATTACACTGTTTCTGTTGAATTTACTGAGATTAAAGGTGTGAGGTGCTTCGCTAACAAAAGCTCTTAAAGGTGAAGTGTGCCATTTATTCTGTGGTAAAATATTTACTAAAATATAGAGATACCATTAGTAGATTGACCTTTTATCTCAATTTTGACTTTAAGTTATAATTATGATTTTTTTTATTAATCTGAATTTCAACTTGGTTTTTTTGTCATAATTTTGACTTTTTGCCATAATTATGACTTTTTATTTCAGTTCTGACTTTGTAATAAGCTCAATTTGATTTCTGAAATAATTTCAACTTTTTGGAATAATTATGACTTTATTTCAATTTTGACTGTCATAATTATGACTTTTTATTTCAATTTTGACTTTGTCATAAGTTCAACTTGTTTTTTTGTCATAATGGTGACTTTTTGTCATAATGACTATTCCAATTTTGACTTTTTGTCATAATGTCTATTACAATTTTGACTATGTCATAATTTATTTTATTTTATTTTATTTCGACTTAGTCATAAATTCAACTTAATTTTTGGAATAATTTCGACTTTTTGCCATACATATGACTTTATTTCAATTTCGACTTTGTCATAATTATGACCTTTTATTTGAATTTTGACTGTCATAAATTCGACTTGATTTTTAGAATAATTTTGACTTTTTTGCCATAATTATGACTTTTTATTTCAATTTTGACTTAGTTATAAGTTCGACTTGTTTCTTGTCATAATTTTGACTTGTTGCCGTAATTATGACTTTTTATTTAAAGGTGCAATATGTAGGATTTTCTGTCTGCTAGAGATCACTAGAGGCCTATTCAAAACAAAGGCGTAGCTTGATGACACCAAGTTTGAGCGCAGAATCTTGGGACATGTGGTCTTCACTTCACGGCCGGTGGAAAATAATCGGGATAGGACTCGGGAAGAAATCATGTTCATGGATGTGATTATTAAGGTTACTGTAGTATGAAGCAGAGCAGGACCGAGTGTTGTGGGAGCTGAACGAGGCCGCTGGAGCGATTGCGCAACACACGCCTCACGAGCAGTGGAACTTTTATTATGACACAGTCGCCGGCGCAGCTTCCGCTTTTCCGGTCATGAGTATGAGGTAACGCAGCTCTGTTTATCATATTAGATACTTTTGAGTGTGTTGAAAATGATGTTATAATGTTACTCTCTGCGTTCACTCGGTGGCTGCTGTGAGACACTGTTGCACACTGCAGTAAACTAGATCGATTTTAGAATATCATATCAAATGCTGGATGGCTTGTGTTGATAAATGGCATGCAATTAATTTTAAAACATATTGTATGATGGAGAAAATTCTGTATTACTGTTACTAAAAATAAAGCTACATCTGATTATGCTATGTTAGCTACTTCACAAAATAGTGTTTTTCTCTGAGGCATGGTAAAGCATGGTACTCGCAAAAAATCAAGAAAATTAGATTTAAACAATAAGACTAAACATGTTGAGCTATATAACAATAATTAGTTTTTCTGTCTATAAATATATCAAAACAGTTGTTCCCTTGTCTATTAAAACATGTAAATATCTTTGGAGTTTCCATGGTTTCTACAAAATAAAACCGGAAACCGAGGGTAACGCGGGTATGACGCCATTGACAGGCGACTCCTCACATGTCCTGGAGCCTTGGTTAAAACTGCGATTTTCTCACGATTTACAAATAGTTGGAAACATTTGGGATATTGTAAGTACTCAAGTGAACAAAATATATAACACTGGCCTAGTGGTTTTTGGATATTTTACTGCAACATTCTTACATACTGCACCTTTAAATTCCGACTTCGTCATAATTATGACTTTTTAGTTCACTTTCGACTTTGTCATAAGTTTGACTTGATTTTTGGAACAATTTTAACTTTTTGCCATAATTATGACATTTTATTTCAATTGCGACTGACATAAGTTCAACTTGTTGTTTTTTTTAATAATTTCGACTTTTTGTCATATGACATTTCATCTCAATTTTGAATTTGATTATCATAATTCTGACTTTTTATCTCATAACGACTTCGCAGCTCATAATTTCGACACTTTCTATTTACCAAAGCATGAAAAAAAAAAATCTTATGTGGCAGAAATGGGCTTCCATAGTATTAAAAATGTATTATAGGTTATTTAATAAGTGTAATAGGTTTTCAACACAAAATTCAGGAAACAGCAACAACTGTAAAAGGTCACATACATACAACAAAGTTAAATATCATTGTTTTAGCCAATAGAAAACATATACAATTACATTTTCAACTTGCCCTAACCTGACATTTATGAAAAATACTCTTCCTGAGAACACCTTTCAGTTAAAATTCAAATTCACAAATATCAAATCTAATTTAACACAGTTTTGCATTAGGTTTTTGAGGTATAGTCCTTGCGACAACTGCCCCACGTGCCCCATTTATATTTATATTGCAGCAACAATATTAATCTGAGGTAAATCTGGTGCTAATCGCCAAAAAAATCCTCCAAATAAAGCTGCTGTTTGAAAGAATCATGGGAAAGTGGATCAATCAGCCATACTAACCTCGGCCCAAACCGCTGAGGCTGTCAATCTGTAAAGTACAGCACTTACTGTAATCCCTGCAGCTATAATCACTGTCTCTCTCGGATGTACCATCACTGCAGGACACCATGTAACATCCCTGTATAACAGATCTATAATCTCAGCTGATTTAATCATTAAGAAGCTTGTTTTTTTTCTTCCTTTTTTGACATTTACAGCACTAAAGCCTTAGTAAAACAGTGTGTGTGGAAATGTCACGATTACACAGCTTCAGCCAGTTTCTGCAGGTCAATGCCTACAAACACAGTTTCTTTAAATGCTTGAGGTCAAATCAATTAAATCAAAGATTACCAAACATTACAAGCTAACAGGCTCCTGCAAACACTAAAATGTCCAATTTCAATCATTTTGGGCCTAAATTGGTTCATTTTCAGTTTATATAAAATACTTCCAAATTCAGGAAGGCATTCTCAGTTCAATTCTGAGTGATGCACAACCTTGCTAGATTACTCCAGTGAGACCATCCATATAGACAAAACATACTTTTAAGATGAACTATTATGCTTGCTTTCTTTCTTTTCTTTTTTTTAAACATTTTCAGCTTTCTTTAGTGTGTAATGTTGCTGTTTAAGCATGAGAAAGGTCTGCAAAGTTACAAAGCACAAAGTCAAATCAAAGTCACAAAGTTATTCTCTATATCAGTAATGTTTCTGTTTCTGAACTCCGTGAAATGCCTTGATTGTAGTCTTAAGTTTTCTTCCAGGAACAAACACGTCTCAATATTCCCACCCAAGACATACACAAAATAAAGGAGCAAGACCTGGTTGAGTTAGTTAGCAGTGTTGAAACCCGCGGTTATGATAAAAGGCGTGACATTTCTCAAACACACTCGAAGTGGTTGACCAATCACAACGCACTGCTCCAGCCGACCAATCAGAGCACATTGTACTTTTCAGAAGGAGGGGCTTCATAGAGACAGAAACTATACAGAGCGATACTGACAGACTGGGAAGAGAGGTGCTGCAACGATGAAGAATATGTGAAAAATAATGTTTTTTGAGCATTCAAGCATGAAAACCTATAATAGTAGACCACAAAAACAAAATTAATACTGAAAAACGGCATAATCTTCAAGCTTCAACCTCTTTAAGCTGCTATGAATAAGATGTCTGGAAAAGGAAAAATATTGTAACAATTAACTTTAAAGGAGAGAAAACTTAGTGCATCTACAGTAAGTGTGCTTCTCTCTTCAGATCTCAAGATGAATTAACAACCACAAACCCACATCACTTCCCTAGCCTTTCCCTCCCTTTCATACCTCCTGCTTTCCCAGGATGCACTGGGGGGAGGGTGCCGCCAGGAGAGAAGTACACAGACAGATCTCCTGCGCAGTGCAGCTCACCACCCAAACCACATGCTGCTGATCACACATGTGCGTCGACACACACACATGCGGGCCTGGATGATTACACTGGTTGATAACAAGAAACAAACTGCAGAAATGTGCTAATAGTTTAACATGACTTGGCATCACATTTGTGCTGTGACTTGTGGGCTGAGAAACCAAACATGGTGCCACCAGAAGCTTATGTGTCTATATTGCCAGCATCATGAGTCCTAGTTGGTTATTAATGGAGACACTTATGGATACAGACAGCTTGTATCACTAATTCTGAAATACCAATACTCAAGTACCATATACACACACACACTCACTGGCCTCTTTACAAGGTAACACCTCGCTAGAACTGGGTCGGACCCACTTTTGCCTTCGCTTTTACTTCAGAACTGCCTTAATTCTTGTGGCAGAGATTCAACAACGTGCTGTAAACATTCCTCAGAGATTTTGGTCCATGGTAGCTTCACACAGTTGCTGCAGATTTGTCGTCTGCTCATCCATGATGCGAATCTCCCGTTCCATCACATCCCAAAGGTGCTCTACTGGATTGAGATCTAAAGACTGTGGAGGTCATTTGAGTTTAGTGAACTCATTGTCATGTTCAAGAAACCAGTTTGAGATGATTTAAGCTTTGTGACATGGCATGTTATCCTGCTGGAAGTAGCCATCAGAAGATGATACACTGTGGTCATGAAGGGATGGTCATGGTCAGCAACAATACTCAGGTAGGAAAATATGCCCCACACCATTACACCACCAGCTGCCTGAACCATTGATACAAGGCTGGATGGATCCATGCTTTCATGTTGTTTACGGCAAATTCTGACCCTACCATCTGAATGTCACAGCAGAAATCGAGACTCATCAGACCAGGCAATCTTCTATTGTCCAATTTTCGAACTGTAGCCTCAGTTTCCTGTTCTTATCTGACCCGGTGTATATTCTGCTGCTGTAGCCCATCTGCTTCAAAGTTGCGCATTCAGAGAAAGATCTTCTGCAGACCTTGGTTGTAACGAGTGGTTATTTGAGTTCCTCTTGTCTTTCTATCAGCTCGAACCAGTTCTCTTCTGACCTCTGGCATCAACAAGGCATTTTCACCCACAGAACTGCCACTCACCGTATATTTTCTCTTCTTCTGACCATTCTCTGTAAACCCTAGAGATGGTATTGTGTGAAAATCCCAGTAGATCATCAGTTTCTGAAATACTCAGACCAGCCCATCCGTCACCAACTATCATGTAACGTTCAAAGTCACTTAAATCACCTTTCTTCCCCATTCTGATGCACAGTTTGAACTTCAGCAGATCCTCTTGACCATATCTACATGCACTGAGTTGCTGCCATGTGATTGGCCGATTAGATATTTGCGTTAATGAGCAGAGTTGTGTTCCTAATAAAGTGGCCGGTAAGTGTATAAGAAGTGCATACGCACACACACAATATTCTAAAATGTAGAAAAAAGCAACAATAATATAATTTGCAGTGGTTTCTCTTTTGTAAAGAAAAAACTTTGTACATGTAGATGCAGAGAAAGAGAGCGAGAGAGAACTGGTGAACAGGCCCGTGGTGTGTGTTTTCCCTCTGGCTGGTGAGTATCGCCTCTATCCAGCATAAACACATGCCTTCATGGTTCATACATTTCCTGCTTCCCTCCACAGCCCAGCGCTGGGCCACACAAGCACAGGACACCATGGAGAAAAGACAAGAATACGAGATACTGTGCAATCCGGGACCTTTCTTTTACTGTTTCATGCAGAGCTCTCTGCATATAAACATACCATGTGTGTTGTTTTCATGCAATGCATGATAAAGATTAGCTCAGCATATGGAGATACAGTGAAAACTGAGCATCTCCACTGCTAATAAACAACAGCAACTAATAAGGCATCATCAGCAAACCAATCACAATTCAGTATGCAAATGTTCCAATCACATCATCGCTGTCAGTATGATTTCTAATAAGGAACAATTTTCAAACCTAACTGTAAAATTTCAATGTACAAAGTTTATAAATAAATAAAAAAGTACTCAGCACACCTAACACTGAGATTGTGCTCATAAGAAAGTTCAAAACTGTATGTTAAAGTAATTTGGACTGAATTAATTGCAGAAAACAGTGGAGGAGGAGAATGTTAAAACATTCAGGTTTAATGTCTTTCCTCGTCCACAGAGAAGATGGTTGCTCGCCTGTATCCTCTCATCGCGTGTGAAAACCGTCATTTCTTCCATTCAGTGCTGTTAACCTTGATCAACTCCCACGTGGGAGATTCCAAAAACGCCACGTATATTCTTTGAGACTAGAGAGAGAAAGAAGGGTTTTAGCCTGATAAACACACACAGATAGTCCTCTCTTCTATCGTTAATCATGCTGTCTGGAGTAGAAAAAGAGCTGGACATCACTGCATCTGAGATGGGCATGTGTGTGTAGTTATTCTTGTCAGACTCTTCTGCCACATCTGTCCAGCTCCTTTCAGACTTTCTGAACTGGGGCAGATCAATCTTTTTTATCTGTGTCGTTCAAATATATTGGCGCAGTCATGTGTTGTCAGAATGAGTTTTTACATCAAAGAACACTCGCATTGTTGACGGTACGGTCCAGACAAAGTAAGCACCATGGCAAAAATCCATTGCTACAGCTGAATATAAAGACGATTTAAGAAATCGAACATCGAAGAAAATAAAAAGACTTTCCTTTGCATAGTCCTTACTGCCTCAAAATGAATCATGTCATTAAAAGGCACTTTAACCAATGGGATAATATTGGGGCCTGAAACTCTTAAAAAAAACTCTTAAAATTAAATATCAATTCAACAGATTGTTGAAATTATGATGTATTTGCATTTTAATTGTTGCCCTCGGCGTCTGTACCCCACCATTTTAAGACATTTAAAAATACCTTTTCATATTACTCTCTCAGAAAACTATACCTTTAGGGGTACAAAATCTTGTCATTGGGACAGTTCCTCTAAAGAGACATCTTTGTACCTTATTTACTCCTAAAAAGTTCACAGGATTACCTCACTACTGTACATATTAGAGTACATATCACTACTCTAAGGTACCAATATGCACCTTTAATTGGTAGATAAGGTACAAAACCATTAATGGTACTTCCCCAGTGTTCAATCCCTAAAGGTACACTTTTTGCACTTTTTCAATGCAGTTTAGATTTTAAAAACGTTATAAACAGTCATATGGATGAGATTTACTATATAGTATATTGTTATACGCAAGTACCTATAATGTTACATATCCATTTTTTCCTATATACTTCTAAGCAATAATATACTTTACATCTTTCCATGATATAACAATTAAGCAGTTGGTATTTGCTTTATACTGTACAAACATCTTAAAGTGGGAACACACCAAGCTGACACCGACGAACTAGTGGCGATGAAAGCAGACTGCGGGGGTTGGCTCACGTCGGCAGCGTCTGGGTCCAAAGTTGGCCTGAGTGGGTCCAAACACACCAAATTGACGCTCGACAGCCGACGGTCAAGCAGCACGTCCGTTCTGTGCCTGCGTAAGATAAAATGCCTTTCCGTACCAGCAGGTGGCAGTAGCTGAACAGCCAATCAGAATGATCAGATGGCCCGACGAGCTCCGACGCCGATTCGTCATGTTGAAAAAAGCAGACGAGGACCAACTTCAGCCGACGGTGAGGAACACACTGAGAAAACTTAGTCGGCCGACGAACAAAAACTGCCCAACAGCCGACCGTCGGCTTGGTGTGTTCCTGCCTTTAACGTGAGCCTACTGTATGTATCCGGGTAAGGTTGGATATACTTATAGTAGTTATAATTCATTGTATAATCAATTATTAATTGCTAATTCATTAATTAAGTATAGTTTTCGAATAGGGCCTGAAAAATCATATTAAAAGTCCTTACTTTAAAAAAAAAAAAAAAAAAAAAAAAAAAGAATGGCAGAATGGGGAGAAAAAGATTTGTTTGAAATATGTTTTTGGTTAATAAAGTTAAGTATTAAAAAAAGACAACAAAAGCAACTTATTACTACAATGAATTTAATAAAAAATGTAATAGATTGTTAAAATTTTTATATACAATCTTGTTAGATCAAGAAGCTCAAGACTTCTGACGTGAGGTTAGCTTCATTTAATATAAATAACATTTATCTAACATATCTAATAGTTATCACACCACAAAAATGGAAATTGTATCTCTAAAATTGTATTTATTTATTTTTTTTTTAAAGTATGGGAATTCAAAGTGTACCACATATTCATGGGAGTGAGGTTTAAGCAACAAGAATCTAAACCAGAAATGTTAAACTCCTCATGATTCCCATCCCTAGTCTCCTCATCTAGTGCTCTTCAACATCTTGATTCGGCCCCGTTTTCATTTCCTGGTGTCTCTCATCTGTCTTTCTCCTAAAATCTCCCTCTCCATCAACTCTCTCATCACAAGTTCACCAGCGCAGAGCAGGGCGTCTGCTTTTCATTCACTCTTAATGGATTAAGTGAAGTCATTCTTTGGAGAACACACTAAATGACCTTGTTGTTCTCTCTCTCTCTCTTCTGTGTCACATTGTTTTGGGCTTCCCTCGTCTTTAACCACGAGTGAGGCTGTGGAAAATTCAAACTGTGGTCTCAATTCAGTAAAGCGGAGAAAACACACACATATGCTGCCATTCTGGGTAAAAACAGCTCAGCGGCGGAGCACATGTGTGCGGGGGCCATTTGTGTGTATATAGCCTCTGTCAAAGAGTAAAATAAAACGCATGACATGTATATACCCTGACTAACATGGTTGGAGAAGCGACGAGTTCTCTTCCAGGCCACCAGGGGGCGTCGTGTGCCAGGAGAGAGGGAAGAAACTGCCCTCTGGGACTGACAAGAAAAACATACCATAACGGAGACGTTATTTAATAACTGGTGAATGTTTATGTATCCATAATGGTTTCATGCCTGTTATGGAACATCACCACTAAGCTCCACCATATGGTGTTTAATTGAAATGTAACGTAAAACGTACAACAACTGAATATTCGGTTCCAAATAACCCTTTTCTGGCCCTGAAAGCTACAAGTACTCTTTCATCTAACTGCCTAGACTTGTTTGTGCAATCGCACTAATGTAATTTACCATTTTACAATCATTTACATGTGATTCTTAACTAGGGGTGGGCAGTATAACCAAATTCACTATAGTACGAGAAACAGTTTACTTATTTTTATGTATCGTATGAGCCACATTCAGCGGCCAGTATACAAATGCTGGGTTAAAAACAACCCAAGTTGGGTTGAAAATGGACAAACCCAGCGACTGGGTTAAATGTTTGCCAAACGTACTGGGTAGTTTTATTTAACCCAACTATTATTGAAGAGTTACTATATGGCTGGCTTAAAATGAACCCAAAATAGATTGGAAATTAAAAATCAGACATAATTACTAGAGGCAACAATAATAATCAAAAGGTGAACATTTATTAATAAGCAATTTAAAAAATGTTTATTGTTTAATTATTATTCATTAAACTTAATAATAAACGTTCTTTTATTAAACATATTAATAAACGTTCATTTCCAACATACATTGGGTTCATTTAAAGCAAGCAATACAGTAATTTTCAAACAATAATTGAGTTTAATAAAACTACCCAGCAGGTTGGCAAACATTTAAACCAACCGCTGGGTCAAAATAACCCATTCGCTGGGTTAAAACAACCCAAGTTGGGTTAAATATGGATAAAACCAGCAATTGGGTTTGTCCAAATTTGACCCAATTTTGGGTTTAAACATCCCAGCATTGGGTTTTTTTAACCATTGGGTTAAAGTTTTAAATTACAATTTTAACCCAGCGGTTGGGTTTGTCCATATTTTACCCAATTTTGGGTTTAAACATCCCAGCAATGGTTTTTTTAACCATTGGGTTATAATTTTAAATCACAATTTTAACCCAGCAGTTGGCTTTGTCCATATTTGATCCAATTTCGGGTTAAAACATCCCAGCATTTTTTAGAGTGTGTCTTGTATTTTCGCACTGCTCCATGTATTTTTGCACAAATACCATGTTTATGCCTGTCACGTTATGAACACTATTGCAAAATCTCAACCTTTTGGCACATTTCTAAGATTTATATATGGTATAATACATTGGGAAATGTGCAGTGACGTAATTTACAAAAACATCTCAGAAATGCCTGTTTTCAATCAGCGTCTGTGACACATTATAATAGCGACAACATATCGTGGAGGCTTTTCAGTTATGCCTCCTGTAATTTTACATTCATCCTAGTCTATTCAGTGATGTAGAGACGTACAGATGGGGGAATGAGTGACCGGTCTCATTAGAGAATGATTAGAGCAACATCTGTTTACAGTCGCGGGCCGTAATGTGTGTGCGTGTGGAGGGATTCGGAATAACAGCCCTGTGACGAGGAACATGATTGCCACATTAAACTCGCAATCTGAGAGGTTAGTACTGGGCCACGGCCGAAACACTGCATGGCTTTTATTAAAATCATTACTATCCAGCTATTGTTTTGATTACAGATAAACCAAATACATTGAGGGCATAAACAAAGAATTCATCTTAACAGCGTAATAAAATATACTGCTGTCGAAGCGAAGCTGCGCCGCTGACACGCCGTGGCTGTTCATGCATTCAGAATCTTCTACCAATAGGGTAAAAAATACAGAAACTTTAAAAAAATTCCTATCTTTTCTTGCAAGAAACCTTAATTAACTTTAATTAAACATTATTTGTGCTATTGTATTTACATTATTTCATACATTTCATAAGTTTGACATTTTTGCCAAAATTGTATTACCAAAATTTACCACAGAATCTAAAACTCAGGTGATTTTGGTATTTTCTAGGAATAAACAAGAAAAATTAAATGAATATAAAAAAGGTAAAATTAAATAAATAAAAATAAGATATTAAATAAAATAATATATATATTAATGTATATAATATATAAATTAATACATATTTAAACATTGATAAAATGTTTACATATTTAATAATTTTATTAAATATAATAAAATATTTAAACAAAATTAAAATAAGAAATTTAAATTATAAAATTAAACATTTTATAAAATGTTAAAATAATTGTATTTTAAAAATATTTTATTTTACATCTTATTAAACAAAGTATTTAAATAAAATAAAATTAAACAAAAATAAGAAATTAAATTTAAAAACATAAAATGTTAACATATTTTATAAAAAATTTATTAAATATTATTAAAAAATGTAATTAAATAAGATTAAATAAATATAAATACTTTTATAAAATATTTTATAAAATGTGTTATTAAATATTATAAAATATTTTATTTTAAAAATATTTCATTTTCAAATTTTCAAATTAAATAAAATTTTTAAAAACATAAAATGTTAACATGTTACAATATTTTATAAAATGTTATTAAATATTATAAAATTTTATTTTTACATCATTAAAAATAAAATATGTAAATAAAAAAGTAAATAAAATTAAAAAATATAAAATGTTATTAAATATTATAAAATATTTAAATAAAATACGATTAAATACAAATATTTTTTATAAAATATTTTAATTTGACATTTTATGAAACGCTATTAAATATTATAAAATGTGTAAAATAAAATAAAATAAAATAAAATCCAACTGTTGGATAAGACCTGTGATGCATTTAAAACTAGCAACCTCTCACGCTTGGTTAATTTTATGATAGATAACAGTTTATCTAACATATCTAATAATTCTTATAAAATGCTTAATAAAAACTAACGAGACACCAACGTGAACCCTATTTTTGAAAGTACCATGTGCGTTCGCCGAAGAGGTGAACGGGACCAAACCCGAGCAGACGAAACCAGTGAGAGCGAAAGGAGAACGAGGGGGGAAGCGTATGAGAAAGACAGACGGGACGTGGAGAGCAAGCGAGAGAGGCAGACACGTGAGGGGGTTAAAAGTAACAGAGGGTTTATTGTTTACGATTCTTTGGGGAGGGGAGCATGGAGACACTGTGAACACTAGCCTGGCACAGCGCTCAGGGCTCCGGCCAAACTGGGCCGCAATCCAGCCTCTACCCTGCAGACAGACTGAGAGTCGAAACTCTCACACACACAGACAGACTCAAACATACATCAACTACACTCATGTCACTTACACTGAAGTCAAAGACCTTGCGATGCTAACCATATCGCTGCAGTTAACGTCACAAATCACAATGTTTATCATGTTTACACCAAACATTTGTGTTTTAAAATCTCTGAATGCTCAGAAAGATGAGAGAGGAACAAATTGAAACTATTCACAGACCCAGAAACCAAAACAAAGAGGGAAACTTTAGCCTCATGAACGTCGTAGCAAGCTAAGCTAACGGCCTGGAAATGCAAGCATTCGCTTTTCATTTTTCTCTCTCTCTCTCTCTCTCTCTCTCTGTGACAGATTTTAACCAAATAGCAGCAAACAAGCAATTATTTCTGGCAGCCCGAGTCCATGGTTCCTTTCCAAGAAAGAGCAGAGGGAGTGGGGGTGGATGAAGTCACTCTGACAGATGGGATTTAAATCAATATTACATTATATGTCCTTATTTATTAAAAAAGAAACAGGAAACCCAACCGAAAAGGGCCCAGAAGAGCAATGAGCTGCTTCTCGCTGATGGAATAATTGCTTTAATACATTTTTTCACCCTTCTATATCACTTTCTTCATTTCCTGTCACCCTACACACACACACGCACACATCTTGTCTTTAGACACTGCGAACTTTGGTGTATAAAATAATGGGGCGAAAAAAGCCTTTAACAGAAACCATCTGGAATGGAGCTTAAGACTGAAAAGCCTCCAATGTTCCATTGTCAAGGAGGAAGAGGAGGATGAGCATGAAGATCGCTTTACAAAACCAGCTGCAAATGCACCGTCACTTCAGGTTAGGTGATGGATACAGCGTGGGCATTTCAATTCGCTCATCAGACGTCATGATATTTCATATGACACAGCAAAGTCATAAGAAATCATACAAAAAAGTATGACCCAAAACCTAAACCTATAACCATGATCATAATAATAATAAAAAAATGTATAAAAGTCAAGTCACAATCTCTGATGATTTTAGAATTTCCTAACAAAAAAAAACACTTATAAAATAAATAAGAATAATAAAAATGTATAATAAAAATTACTAAATATGAAAATAAAATATTTTAAAATATACATATTTAGTTTAAAAATATTTAAAAGGCATGGCATTTATGAATAATGAATAAAAAGTGTAAACATTTTACAAAAAATGTAAAATATTATTAAATGTATTTATATATTTAAAAATATACATATTTAATGTTTAAAATATTTAAATTAAACAAATAAACAGATAATTATTCATTGATGAATGAATAAAAAAGTGTAAACAAATTATTAAATGTATATATATATATATATATATATATATATATATATACACATGTTTAAAAATATTTAAAATAAACAAATAAATAGATAAATAATTATTCATTTATGAATAAATAATGAATAAAAAGTGTAAACATTTTACAAAATATGTAAAAATTATTAAAAGTATTAGTTTTAAAATATAAATTTAAAAATATTTAAAAATATATACATGTTTAAAAATATTTATAATAAACATATAGATAAATAATTATTCATTTATGAATAAATAAATAACTAATGAATAAAAAAAGTGTAAACATTTTACAAAATAGTAAAAAAAAATTAAAAGTATATTATTTATTCATAAATAAATAAAAAATACTTTTTAATAATTTTTCTACATATTTTGTAAAAATGATAGTTTAAAAATGTAAAAAATACTTAAAAGTTAAAAAATAAAATAAAATAATAAAATAAAAGTTAATGTTTAAAATATTTAAAAAATATTTAAAAAATAAAAAATAAAATAAAAATCCATATAACATATTAGGTCAAATTATGAAAGAAAAAAAAACGAAAAAAAAAAAGATCTTGTATGATTTAATCGTTGACTAGATGACAGTTTATCTAACATATCAAGTTGTAAAATGCCATTTGATTTTGCCATGTCATACAAATTATTAGGAAAACATGCTGGACACTGCGTTTCACCTTCTGACTTTTATAGACATCAGGGGTGATTCAATTCAGTAATCTACAAGACTAGAAACCCCATCTAACCCATCTACACAGTGCATTTCATGCGTGCATAATTGGTAAAACGGACATTAGCAGGCAAAGTTCCAACGGTGCTTCAGGTTCCTGCTGAACACATCAGCCGTGTGTGAAGCATGATGGGAAATCATGCGTGTGAAGTCATTGTAATGTGGCACTGTGAATGCGCATTGCTATGTTATGCGTTTGGCCCTCTCGAGTTTGTGTTGGCATCCTACCAGAAAACGGCGTTAGCAGGCCCCGGTTTCTATGGAGACTGATGCAAATGGCACAAAGAGTCTAAGCAGCGAATAGCATGTACTCCCTTTTCAAGTGGTACCTAGCTGATCCTGTCCTGTTTATCAGTAACACACAGGGTCTTCAAGTGGGACGTGGGCATCAAGACGGTAAGCCTCTTTAAAGTCAACATGACAAAAAAAAAAAAAAAAACCGGAACCCATTTACTCTGATCCACATTCCTGGCCTGATCGAGAACGATTCATTGGTGTATGTTAGTCTAAGGAAAAAAACGTCTGTCTTTATCATTTTTTATCAAGCGTATTAGCTTGCTCCGCCTCTAAAACGACTTCCCTTTCTGATGATGTCGCCAAGGTCACTTGCGTTTCAACCAACTAGGTGTTTCGTAAGGGGGTTTGGGAAGCAAATGTTGTTTCATGAGTTTAAGAGAGAAAACAAAGTGACTTGCAGTAAGGTGCTGGTAGAACCCTACACTCTTAAAAATAAAGGTTCCTTATTGGCATCGAAGGTTCCATGAAGAACATTTAACATCCATGGAACCTTTCCACTGGACAAAAGGTTCTTTTACAGAGGAAGAAGCTTACATTATTCACACTAAGAAAAATGGTTCTTTTCTTTAAAACTTTTTTCACTAAAAGGTTCTTTAATGGCATCACTGTAAAAAAAAAAAAAAAAAAAAAAAAGGAAGCTTTGGAAGCTTTATTTTTGAAAGCTTTATTTTTGTCTATAAAATAACTAAATGTAGATTTATCTGAACTGTATGGAAGCTTGTTTCCACAACAATTTATTAATTTTTTTTTTAAAGGACATTTGCAACTTTTTATCTCACAATTCTGACTATTTCCTTACAATTGTGTGATATAAAGTTGCAACTGCAAGTTATAAAGTCAGAATTGTGTGATATAAAGTCTTACAATTCTGACTTAACTCGCAATTCTGACTTTACAACTCGGAATTCCGACTATAACTTGCAATTTTGAGTTTATATCTCACAATTCTGACTTTACAACTCGCAATTCTGAATTTATAACTCACAACTGAGTTCATATCACAATTCTGAGAAAAAAAGTCAGAATTGTGAGATAAAAAGGTCAAAATTTTTTTTTTTTTTATTCAGTGGCAGAAACAAGCTTCCATACATCTGAGATAATAAGATAAGAGATTTGACTTGCAGTGATACTAAAAGCTATCGCAACTGGCCAGCTAAACTTGAACAATTTTGAGCAAAGAAATGTCAGACTTTAGTACAAAGGCTTCAATAATGCAAAAGCAAATGACTGTTTGCAGTCGATTCAGTGGACATTAGAGCAAAGTCAATGCAATCAGACCTTTTCTGACAAAACAACCAAAACCTGGACTGAAGATGTAGTGGGAAACTGACTGGCCACTTGTGCAACTCTGGAGATCTGACACTGAACCTTTCAAAAGAGGCACTTGCAGTGAGTGAAACAGATACCCTGGCATGTTTAATTGCATCTCGTCTTATATACAGTAAATGACAGCACCTGACAGACAAAATGTGTCTGCAGCCTGTGTCATTACTCAAATTGACATAAATAATATGGATCTTGTTGCACACTGGTCTGTTATTGTGCTCAGATTTAACTGCCCCTAAACACCCACTGCCTCTAGTCTAGCAGTACTATGGAAACATACAATGCATGCTCTGTTCCAAAACCTAGTGAGCTGACTCCATAGACAGCATTTCAAGGCATCATGTGCACACTTCTGATGCAGACTGTTCTAAAAGGTTTCAATTTAATCATGATGCCTCATTAGATACCTTGTTCAGGCCAAAATATATAAGGTGGCATCACATGCATGATGCAACGACAGAAAGCAAGAGGGGGTGGTCTAAAAATAAAGAAATGTTGTAAATAAATATATAAATAAATATTTTTTAATTCAATTTTATTCATTTATTATTAATTCCAAAAAAAATAATAATTTAAAAATAATTAAAAAATAAAATGAGAAAACCATTAAAAAAAAAAAAATCCAAAAATAAAAAATATACAGATATGTTAATTGTATTCATTTATTATTAATTCCAAAAAAAAATTATATATACATTTTCTTTAATGAAATGACAAAATAAAACTAATTAAAAATTCCAAAAATGTATTCATTAAAACTAATAGTTTCACCTAAAATTAATATATACACATTTATGAATATCAATGAATCGTCATGTTCCCTGTATTTAAATAACTTCATAGTTCCAATGTAGAGTGTTCCAAATCAGCCACTTATGAAGTTCTGTTTCAGTTAGAATGAAGCCCTCAGAAGTCAGCTGTCTATGTAGACAGCTTGATAAAGAAACCTAAAACTACTTAGAAATATGAAACATTAGAGAAACTGTTTTAACTTTTGTGTACATGGATATTTTTGCATTTGTCTTAATAAAAAGTGGTCAAAGAATCAGAATGAGGCCCAATACTGCTAGAAGTGCCATTCGTCTGCTATCAATGGGGATTCAAGCATGAATATGTTAATAACCAGACATGCATATATGAAGTAGTAAATGAAGTAATGTCTTTTCTTACCTTTGGTTAAGATGACAGAGAAACCACAGCACATGAAATGAGAAAAAGAAAGAAAAAAAAAACAGATTTTAAGTGAGGGTCACTATACAGTACACACCTTGAGTTCAGTAACACATGTCTGTTAATGTGAAGAAGCCATCAGAGGATGAAAAGATCTGGATGGCAGTGTGAAGAGTGTGAAAATGCTCTGGTATGTCTAGAAATGTGATAGTGTTTGTGTACTGCTGGGAGTCTGTATGCAAGCGAAAAATCCTAATTGGAGTCTTTTGTCTTTCCCTCCATCTGTAGCTTATCAATCTGAGGGGCTTCGAAACTGGAAGTGCTTTCATTAGAATTACAAGGCTTTTCCTTGGCATGCCGAGGGCTGAGAGGCTTACACGACCTCACACTGTTTTACACACATGGACACACACACACACACACACTCTTACTCTTTTACACACACATTCTCAGAGTAGCTCACAGTAATGCATTCTGCTCATCAGAGAGTACAATGATTGCACATGCTGAAGAATGTTAAGCATAAACACACACAATCACACTCTTATTTCTAGCGAACGCAAAAATTCGCCTGAAGAAAGATAGACTGAACGATAACTATGATAACTAGCATCCACATTAATGGACAATAACGCTTTGTTTATTCTAAAGGCATGGCACCATAAATGAGATACAAATGTGTGTGCGTTGCAATAAATAAATAAATTCCATAAAATAACACTATAAATAAAAAAAAAATGTTACGAGTAAATTTGAATAAATTCCATAAAATATATAAAAACAAATGTATACAAATTAATATTAAAATTTTTATTTAACAATACGTTATATGAATGAAAAAATAAATGTATAAAAACCCATAAAATAAATTAAATTAAAAATAAATTAAATTACAAAAATAAATTAAATAAACAAAAAATGTTGAGTAAATGTAATTAAATTCCATAAAATAAATATATAAAATAAATGTATAAAAATTAATATTAAAATTTTTATATAATAATACAATATATTTTATAATTAAATAAAAAGTATTGAAAAAATCCATAAAATAAATAAAATTAAAATGTATAACAATTAATATTAAATAATTTTATAATAATATAGTATATAAATAAATGAAAATAAATGTAAAAATATATTCAAATAAATAAATACAACAAATTTAAAAATAAATGTATAAAATTATTAAATAATTATATTAAATACTTTTATATAATATATTAAATAAATAAATAAAAATAAACTTATAAAAATGTCCATTAAATAAAATAAAAATAATAAAATTAAATACATTCCATAAAACAAAATTAAAAATAAAGGTATAGAATTAATATTAAATACATTTATATTATATATATATATATATATATATATATATATATAAAATATAAATATTACATTAAACAAAAATGAAAATAATTCAAAAATATTTAAAATAAATACAATAAAACAATACAATAAACAACAATACATTTAAGATATTTTCAATATAATAAATACAATTAATAATAAATTAATACAAATTAAATAAATAAATAAATTCCATAAAATAAAATAATCCAACAATATTATTGAAAATAAACAAAATTATGTTTGTGATTGTCCAATAAGGTATCCCCTGTCCCAACAGCATTGGTTGAGGCAGCAGTCGACCATTCAAACAAACAAACACAGAGCGCCACAGAGCCACAGTGTTTACGCTCTCAGGAAGTCAACCTTAGAGGTGTCTCTGGGACAGCAGAAAGTATTTTCATCTAAAAATGTACCACATTTAAATAAGCATCAGGTAGAAGATAAAGCTTTATTACAACGTGTCTTGTGTGCGTTTGTGTTTACAGTGTAAATCCTGGCAGCTTCAGTAATCCTTAACAAACACAGACATGCTGCCATTAGATTCCACTTGCAGGATTTTCTCTGATAAATTAACAGTTACACTTGGTTCCAAAACCTGGCTGCAAAGTACACAAAATAGTGAAACAGAACAGACTATTTTACCAAATATTTGTACGTTGTCTGTTTTTGTATATTAGAGTATTAGCCTCAGATAGAGGCAATGCTTAACACACACAACAGCCATTTGAGGTTTCACAATAAAAGCATGTGAAACCTGTTTTCATCAAAGCTGAGAGAGAGAGAGAGAGAGAGAGAGAGATAGTTCCCCTCGGGTCAGGTGAAAGGGTCTGGAAGTGATCTAGCGTTGAGGCGAGAGAAGCAGAGATGGGGGTAGAAGAGGACAAAGGAAGGGAGGGCAGATTGTTTTAACCTCTGACCCTGACACACTTCACGCTAACCACATCAAACCCAGTCCACCAATCAGAGAGCAGTGGAGTCACACTGCAACATCTGTGAGCGTCACTCCCTCTCTGTGTGTATGACTAGATCTGAGTCAGCAGATACACACTCAATATGGCCATTCATATATATATATATATATATATATATATATATATATAAAATTTTGAATATTTTTATGGATAAATTATTTAATAATAATAAGTCATTTTATTACACATGTTTGAAACATAACTATTCTATTGACTTAAAAATAATGCATTTCAATATTAATGCAAATTTTAATAGGAATTACAGTTTCTTAAAATTGACATGCATTTTATCTTTTAAAAAAGTAAACTCAGTTCAAGTTTAATACATTGCAATACTTATATAATCATAGTATATCCTTAAAAGTTATTAGTCCGTAGAGGTGGTAAAGATGTGTTATATGTAAAACAATACATTATTAAAATAAAATTAAAAACAAAAATGTAATGCATTATTTTATAAATAATTGTAAATCACAGATGGTCTCATCTTTAACAATAATGCAAACTTACAATAAACTACTAATTTATTAATTTATTTAAATTCTTAAAATTGTAACCACCTGGTTAAAATAAAATAAAATAAAATAAAAAATGAATGCATAATTTTACAAATAATTGTAATTACACCTTTACCATATGGTCCCATCTTTAACAATAATGCAGTCTTACAATAAACTATTTATTAATTAATTAAATAAATGTATTAATTAAATAAAAATACAGAATGATGGAGAGAGAAAGAAAGAGCAAAAATCTGATCCCTCAGGTGTTTTAAAAAAAAAAAAAAAAAAAAAAAAAAAAAAACTTCCTTCCAGGCACACTACTTAGTTCCTGCCAGGTGACCTTGCTCTTCCTCTTCCTTATAAACAAGTTTCTGCCATTCAGAAGCTACACCAAACTAGTGGTTAAAAGGATCGTTGTTGATCCGTGATCCGTACGGACCAAACCCCATGGTTCAGGATGCATGTGATTCGCGGATCAATTGCAAGTTTAACCACAATAGAGTGAAAGGTTATCATTTGCACTTGTTTTGTCTTGCTAGTTCACACATTAAATAGATATAAAACCATTCCAGCGCTAGAAGAGGCAAAAGAGGATTTAATTCGGTAGGCTATCGAACGCCACGCTGTTATCGGTGCGCACAGACGCACATACATACAAGGCTCGCGCGCACACAGAGAGAGAGGTGCGTTTCAGATAGCTCGCGAACTCCAAATTGATTTCTTTTTCGCGTCCTCAGTGCACTTGGATGGACACATACACGCATTATATCAGTCAAAATACCCCTCTCAGCAAGTATTCTCGTAAACACATTTGGTTATGTCTTAATTGAACGAGGTGAGAATTCAGATGTGTATATCGGATGTGTGCGTGCATAAAGTCTTACTCTTAAAGTGACAGCAACCTATAAATACCTGCTGTTGTCTGTCATGTAAATCAAACAAAACATAGCTTTAACAAAGACTAATCTATATTAAATTTATACAGTGAACAGTGTCATTTTACATTTAATTATTACATTTCTGTACATGAAAATTAATACTACAGTTAGACCTTATACTTTACTTGTAACTTTATGTTGTATTTATCTATGCTTGTAATTAGTGTACAGTATTTGTTCTTTTTACAGTCTGTTCACTTGCCTTTAATAATGTATTAGTTAGGCTAGTAGTTTCTGCTGTGGTATCTGAGTAGTTAAAGTAATAAATGCAAAGTTACCCCCCACCCCCCAATTTTTTTTTTTTTTGTGCTGATCCGAAAAATGATCCGATCCATGACTTAATAACCGTGATATGATCTGAACCGTGAGTTTTGTGATCCGTTGAACCACTACACCAAACACTCTCACATACATTTGTACACACAAACACAATAAATCTCAAACATATGTGCGCAGACACAAGCAATCATGACTCTGGACATAAAAGGATCTCAACAAACCTTCACATAAACACGCTGAACCCAACAAATCTCATTCCGACACACACAAACACACACTCATAGTCACCCAGAGCAGATCCAGGAGTAGCTGGACGTGTTGAGATTTATCTTGGCCAGGCTGTGTGTAGTAAAGCTTAGACACAGAAACAGAATGAATGTGGTTTCCTAATTTACACTATCCCATCCTGACCACGAGTCTGATCAAACCCTCCGTGAGCGGCTGACTCGCATGCACAACAAACACATGTAAACACACATCAAAGAAACACACAGGAAATGACAGATAAGAACAACGTGCTTCTGCCGCTAAAAAGAGAAAAGTAAATAAAGGCAAAAGAAAATGAGAAAGAGGAGAGGAGACGACCAAAGGCTGTTTACTGGAGTCATATAAGCGCTCTTATCTGCTGATGAGGAACAGCAGAGTCCAGAGAAACTACTGTAAACACACCGTAGCAGCAGAGATTATACAGTCATACTGTACGTCATTACTACAGTTCACCATCGCAAAACACATTAAAGGGGACCTATAATGCCCCTTTAACAAGATGTAATATAAGTCTCTGGTGTCCCCAGAATGTGTCTGTGAAGTTTCAGCTCAAAATACCCCACAGATCATTTATTATAGCTTGTCAAATTTGCCACTATTTGGCTGTGAGCAAAAACACACAGTTTTTGTGTGTCCCTTTAAATGCAAATGAGCTGCTGCTCCAGAAGAGGGCAGAGCTTTAACAGCTTGTGCTTCGCTTGTATAACAACAACAAAGCTGGAGAATCTCACGCAACCAAAATGAGGATTGTCAGTAACGGTGTTCAGCCTTACATTGTTCAAACCGGAGTCGGACACTGATGGAGAGACTCAGGAAGAATTTACAACTTTTAGAACGCATCTGGATGTTTCTGAACGGTTAGTGGATAAATTTATGTAGTTGCTGTGGAGTTGATTCAACTCATCGACTAGCATGTGCCGTCATGTTAATCTTTTGTGCAAATCCAGCGTTGAATTGACCCTCGTTTGTGAAGCAGTCCGCGTAAAATGACGGCATGGCAACAACACTCTACTACAACAACTCTTCCTCTTCTCTAAAGCAGCCCAACATGGCCTCACCCCTTTGTTGCGTGTTCCTGGGGGCGGGGTTTATGTAAATTTTGGGGGGTTGTGATGTCACCAATCCAGGAAGAAGCTCGTTGTAGTCCTTAAACAGAGAATTCTGTAAAAGAAAATATCTCCCTTTGCACTGAACTTTGAGCGTTGTTCTGAAGAATGTCTGTAACCAAACAGTTGACGGTAAAATTTCTTTTCTTTTTTTTTTTATACTATGCAAGTCAATGGAGCCCATCAACTGTTTGGTTACCCATATTCTTCAAAATATCTTGTTTTGTGCTCAGCAGAAGAAATAAATTAATGCAACTTGAGGTTGAGTAAACAATGACAGCATTACTACCTCAGGTATGCATTGTTTTCCAATAATTCAACAGCCTGTTGTCAATTATTCCTTACTTATATAACACCGATAAAGAGCATTCAAAACTCACTGGCGCAATAGTATGGTGTTGTGGGTGGTTGACTTCTGATGCTGTGAACAAATCAATGAGATGTTTGTTCAACCGTTACATTTAAGTTAACCATCTGAACGAACTGATTTGCAAGAAATGAATCGGACTCAGCGGTATTGCCCACACGCACTGAAAAGAGCAGGATAAATGGATCCAAATGTCCGGTATACACCCGAACCATGATTTTTGTCTCTAATGACCCTGTCAGTGAGATAGAACAGCACGTTTCAGACTCCACGCATGGAGGCTCAAGTTTCTCCTCATGCAGATCCACCTTCCGCCGCAGACCCCGAGCCAAGATGGCTGGCGTGTGGGATCGGCGGGTACCGGCGCTGCAGTCAGGTTTGAGGTTTGAGTCGCTGCCACGGCTGTGATGACTGTAATGAATGTGGTTTTACTGGTAGGTAATGATACATGCGCGCACACACACACAGTATGATCGGCTGCCAACACGACACTACTAAAACACACACAAGCAGTTGTGCATATGTGAATCCACTGCTGTGAAAATACTTTGAAACTAGAACTTGTAAGGATACAACATTCTTGTACCGTAGAGTTCCACTCCATCCGTTCTGTCTGTCCATCTGTCCGCTCATCCATCCATCCATCCGTCCATCCATCCATCCATCCATCCTTCTGTCCTGTCTGTCCGTCCATCCGTCTATCTATCTATCTATCTATCTATCTGGCTGTCTATTTTTACAGTATTCAATTATTTAATAGTTCTATTTACCAAAAAAAGAAAAAAAAAACATTACATTTCTGCACTTAATAACAGATGATAAATGGGTTAAACAAAATTCAATTTCAAGCATATTTATGAACAGAATTTGATCAGATATCACCAACTAGCCTACAGTTTTACAAAAATATCTTACTATAAAAATAGTAATATTTTTTAAAAATATTGAATAACTTTGAGCCATTACCAAAAACATCATCAACTATTTCCCACAATTTTATTTAAAAAGATAATATTCTGTATAAATAAATTAAAAATAAACACTGAAAAAACAATTCTTTAAATGTTAAATATGATAAACATAATCTACAGTATTTAAAAAAAGATTAAAGATTAACTTTGTCAGCATTAAGTGACAGCAAAAATAATAATGAAAAAAACTGAGAAAATTAGCATGTACAATTAAATATCCAATATCTGTTGAAACCTGTCCAATAATTGACAAATAATGATACATTAAAAAAATGTCTCATATTGAACAATGGCCGTTGTGATATGTATAAACATCATGTATATGTAATAAACATCATGTTTCCTTAAAATTAAACACTCAGACAAACTGTTTCAATACGAAAAAGCTCATTGGTTTAGAAAATAGTTGAACTAGTCACACTACTGAACAATCTGGCTTAGTAGCGTTGCAACTTCAAGTTAGTTTTCAGATAAGTTTACAAATAGACATACTGTATGCGTTCTCTGGTTCACACACACACACAGACATGTACAGTACAGAGCTATTCAACTGTGAATGGTTTAGTTTCCTTACACCCGACCGCCCACTGACTCCTACACCCTTCCTTTCCGCCCAGTTCAAATCTAAACAAAAGAAACATCTGGTCTCTCTCTCCATTTGGACCATGACGCTTTACTCCGAGGAACTGAGGTCCACAAAAAGATCTGTTATGACAGATCGCTGTGTGAAGACGCAGTCATTAGCGAGAAAACTCCAAAGTGATCTAATGAGTCATATTATATACATGTCATTTGTTTGTTTGTTTTTTTAACTGGAATGATATTCTGGTCTCTAGAAATGTCTTGAGTCCCTCATTCAATACACACTACCATTCAAGAGTTTGGTGTCTTTAAGATTTTTTTTTTTAATGTTTTTAATGAAAGAAGTCTCTTGTGCTCATCAAGGGTAAATTTATTTGATCAAAAAATACAGTAAAAACAGTAATATTGTGAAATATTATTACAATTTAAAATAACTTTTCTATGGAAACTTGTTTCTGCCATGAAATATAAAATAAAAAGGTAATTGTGACTTTATATTTCACAATACTAACTTTTTTCCTCGCAATTGCAAGAAATCTCACAATCGTTTTTTTTTTTTTTTCAGAATTGAAAACAAAGTCAGAATTGCAAGTTATAAAGTCAGAATTGCGAGATATAAAGTCAGAATTGCGAGTTGTAAAGTCAGAATTGCGAGTTGTAAAGTCAGAATTGCGAGATATAAAGTCAGAATTCTGAGATATGAAGTCAGAATTGCGAGTTGTAAAATCAGAATTGCAAGTTGTAAAGTCAAAATTGCATGGTATAAAGTCAGAATTGCGAGTTATAAAGTCAGAATTGCAAGATAAAAAGTCAGAATTGCGAGTTATAAAGTCAGAATTGCGAGATAAAAAGTCAGAATTGCGAGTTATAAAGTCAGAATTGCAAGATAAAAAGTCAGAATTGCGAGTTATAAAGTCAGAATTGCGAGATAAAAAGTCAGAATTGCGAGTTATAAAGTCAGAATTGCGAGATAAAAAGTCAGAATTGCGAGTTATAAAGTCAGAATTGCAAGTTATAAAGTCAGAATTGCATTGTATGAAGTCAGAATTGCGAGTTGTAAAGTCAGAATTGCGAGATAAAAAGTCAGAATTGCAAGTTATAAAGTCAGAATTGCGATTTGTAAAATCAGAATTGCGAGTTGTAAAATCAGAATTGCGAGTTATAAAGTCAGAATTGCGAGATAAAAAGTCAGAATTGCGATTTGTAAAATCAGAATTGCGATTTGTAAAATCAGAATTGCGAGTTGTAAAATCAGAATTGCGAGTTGTAAAGTCAAAATTGCATTGTATGAAGTCAGAATTCCGAGTTGTAAAGTCAGAATTGCGAGTTATAAAGTCAGAATTGCGAGATAAAAAGTCAGAATTGCGAGTTATAAAGTCAGAATTGCGAGATAAAAAGTCAGAATTGCGAGTTATAAAGTCAGAATTGCGAGATAAAAAGTCAGAATTGCAAGTTATAAAGTCAGAATTGCAAGTTATAAAGTCAGAATTGCGATTTGTAAAATCAGAATTGCGAGTTGTAAAATCAGAATTGCGAGTTGTAAAGTCAAAATTGCATTGTATGAAGTCAGAATTGCGAGTTGTAAAGTCAGAATTGCGAGTTGTAAAGTCAAAATTGCGAGTTGTAAAGTCAAAACTGCGAGTTATAAAGTCAGAATTGCGAGTTATAAAATCAGAATTGCGAGTTATAAAGTCAGAACTGTAAGATAAAAAGTCAGAATTGCAAGTTATAAAGTCAGAATTGCGAGATAAAAAGTCAGAATTGCAAGTTATAAAGTCAGAATTGCGATTTGTAAAATCAGAATTGCGAGTTGTAAAATCAGAATTGCAAGTTGTAAAGTCAAAATTGCGAGTTGTAAAGTCAAAACTGCAAGTTATAAAGTCAGAATTGTGAGTTATAAAATCAGAATTGCGAGTTATAAAGTCAGAATTGCGAGTTATAAAATCAGAATTGCAAGATATAGTCAGAATTGCGAGTTATAAAATCAGAATTGCGAGTTATAAAGTCAGAATTGCAAGATATAGTCAGAATTGCGAGTTATAAAATCAGAATTGCAAGATATAGTCAGAATTGCAAGTTATAAAATCAGAATTGCGAGTTATAAAGTCAGAATTACGATAATCAGATTTTATAACTTGCAATTGTTTCAGGTTTTATCATCCACTAGGCTCAAAAAGCCACAAAATTTCATTCATTTTGCACAAACAATGTGGGACAAGATTTAAAACTTAATATTAAGGGTCTTGAAATATTACTATATTAGGGGTCATGCCTCAGAATAACCACTAAATACATGCTGGGAATTATGTAAATGATACGGCATTGTATTGGTTTATTTTTCACGGTCGTGAAGGAACGATTCTGACCTGGAAGCTGGCCTACCCGTACACACATGCTGAAGTTCCCGTTGAGACGCCATTGGAAGTACATCAGATTAAAGTTAGCATCAAACTCAATATATTTAACAGCTTTTTTCAAAAACACTCCAGCCTCAAAACCACAGCAAAACCAAGGGAATCCTTCCACTGATACAGTGCTGCAAAAAACAGGCAACTCCGGTCGGCCTTGTAGAATGAATATGACAGAGTGTATGTCCTGGAATTTGGCTTTCAACCATGTGGAATAATAACATAATGCACAGGACGTGCGGCAGTGTCTGTGTGCGTGTGCTATACGGTCAGCAGGTGGCAGATGACTGACGCTGATCAAACTACAGGTCACAGTGAGGTCAGAATCTCTGCCACACATCTGGAGAAAGACTGCTGTTATTACACGCCATCTTTATACCTTCCCCCCCTCGCAATCCTTTTTCCTCATTGATATAAAAACATTCCTCATGTCGATCTTGCTCAGGAGAGAGAGAGAGAGAGAGAGAGACACCGCTTATTCTCAGGTCCTAAATTAATAGCAAATGTGAAGATGGATCCTTCTTCACGCTCTCGTTCTTTTTCACTGGCAAACTCATGTATCTGTGATTCTGGAGGTCTTCGGTGCATCCATGAACACACATCTGCACAATTACACACAATAAACCTCTGCACTGCACAAATTCATCAAATCTGTGTTACACATTTAAAAAGCAACTCCACCAAATCAAATAAAGGACTACAGGGGGTCATCTCGGTGATATGTTCTATGTCCTGGTTTATTAAAATGTTTCTTTCTTCATAATATTCAATATTATTTAATTGAATATTAATATTATTAAATTTATATATAGGTTTTGACATTAACGCCAGTGGCGTGTAATGCAGTCACTCCTACTAGCCACTTTGGCGGGTTGAATTTTATGTATAGTATATACATTTTTCAATTGTAGTCTTTTAAAAAGGCACCTGAAATAATAAACTAAGTGAAATGTAGAGTTAAAACTCAAAAACATCGATTTGTCGATTGCGCATAATTTTACTCATTCCCGCAAATTTTGTGCACACACTCAAAGTGCGCGCACTCTCAGTACTAGATTGAGTTATTTTCCGCTGCTTATTGTGCTTAAAGAGTCAAATACACACAAAATAATGTCAAATAATGTTGAGTATTCACGTAAACACAGTCAGTTATGTTTTAAGTGAACATAAACAGTTGAGAAAGAAAACACGTGTAACAGTAAATTGGATCCGCGCATGAGGTCTTAAAGTGACAGCAGCCTAATATACCTGCTGCCAGCGATATCACCTTGACATTTGACAGGGCTCTTCAGTGCGACCATTTCAGACACATTTGGACTACTTTCACACTGTTGCTAAGGTTGTTTTTCATGTCCACGGGTTAAAGCGACCCCAAATAACATGATATTTAGCCCCTGGAATGAGAATTTTCCAGGGGAACCCTGGTAAATTTCTAATAAAAGCATATTGGCCAAACAGATTTTGCAAATGCGCCAGTGCGTATTTGTATTTGCACTCTGGAAAGTATAGAAAGAGAACGTGTTTTTCCACCGTTAATCAGTGTAGCCAATCATAGTCATATCTGTTGGTTTCTTGAACACAATGGACAATCAAAATCCACTCACCACTCAAAACGCTGGAGTTTGTTCAGTACCGAATTATGCAAGCTCACAAAACCTCTCATTATAATAAACAAAGACATTTTAGGAACAGTATTGTCCGATTTTGCTCTATTTTGTCAACAAAAATAGTTCACAGCTGAACCGCTGTGCATCTCCGAGCAAACACAGGAGTTTTGTCTATGAATGAATCTGCATTTTTAAATGAATCTATTGAGTCAATGATTCAATGACCCATTCATAAAGACAGTCGCTTGCTTTTTTCCTGAATGGTTCAGCCGTTTTAACGAATTAATTGAATAAACGATTCAGTGACAAAGACATTAACTTGCCGCCCCTACTGGCGGTTTTAGTTTCATTTTTAAAGTATCATTTCAGTTTTTTAAATCTTTTAATATTTCTATATTCAAAGCCTTCTATTTTAAACATTAATCTTATAACATTGTTATCATGAATTTAAATGCATTCATGCCACTTCTGAGCCTCAAACAGTCTGTAAATATACCTAAATGCCACCTTTTTGTTCTTCTATGCCACCTCTGCAGTGCAAAGACGAATTTTGTTGATACTGATTTCATTTGATTGGTAACTTATTCTTCCTGATTATGACTAATTATTCTAACTTAATTTATAAATATAAATGTATGAATTTGACATGAAATATGACAAATTTAATAACATTAGAAAAAATGCCCTTACAAAGTTTTAAAAAAATGCCCCGGCAAGACATTTTAACGAGTCAAATATTGCCTCATAATGCAAAGGTTAATTTCTTTCATTGATCAGAAGGTGCTCCAAAATTTTTGACTGTGCTCCTAAATTTTTTAAATTAAAAAAATGTAAAAGAAATGTAAACATAGAGCCAAAAATATAAATAATAATAATAATAATGTATACAATACATACATGTAACACATTCGATTTTAATTTTAGTTTATAAACTAATATATATATATATATATATATATAAATAATTTAAAATAAAATTAATTTGTATGACAAGGTAATTTGAGCAAAAAAAAAAATTTGATTGTTTTATATAAATATATAAAAATATATTATAAAATATAAATCATACAAAATATATTTAAAAAATAATAGTATTTACAACAAAAATGTATAGGTCCAGATGAAAAAGTGTCACATTACTGACCCAAAAAAGAGGTTTTTATTACATATTATTAAAATAATAATTTTTTCATCAGCAAATGTAAACACTACAATAAATGTTTTGCCTCAAAATCAAACACTATTACTGGTTTTGAAACAGGCCGATGTGCTAGTTAGGCTTTGCCTCTTGAAATCATGCTATTTGTTGATGCTAAAGGTCGAAAAACCTTTATATGTAATTTTATGACCTCACCAGGAAGATCCGCTGACCTTCTGGACGTCAGTCTGATATGGTTCTGCATCTGTAATATGTGGATCGCTGTGAGCGAGACCCAGCAAGCAGGAGCATCAGTCCTGTGAGGCTGCAGAACCGAGTCTGCGTGTTTGTGTTGGCGGCCGCGAGGCATTCCTCGTGTCTTTGTGAGCTCTAAAGCTCTGACCTCAGGAGACCCACCGGGCCTAGCAGACACAGATGGGCCCAAACGAAACCACCCGCACTGGTGCGGAGATGCTGTGAGACTCCACTGATTGAGAGGTATTCTACTGGGCTCGTTTTGATCGGCACATTGATTGATTTATCAAAATAAATGATTTCCAGATTGGGCCACAGCAATTTTGTACATGTTCACTGTTAACTAGACAATCCCATGAACATTCAATACCTTTGGTAGCTATCCTGACTTCTACCACAGAGAGTTGCACATTATTGGAGCAAACACTACAATAATAAAATCACAAGACCTCAGAGACTACAAGCAATTTGCAAAAAATTGACAGCTAAACTGCAATGCTAAAAAGGTGATCTGGAAACGTAAATGATTTCACCATTTCTATTGAAACAAGCCTAAACAATGAACAACAACATAAGATCAGATTCTTGGGTTGGTGGGAAGTAAAATGGTCATGGGGTTTTCCCACAAAAAAATAAAATTAGCATCTAACAAAGTTAGCTATGATAATTACAGCCACACGCTAATGGCCTGAGACAAGCACACAAGGCCGTGAGGGGCAAACAGCCCTGAGTTTCTCTGCATACCAATCTAGGTTCAGGTCATCCACACCATATTAAGTACCCCTATTGTGATTTTTCAAATATTACTTTTCATGTAGTGTGTTGTGAATGTAAAAGGTCTGCAAAGTTTCAAAGATCAAAGTGCAGGACAATTAAAGTTATTGTCTCCTAAAAGAAAGAATCGATTTTGAACTGCCAAAACGAGCCACCAGCAATTCCAGTCTCACTTCCTGTTACATACCAATGTAAGTGTAATAAATTTGCATAATGTCAGCCTATGGTTGCTAGTGAACAGCATCTACTTTGACCCTCAAACACTGTAGTTGTAGCTGACACTGGAAGAGTTTGTTTCATGACATCAATCCTCTACAATGCGAGTAAAAAATAAGTTTAGATCAGATATAATTTCATTTCCTGTTGAGCTTTACACACCGTCGCTTGGCTGAGAGCGCCCTTTATCGCTTTCTCTCACACACGCGCATGTGGGACTCGTTGACAGAACTGTCACTGTCCCGATCGGACCAGCGCTGCATCGTCACGAAAGTTTACCATTTGAACATTTAAACATTAAAGCGCAAGAAGACGCAAAAGATAACTTGCGCGCGCAGTGTGAAGTTTTGTGTGCGTTCACATCCAAAGCACCCAGAAACCCGCATCTGACAGCATGTGAGTACTGAATGGAGTTCTCTTTCACGTCTTGCGTTTGAGCAGACAATTTCACACAAAATTATGTCAAAATGCCCGTCTTGGCGATTATCCTAGTAAACATAGTCGGTTATGTCAATTTACTGTGTGTAACAGTATACTGGATCCATGCATTATGTCTTAAAGTGACAGCAGCCTAATATTCCTGCTGCTGTTTTAATGTTAATCAAACAACAAGGATTAATCTATATTTTATTTATACAGTAAAGACTATGCAGTGCTATTTTACATTTGATTATTTTATTCAATTTCTGTACCTAATCTACATGTAACTACTGTTGGATCTACCTGAAAAACCCGAAAAGCACTGTTTATTTAACACTCTGGAGTCGGGAAGCGCCGGCGTTTTGCTGGATTTTTTCACAAAATCAACTTAAAATACTCAGTCATTTTTTGTCATAGAGACAAAGTAATATATCAATTGAAACTATAGAATTTCTTCTTTTATTTGTATACACTCAGAGTAAAAACAAAATGTTGTGCTTTTTGCAAAATAAAGAAAACTAACATGATGCGTGATCAGTCGTCTCCCTCTGAAGGAAGTCCATTCTGATAGTCCTCAGAAAATGAACTGTAACTTAGTGAATACTAATCACAAAAAAATTAGACATATGTCTAAAGAAACGTTGAAATGTCAGGTTTTAATTCATGCGAAAACAAACATTCTCTGTTTATGTAATCTGCACAAAAAGAGAAGGTTGTCAGATGTTTGCGAGTCAGCTCAATATCCGCTAATGCGGCCACACCCACAGAGCGCGAGCGCTATTCAGATGCAAATTCTGAGGCAATCCATTCAACAGAGTGAACGCCCGCATCAGCTCGGAAAAACACATCAAGCTTGGTAAATTTCATGTAGGCTACTTTCATCGTTTTGAGATGCGGTGAAGAATCATTCTAAAAGGATTTACCTCAGTGGAAGAGCTGGTTTCACTTTCATTTCGAGGATCAACTATCGAGCCGATGATTGTGATAGGTACTTTTTTTTATTCTTTAGTTCTTTATTCTAATTGCGATATAGTGTCTGTGAATATTAAACTGCAAAAAGACTGTTTAAATGTGAATCATGCAAGTTTTGTGTGTCTCAGTGTGAATTAATGGGGCAGATCGACTTACATTAGTAAACTGCCATGGCTATTCCCAAACTATATTGCTATACTGAGATGAGTGAAATCGACTGAAATATGTAATAAATACTGAAATAAAATGTGTTAGCAATGTATTAAACTGCACATTAACATTTAGGCTCTATAATATAACAAATATAATATATAAAATGCCATAGAGGTAATATGAATGTTTAGATGCTTTGCATCACAGAAATAGATTATTTTAAAGTATATTTTGATCAAATAAATGCAGGCTTGATGAGGCATGAGACTTTTTTCAAAAACATTATAAATAGTAATGAGTCCAATCTTTTGACTGGTACTGTAATTTAAAATATAGGCCTATACAAAATCTTCTTCACATGATGTGCAATAATACGTGCATGCATAAGATCACAAAAATCATGTTTTCTGTTAAGAGTGGACATTATATTAACATTAATACAATAGCTGATATGATCCTGTTATCAGCATGCTCACCGAGGGTTTTTTCTTTTATCTCACAGATTTCAGAATCATAGTGACCAGATATTGGTCCACACTGGACTGCATGCATATGATACTGAGATCACTGACTGGAAGCTTTCTTTTTTTTTCCCTCCATTGCAGAAACACCAAATGCCAGGTATGTGATGTTCACATATATCTTTGAACAGGATTTATTTCCAGGTATAACTGTGTACTCAAAATGTGTCTTTGACTCTCATTTATATAATTAACTATATTTTAAATAAACTTCAAACAAAAAATGATATATGTCTTTTGTCATTGCATTCTTTCTTAGTTGACTCATTGTCACATTCCTGACTGAATGGCTCATTATGTGGCTCATTATGAGCAGGGTCTTAATCTCCTCAGGTGTGAATCACAGCATTATTCATGAAGATTCACGCCTCTCCGCATACGGGCTCCCTAAACAAAAAGTGCCTTAGAAATTTAAAATCAATACATTGTTTTTTTGTGTCCGAGTAGGCAGAAAACTCTAGACTAAAATATACAATTCCCAAACGTCTTGTGAAAAAACATTTAGTATGCATTTTGAGGCCTTATTTCAGTGACTTATTTTTTTGTTTGTTTTTTCAAAAAAAACGCATATACGTAATACTCTCAAAATTACAAACATGTACATACTTGTTGCTCACATATTATTGTAGTCTAGTTTGTGCTGAATACAATGTAATGAGACTTTTGTAATTAAAATGTTTATAAACAACTGAAAAAAGCACAAATGTCAGGGCATGTCAAAACTACTCCAGGCTCCCAAATCAGCCTCAGACTCCAGAGAGCATCTTTTTATTGTGTTTATTTGTGCTATTGCTTGTATTTTACATTTTATTACAGACTGTTTACTTGACTTTAATGGTGTTTGAAATGTATATATTATATTTATGTAGATTTTTTTTTTTCACTTGCATTGTTCTAGCATTCCATGTACAAAGTCTGGAGAATAAAATAAAAAAAAAATTACTAGCCAATGGTGACTCAAGCTTTAGTGTGTCCGCAGAACGTTGGACATGTTGTTGACATGTTGAGAAGATGCTGATATCTGCTCTGCGAATCCACTCTGCACGGATGAGGAATCGTGCTGGAATTGATACTGAAAAACCGACGTCATCGTTGTATCACTGTGTATCAAGTAATGGGGAAGATCCAGTGCTGAAATTCAGATATGGTAATGGCCGTTTCAAAAGAAAGAATGAAAGAAAGAAAAACTAAGTAAGAAAGAAAGAAAAACTAAGCAAGAAAGTAAGATAGAAAGCAAGAGAGACAGAAAGCAAGCAAGCTCTCAGCAGTCCCGAGCAGATGAAGATGGAGGAGGGTGAAGAGAGTGAAGAGGTGAGACAGGGCTGATCCTGCTGAGAACATTCAGAGCCCAAGGGCTAAAAACTCAAACTGGATTTACCTGCCCGTGTCCTCATGTGAACCAGCACACAGTCACACCCTCTCCTGCTATCAACCAAATCACACATAAGACTTGTGCGTTTGCACTAGGGGTGTTGAGATCAATTACTTGTCAATTGGTAAAGCATACAATAAACAAAATGCTTGACGCTGTTAAATACTTTAAGCATTGTCAACACATCCTTTTTTAATTTTACATCATAACTTTTTACTCTGTGCGTTTTCTAAAACTGATCAGAACATTCAAAGTTGATCAGAGACACAGACTCACTAAACACAGGTTAAAAGTATCTAGCAGAGAACCTGTAAATAATGGAGGGAAATAACGTAAAAATCAAACCCAGACACAATGTTTAACAAAAAGTAAAATCATTTGCAAGCTCAGCAAGTGAAATATCACCCACAAATGAAAGCCATTTTTTTATCTATCTATCTATCTATCTATCTATCCATCCATCCACTCTGAAAAACCATAATTGATTCTAGTGTTTTTATAGTGTTGGTCAGCAACAGAAATAAATTTCTGTGTTTAATAAACACAAGCGAGAGGCTGTAAATCAGGAAAAGAAAACACAGTGGCTGGCAGTGGTGTTCACTTTCCCACGTTGAGTTCTTAACTCCAGACACCGACTGCGGAGCATGACGAGAGCCTTAAGACGAAATATACAACACAGCAGGCCGTGGGGTCACGCGGCTATGACATCATCTGAACACAAACACGGCCTGTGTCGGCCGCCGTCACCGCCGAGAACAAAGCCTGAGGCTTGCATTTCGTTCTGTGCTGCAGTTCAGATGAGAACCTGCATGTGTGTAACAGCAGAACAGTTTTACTCATATAAAGTAACTAACATTCTTTCATTTCAACACCCTGGTGGAGAGAGAGAAAGAGAGAGATAGAGAGAGAGAGAGGGGTAGAGAGAGAGAGAGTTGGAGGAGGACAGTGAAAGTGCTTGTAAAAGAGAATAATGAGTGGTCTCTGTACCACCCTTTGACCACATGAAAGCTGCACTAATGACAGGGCTGGAGGAGCACAAGTGTGTGTTTCTGCCTGCATGCATCTGTGTGTGTGTGTTAAAAGCAGTTCGCAAGTCTCATGTCTTTATAGATGTGTCAGTTTGTTAGTATATGTAACATACCCTATGCAAGTACACAAAACAGACATGTGCAGCCTGTCGTACATGCATAAAGTCACCATGAAATCAAAACTGACAATTCTTTTTTATGGAATATTGCAGTATTTATTATAAATGATTTATCTGTGCACATCTTTTTTTTTTTTTTTTTTTAATTCACGTGCCCTCGTAATATTTAGGGGTGTGACGAGATCTCGTGCCACAAGCTCTCGCAAGATTAAAATATGATGGATTTCTCTTCAAGTTGAAAAGCTGTCTCGTGATATTGCCGTGACGGAGTGTGAGGGTGAAATTAGGAAAGAATATACCACCGCTACATTTACATTACGCCTTCACTATGTTTACATTACGCCTCCACTGTCGTTTTGCTTTTTATAAAAATAAAAGCCATTTAATACAGTTGGATAATGGTCACTTCCAATCCCATCCAGCTCATCCAACACGAGCTGCAGAGTCGCACACAGTGCAGCAGGAATCAGAGTTCACTGATCACGTGACGAGATGACTGACAAGACCATGGCGGAGGGATTCACTCCACAACAGAGCCTAAAAGCATCTGACAAATGTCTGATCTTACAGAATGAGCACTCAGAAATGCTGCTCCCTATTCACAGTGCGCGTGATCGCGAAATCAACAGCGAAAGAAAAATGCGAGCGTGCATTTAAACGTGATCTCAACACCCCGCATTTTGAAAGCAGCTCTTAGGCTGGGTTGTGTACCAGTTGTAACCATCTCTTAACTCTGTATCATGCTTGAAGAAAAATTTGGTCTCTATTTTCACTTTGAATATTGAGAGGGTTCTTTGATTATGGTTGCACTTATTGTTTGCACTTAAGACTACGGTTTTATTCAGTTTTATTGCTGTTTTTATTTCTATGATCAATTTGTAGAAAGGAGTTCAGTTAGGAGGTCAGAAGTTGTAGAAGCTCATAAATCATGTACAGTTCAAAGGTCTGAAGAGACTCATATGAAATCATACAGGTGAGAAGCCAGTCAGCTGAGTTTGTGGCAAAATGCTTTACAGTGAGTATTTTATATGAGTACATCTTTTACTGCATATGAAAATTCATACTCAGAAAGTAGAACTGAAATGACTTTCATTACAAGATGATTAGTTAAAACATTTTAAATGCACCAGTAGACTGTTTTTCCAGTCATGTATTTCGTCATTGAAGATTTCTTAAAAATACTGTGTAAAAATCTTGTCTCGTCTCGTGAACTTAATCTCGTGTCTCATCTCGTCTTCTGAGCTAACAGTCTCGTCACACCCCTAGTAATCTTTCATTAAAATAACTTCTTGCAGCTCAGCTCTTCTCTTCTCTGACGATGCGTTTACTGGTGTGAGAGCGGGACAACCTGTCACTCACTGTCCACCAATAGCAAACCACAACCATCCAATCAATTCCAGATGGGTAACATCAAGCCCCGCCCTACATTTTTTCTTGTTTGAGAAGCAGTTCCACTCGAATGTACGTCACAACAGGGAAAATCGCAACTTCCGTTTCATGCAGTTTAACATGTTTTTGCAGTACTACTGTAATAAACCTCAAGAGAGTAAATATGTGTACTAGCTATAAATCTGTAAGCAAGAATCTCTTTAAACAGTTGTGAAAATGTACTCTTGACGAATAAACACCCCCATCGATGGACACAACTCTTTCTTAGTAAACATCTCCCTCAACATACTACATTAACAAGACAATTCACCCAAAAGGTAAAATTTTGTCTTCATTTACTCATCCTCATGTCATTCCAAATGACTTACTTTTTTCTGCAGAACACAATAGAAGATATTTTTAAGACCGTTTTTGTCAGCCAATGGGGTCCAAAAACAACATTGAACCAATTGGCTTTCATTGTATAGACAATGAAAAAACACTGCAGCCAAATATCTTCTTTTGTGTTCTGCAGAAGATAGAAATCCATTTGGAATGACATGAGGATGAGTAAATGATGACAGAATCTTCATTTTTGGGTGAACTATCCCTTTAATGTGTGTGTAGCAGATACTCTTCTTAAAGAGAACACACACTAGTCCACAAACAGATGTCTTCCTCAAAAAAATGTCACCATGGCCACGGCCACATCCGCTGCAGCTGACCTCTAAATGCGTATATGCACATCTGTGTGTGCGTTTAAGAGCATTCAAATCCAGCCTGGGTGGAGACGGCCAAGTCAAGCAGAGGAGAAACCCTGAAGAGAGTGAATTTCAAATGAAAGTGTGCGTTTAATCTGGCCTGCTCGAGGTGAGATTCAGCAGCTTTGTCTCGATATGATGAACTGCATGTGTAGGACACGAGTGTTTACTGAGCAAACCACAGAGAGACAGAAAGAAAAAAAAAGCAGGATGGAAAGGAGAGTACAGGAGCGAAATCCTGCTCTTTCTCACAAACACCTTGTGAAAGAACGCAACCACAAAGAGCCTCTGTGTTGCCGAGCGTTTCGAGCGGAGGTCTAACCAGGACAACTCCTCAGAGAGAGCTGAAAACGAGCGGAAAGAGAGGGAGAGAGAACGCGAGCGAACGAGGGAGAGAAAGAGAGGCAAAGTGGGAGAAATGTACTGTAAAATGTGAGAAGGAGAGAGCAAATGAGGTTCAAAAACCGTTGCAGTGATTCGATAACCGGAAAAATGCGTAATTTGAGACTGTTTGTGTTGCATTTGGTTATCAAATTACCCTAAAGGAGGAAAAAGTCACAGAGACGCAGACTTTGCTTGAGTTACTTTGGTTTTGTGTGTCACCTGTGGGTAAATTAGAGGTTTTCCCCCTCAAAAATGAATGTGAGTAGACCGCAAAGCAAGCGGCTGAACAAAAGCTTCTTTATTTTCTCAAACTGTAACTGTGAGAACGTTTCTGTAACATTAAACTGTGTCCTATCACAAGTCAGCATCAAAACCCCAACCATGATGTCACAGCTTATATAAAGGCAAATTCTGTGGCTGCGTTCGCTAAATAATCACAGACCAGCAGCGGTACGAAGCCCTTCACAGCTGGTTTCAGGACGACAGAGAAATCTGACCACACTAAAAATCTGCAATGAATTCGACATTCACATGATTGATGCTTAAATTCACTTGTAGCATATAAACTATTCATTCTAGTTTTTAGTGTGTTTTGATGTCAACATCGCCAAATTACATTAAACACATTAAAAAGTAAAATAAATAGTTTGTATGCAGTGGATTTAGACATCACATTATAAATGAGCAGTATGAATTATGGATCAACTAACATGTTAAGAAAGAAGAGATTATGGAAAGATGTTTCCATCTCACAGTAAAACAAAAATTATATAATTGTGAGAGAAAGTGTAAAAGTAAGAAATAAAGCCAAACTGTGACAAAGTCACAACTGCAAGATATAAAGTTGCAAATTACCTTTTTATTAAGAAAAAAATCTTTAATATTTAACTATCCCTACACAAGTTAGATCTAGATGATGGCAAAAGACATCTACATTTTAAAATAAGCAAAATCAATTAAATATCAATAAAGACCAATACAAAAAAAAAAAAAAAAAAAAATCATATATTGAAATATTTCCTTTAAAAAGTTATAAGGTTATTTTTTAAATGTTTTTTTTTTTAAACAAGTCTCTTATACTCAGACTGCTTTTATTTGATTTAAAAAAAAAAAAAGTAATTTTGTAAAATATTATTATAATTTATAACATTTTTCTACTGTAATATTTTAAAATGTAATTTATTCCTGTGACCAAAGCTGAATTTTCATGTGTCACATGATCCTTCAAAAATCCTTCTAATATGATTTATGCTCAAGAAACATGTATTATCATCAATGTTTTTCATGATTCTTCAAAAGAACAGCATTTATTTGAAATAGAAATCTTTTGTAACATTTTTACTGACCCCAAAATTTTGAATAGTGCATACATATTAAATTGAAAACCTACCATGAAACCCTATTAATAAAAAAACTTCAGCAACTACCTAGTAACCACCACCAACCAGCAAATAATTGTTTTCTACACAAAAAACCTGTCAAATACAGGAATTTAAGGTAATACAGTCACATTCAATGAAATACAATAACTAAATCAAACACAGGAAAAACAAAACCTTTAGATTTTCTTAGGGCCAAAACCACAGATTAAAATCTAACCACAAAAGAAGGCCAGAAAGAGATCTACTCGTGTGTGTGTGTGTGTGTGTGTGTACACAACAGGATAAACGCAGCCTCACTTTAAAACCTAAATCTTTGCTGACTACTTCTGCAAGGCTTAATTCAGTTTAATATTTAACGCTGAACAGACCTTGCTGCAAAAAGAGACTCTTGTAGGATTATATGATGTATACAACAATGACATTCCCAGAGTGTGTTACAACAAGTGCAGATCATTTGACTAAAACAACAAATTAGGCTGCCAAAAGTGTCATTGAGTTCATTGATTTATTTACAGATATAGACAGTACAATTTTGAGGTGTATCTTATCTGATATAAAATAAGCTCTAACAGAAAGTTCTGGAAAATCATTTCTGTAGAATCGAGTCAATCATGATGCTAACGGCTGCATACCTCACTTTTAACACATCATCAGATTTAAACTCCTCCACCCTAAATCCAAGTTACTATAGATGAACTGTGAGCTTCAATTGAGTCCTTACATTATGGAAAACATTTTCAATTAAAACTACACTGAAATTCAAAGAAATTCACATAACTGTAATTTTTAACTAGATAAGTAAAGTTTATAGGCCTTATGGATGGATAGACAGATGAATAGATGGACAGATGGATGGAACAGATGGGTGGATGGAACGGGCAGATGGAACAACAGGATGGATGGATGGATGGACGGGTGGATGGAACGGACGGACGGACGGATGAATGGATGGAGTTTATAGGCCTTATGAACAGAATGATAGATCAACTATATAATGACAAAATGACCGATAGAAAAATAGGTAGGTAAAAGAACGAATGAACGATAGATAGAATGAACGAACAAACGATAGATCGAACAAACGATAGCTAGATAGAATGAACGAACGGCAGACAGAATGATAGAATGACAGAATGAAGGATAGATAAAACGAATGATGGCTAGATAGACTGAACGAACAATAGATAGATAGAATGAGTGATAGACAGAACGATAGATAGAACGAAAAAAGCTAGACAGAACGAACGATAGCTAGGAACAAACAAATGACAGATAGAATGAACAAACAATAGAACGAACGAAAGCTAGATAGAACGAACAATAGATAGAAGGATAGCTAGAAAGAATGAATAAAAGCTAGAAAAAAAACGAACAAACGATAGCTAGATAGAGCGAACAAATAGATATAGAACGATAGAAAGAACGAACGATAGCTAAATAGAACAAACGAACAGCAGATAGATAGAATGAATGGTAGACAGATAGAATGATAGATAGAACAAACAATAGAAGGAACGAATGATAGCTAGAACGAACAAAAGCTAGATAGAACGAACAATAGCTTGATAGAATGAACAAACGATAGCTAGAAAGAATGAACGATAAATAGAACAAACGATAGCTAGATAGAACAAAAGCTAGA
This sequence comes from Hypophthalmichthys nobilis, assembly GCA_037950665.1. NCBI lineage: Eukaryota > Metazoa > Chordata > Actinopteri > Cypriniformes > Xenocyprididae > Hypophthalmichthys > Hypophthalmichthys nobilis. Next base: position 37,687,135 of record CM075475.1, on the reverse strand, counting down.
TAGAACGAATGATAGAACAAACAATAGATAGAACATATGAATGACAGCTAGATAGAACAAACGATTGCTATATTGAACGAACGAAAGCTAGATAGAACAAACGATAGAACAAACAATAGATAGAACGTATGAATGACAGCTAGATAGAACGAACGATTGCTATATTGAACGAAAGAAAGCTAGATAGAACAAACAATAGATAGAACATACAAATGACAGCTAGATAGAACGAAAGCTAGATAGAACAAACAATAGATAGAACATACGAATGACAGCTAGATAGAACGAAAGCTAGATAGAATGAATAAAAGAATAGCTAGATAGAACAAACGATAGCTAGACAGAACGAACGATAGAACAAACAATAGATAGAACATACGAATGACAGCTAGATAGAACGAACGATAGAACAATAGATAGAACATACGAATGACAGCTAGATAGAACGAACGATAGCTAGATAGAACGAACAAACAAAGAAACGATAGCTAGAACGAACAAACGATAGCTAGAATGAACGAACAAACGATAGCTAGAGTGATTGACCGATGGATGGATAGATAGACAGATAAGCAGAAGCAGCTGAGATAGAATGAAAAAAAAAGAACAATAGCTAGACAGAACAAACGAAAGCTAGATAGAACGAACAAACAAACAAACAAACAAACAAACGATAGCTAGAACGAACAAACGATAGCTAGAATGAACGAACAAACGATAGCTAGAGTGATCGACCGATGGATGGATGGATAGATAGACAGATAAGCAGAAGCAGCTGTGGATTCAGAACCAGCCTGTCTGTCAGAAGCACTCACACACCCACAATCAGAGCCGACCGGCCTGAACTGACAGCCAGGAAAGCCCCCGGTCTGAGGCCTATCCTGGGGGTTCAGGGTCCCATCTGTGTTTGTGGAATAGAGTGGGGAACACACAGACCCCCAGCATCAGGTGTGAAGAGGGGTTCAGCTGCTCTGGGATGTGTGTGTGGGGGATCTGTGATGGTTTTGCCCATATGTGATATCTGCAGATGCCGTTTGTTGTGGCCTAGTCTCGCACTCTGACGCACATGTGCACATACAGTATACACACACACACACACTCACAGGCACCAACGTGTCTTCTTGTATCTCTGGTTCAAGGAGTCACAGGGGATGATGTTGAATGAAGAGAAAAACAGATGAGAGGAGGAAAACAGCATGATAAAACGAAAAGAAACATGCTTGTAAGGGAGGAGATGCTCAGGAGAACAAGGAACATGTTCACACACAGCAGTCAAAGTGGTTCTTCATTGAAATAAAAATATTTTCATTCATCTATATATGTCAGGTTAAAAGAATGTTCAAGTTAAGCTCCCTCAAAAGTAATTTAATCAAAAATTGCATTTAAAAATGCATTCACTAGTGACAAACAACTAACTGTATCCGATTAGCATGAATACACAAGTTCATCAACATAATATTCACATCAAGATAATAACGAAACAACAAAAAGGGAATAAGACAAAAATGCAAGCTGCTGCAAATATTGCTGTGGTTGAATTTGCATTCAGTCTTGCTAAAACTAAAACAACAGCAGCTACAATCAACTAAAATTACATATTTTGTAGACTAAATTTAGACAACTGACTAAAATTAAATATTGACTGAATTTAAAACAATATTTTCGTCAAAATGCAAAAATTAATACTGCTAGCGGCATTTCTAAAATCTACACTCTTAAAAATAAAGGTGTTTTATTGGCATTGGTGGTTCCATGAAGAACCTTTAACATCCATGGAATTTGTCCACAGTACAAAAAGTTCTCTATAGTGGAAAAAGATTCTTTAGATTATTAAAATGTTCTTCCCACTTTTACGAACTGTTCACTGAAAGGTGCCGGGGTTTTGACATGTGTTCGGCCAATCAACATATACTTATGTCACTGATAGTTCATACTGTGCTGGGTTAGAACCTACACTGAAGTAGGAGCTAATTTAGTCCCCCCAAAAGGCGTTCCTATAACTAAAATCTTTCCCAGTTCCTGGGTTGAGAACACACCAAAAAGCGGGTACTTCCTCCAGTAGTTATAGGAACTATGAAAACGTTACATTTATTTTTAAAGGCCCACTGAAGTGCCTTGGAACGCGCAGCATTATCCAATGTGTTTAAGGTAATTTCCACTGAAAAAGGAAGACAGGGCAGGACATATCAAACAGCTCCGCCCCTTTTTTAAAACAGCCAATAGCGTTTCATTTATATCACAGCTCGGCCAGAGCCGTTGAGCTCAGTAAAGCCTCAGTTTCCTTCTAATCTCTAACCGTTTCTCCTCCTAATCTCCTCTATATCGCTTTAAAATATAGCATTCTGCAGAATTCAAATAGGTCCGATACGTTTTGTGGTCTGCGCTGATTCGCGCATATGATCCGCTCTGTGCTCTCGTGTCTCTGGACCGGAGCAGACTGTGTGCGCTGTGGTTCGCATGACACTAATGTGAAACCAGACTTCATTCACCTCAATGGAAAGCATATTTACACACATTTACACTGATATCAGCCGCAGTTTCAGCGTCTATTTATAATGTAGGAGGCGGGATGCTTTAGAAGTCCGCGGTGATGTCATGAAAATCCGTGATCCATTTTAGCGGAAATGAGAGACTATAAGTTTTGAATGCTTATATCTCCTAAGCGCAAATTTTGTCATTGTTTTGGAGCACACCAGCTTATTCATAACCTTAAGGCTAACATATTCAAAACAAAACTTTTTTTTTTTTTTTTTGTAAAGTTCAGTCAGTTCAGCAATTCCAAAAGTGAAATTATTGTTCCAGTAATGGTACTTTGAGTACAAATCACCATCCACTTTTAACTCTTTTCCCACCATTGATGGAATTTTCCATAATTTATGACGCTTCCCTGACGGAATTTTCAGATTTTCCGTGTTTTCACTGTTATACAGTAGGGGGCGCTATGGCGCATCTTCGGAAAGAGTACAGAATCTCCGGATCAAAACGCAGACCAAAAAAGAAGCAGAAAGAAGTGATAAAAGCGTGCTTATGCACTTTGACAAAAACACGATTTTCTCTGCTTTTTGTTCAAAATGTTGCTATTTTTATATGAAACTCACCCACATTCAAGTGTTGATTAAAAGAAAAGAATGCATGAAGCTAGAATAAAAGTTATATTTTAAAAGATATATTGGATGTTTAGATAATATTTAGTCAAGATATTCTGGAGGCCTTACATTTTTGTGAAAATTATCAAAAATGCTGGTGGTTGCTGTCAACTGCTGACGAGGAAAGCGTTAAAGAGCAGCATGAACATTCTGCCTAACATCTCATTTTGTGTTTCACGGAAGAAAGAAAATAATATGCGGCGATTTGGGTGAATAATTCCTTTAATGTACCTTATGATGTATTTAAAATCTCCTCCCGAGAGAGAGTAAGAGAGAGAGTGAATGGGGCATTATCATCAGAGCAGGTAAGGTTCAGAGGTTCAGGACTGCACTGTAATTAAAGCGGCTCTATAAAATTAGACTAAATGAGAGCAAGAGACTACAATAAATCTGCTCTAATCACTGCACCTGCACTGGCCGTCCTCTGTGTGTGTGTGTGTGTGTGTGTGTGTGTGTGTTAGTGAGAGAGAGAGAGGCAAAGACTGGAACGGCAAGAAGAATCAGGATAAACAGGGGTCTGTACAGGTTGTGGACGGTGCAAGGGATTATGGGATAGCACAGAGGCATTCCCAATGAAAACATACCACAAAGTTTCATACCCTTAGTGTTAGGAGTTACTTCAAATCACTTAACCTCTAAGTAACAGTACTAGCAATGCTTGACTTAGCAAACACCACTAACCAGCACTGGCACTTTACTTGCATATATTTTAGCGCGCTCTCCGCAAAGTTAATTACATGCGCAATGAATTCAAATCTGGAGGAAAATGATTTTATTAGTTACATGAATACCTCATAAATCTGACAGAATAAAGCTGCTTTTGTGTGTGTTCACAAAAGCCTCTGCATCAAAGCCCAGACTAATAGGTCATAACATGATAAGTGGAACAGGAAAGAGAAATTCACAGCCGCTCTCTCCCTCTCTCGCTGCTCAGCTGTGGAGAGACGCAGCCGCTTAATTTATTTATTCCATTCCCATTAATTAGAACGTTTGCACTGACAAAACAGGCAAAAGGAGACATTAGCACCTAGTTTACACTCCACGTCCCTGAGCTGCCCTGATGCGTTTTTTTTTCTCTCTCACTCACGTGCACTTACACACACACACACACACACACACACACACACACACAGAGAGAAGCATGTGCTTTCACACAGATGGAAACCTGCTCACGCACTGACTCCAAGCAAACATCCATACATTAGCATTCACTCGTCACATACAGCCCTGAAGCATTATATGAGAAGTTTCATAAACATTCCCAAATTTGTTCATTTGTAGATGTTACTACAGTAAAACTGTGGTAACCCCAGCCACCAGTCATAGAAAATGACAAAAATAAAAATTATATATATATATATATATATATAAATAATGCTCAGCAAGGCTGCATTTATTTGATTACAGTAAAAACAGTAATATTGTGAAATATTATTACTATTTCAAATAACTGTTTTATATTTGAATATATATTAAAATATTATTATTCCTGTGATCAAAGCTGAATTTTCAGCATCATTACTCCAGTCTGAAGTCACATGATCCTTCAGAAATAATTCTAATATGTCAATTTTATGCTCAAGAAACATTTCTGATTATTATCAATGTTGAAAGCTACCATTTAAAAGTTTGGGGTAAGTATTTTTTTTTACTGAACATTGTACAGAATCATGGTACTTCCAATAATACTTCCAATATACCATGGTAATTTTCTGTTAGTTTTCATCAGAAAATGACTATAAATAAATACATTTACTGTATTATAATGACACTATGTTGTGACAAGTGCAAGTCTGTTTGAAAAACAACACCACCACGTTGATACCATAGTACTTTTTGTTAATTTACTATAGTAAATGTTGGTAAGGGAAATACATTTACTGTTCGCAATTGTACCATGTTTAAAAACACCATGGTAGTACCATAGTAAATTTCAGTAAGAGAAAATCGGCAGCGCTTACAAAAAAGTACAACTGTACAACCCTCTGATGTCATCACTATACTATAGTACTGCCACAGTACTTTTCAGTAAGAAAGGTAATAAATTTACTGTATTACATCAGTACCACGTCGAGACACTTGGACAGAAGTTCTGAATGAATACATGTTAAAAAAATATGGTAATACCATGGTACTTTTTTGTTAGTGTAACAAATTTTTGTAAGGGAAAAACAAATTCGTGGGTAAAATATTTACTGTATCACCATGGTAAAATGTCAAAAAAAAAAAAAAAAAAAGATAGTACCATTGTCATTTTTGTTAGTATATCATGAAAATCTTGAGGAATACATAAAAAGATAAGGTTATAAATTTACTGTATTATATCAGTACTATGTTGTGATGCATTGGTAAAAGTTACTGTAAATGTATATATACAAAAAACATGGCACTACCAAGGTAATTTTTTGTTAGTTTGACGTAATATTTTTTAAGGAAAAAACAAACAAGAGGGACAAATATTTACTATATCATTATGACACATGAAGAAACATGGTAGTTGTAGTAGTATAACATGGTAATTTTGTAAAGGGAAATACAAATCAGCAGGTATTACTATGGTAAAATGCAATTTCTGTAAAGGAAAAATCAGCGTTACTAAAAAGTCGTACAAAAGCAGTACAAAATAGTACCATGGTATTAAAATCTGATACCACAGTACCAATCGATGTAGTAATTTCTGCAAATCTGCAGATCACTAATTTACTGCATAACAAAGGTACCATGCTGAAAAAAAAGTGACAGTGCCATGGTACTTTTTCTTGTCAGTTTTTATTTCCGAAGGGCAGTTTGTCTACTGTTGCACTGCTGAAACAGCCCCGTGGACAGGACAAAACGAAGGTCCGGTTAGACCGGCACGGGCTTCATCCCCTCTCTCTCTTTCTGTCCGTCTCTGCGGCGAACAAAAGGCGGCTTCTGAGAGTGGCAGGAGGACCCCTGAGGAGAAGAAAGCCGCTGCACTCCAGCACTGTGGTGAATGAGGTCTTTTCACCAGAGTCCTGTGCTGTTTACTCTAGTTCAATAATAGCCCTCATTTTCCAATCATTATTCGCTCAGTCTGACTGCCGCTATTAGCCTGTCCACCGTGTCACGTCGTACACACCCATATATAAATAACGCACAGAATTCCTATAAGGGCTCATGTCAAACTCTGTGACTCTCATCTGGTAAAACCTGCTTGTCAAGCATGCGCTCATGCCAGCTTCAGCTGGTTCTACTGACACGCTTTAGAAGTTCAAACACACTTTCATTCTGCTGATTACAGTTTGACCATTCGGGTGACTCGTAAAGGGTTATTTTGTGTGAAAAAAAATATGTACTTAAACACGATTAGCCGGATGATCTATCGAAGCAGTATTTTTGCACGTCTAACATCCCAGACAGAAGCCCGGCAGCCAAAGTCAGCGCTGCCAAACTCTCCATTTTGATTTGGAACGTGGCTATCGTAAGCGTATGGGATCGTTCGCCGCAGCCAATTCCTGAATCATTAAAACAAAAAGAGAAACGCCGAGAAAAAAAAAACGAGCCTTGAAATACATGCGAAATTAAGCTGTATTTCTATACGGAATTGCGTAAAAGGCTTGTTTTTCCCGTCGGCGTTGTGACGGAGGAAAAGCAGAGGATAGGGCCTGAAAAAGCGGGTTAAATGGAAGGAGAGGCTGGGAAAGAGAGAGGGATGTTGGCAGAGTGTGTGGCGTGATTTGAAAAGCTGAGATCCGTGCGGCAGTGCCAAACACACACACCAGTCGAAGTTCCCTTCGCAGACCGGCTTTTGTTTCCATCTTGGCATTTTACACCGTCTTTATTCTCTGCCCGCTGTTCTATTCTCTGTTTTAACAAACGCAACAATGCAAATAGTAATATTAACAATAATTAATGGCTGATAAGGAGGAGGATTCATTTGCTGTAGTTTTTGTTTAAACTGCCAGAGAATATTAATATCTCTGCTTAACATTATTCCTTGCTACTTGCATGTTTATGTGATTATACGTTTATGCGGTTTTACCTCCGCAAGTTTATTTCGCCTGTTCTATCCAAACGAAACGGCCGTAAAGAAAATCAGTGCGAGCCAAAGTCAATCCTTCTCCTCCTTCAACATTTCTCCTGTTTTCCATTTCAGCTGCGCCGGTTGTTCTCATCTATAGATTTTTTCTGAATTCTGCTGTTTTTGACTTTCTCTCCTGGTGATGAGATCATGCTGCACAAGTGTTGTAACAGAGGAAAAACAACTCAACTGGAATGCTTTTTACACACACACACACACACACACACAGGTTTGCATGCTTTATGGGGGCTTTTCCATAGACACAATGACTTTTATACTGTACATGGTCGCCATTGTGGTGATCAGTGTTTCATTTAGTTGGAACTGTATTTTTTATCCCCTACACTAACTCTATCCCTAAATCTACATATCACAAAGACCTTTATGCATTTAACATGATTTGAAAAGCTATTTTCCTCATGGGGACCAAAAAATGTCCCCAGAAGTTCAAAAAGTTCTAGTTTTACTATCCATGTGGGAACAAAATGTAAGGAAAGTAGGGAATAACTGAACACCACACACACACTACATTTCTCATGCATTTTTTCCATCGTATTTACATCAAATTAATAAATAAATGTATATAATCTGATATGCTGTGTGTTTTTCCACACATAGCATATCATAACTAATGAGTGAACTATTATAAATATCTTTAGAGACATTATTATTTGTATATTTTAACTACACAAAAATAAAGCAAAGATAATTATATAATATGCTAAAAACATTTTTAAAAATAAATACATCAATAAATTATTATAGAATGTCATTTAAAAGATGTTTCATGCCTTTTTGCTATATATTTTATAATAACAAATTGGAAGACATGAAAAAATTCCAATAAAAAAATGGATTCATGAATACAAAACAAAAAAATTATATCATTAAAACTGTATTTTTGATTTTATGAACATTAAAAAAATAAATTAAAAGTTGTATTAATGTTATATTTGATATTATGAAATCTATTCTAAATATGATGATAATTTTTCATATTGATTTGTTTCCTGCTATCACTGAAGCAAATATTTTAGCATTTTCTCTATTTTCTAGTATCAAAACAAAAGAGTTATAACATACAGATTAAAAAAAATATTCTGATGACATATTAATAATAATAATAATAATAATAAAAAAAAACAGCTAAAAAGAAGCATAATCCAAATGGAATAATATTTTTCCAGCACCTGTAATTAAACAAACTCTCTCTCACAAACACAATAAACACAGGAAAACCAGCTTCCTGAATGTGATCCAAGCAACTCCATCACATTCCTGAAAAACACTCCAAATTACATCCAGGTCCAAATCAAATCAAATCAAATGTGAAGGTGACCAAAGCGGTGTGTCAGTGGTCAGTGCGGGTGACTGTCGGTCTGGTTTCGGGCCTCAAAGCCTGAAGAAGGAACGCAGCTGCCCAAAGGTCAACCAATCTTACCACTTTCAAAGTTTGATCTCACTTCTGAAGGGATGCCCAAACTGCAGCTAAAAAAACTGTTGCAGAAAATACTGATAAATGTATTAATTTAAACACCATCAGCACAAAACACATCTTTATTTTTAAACTCCCGCTAGAATCGCAACACCTCTCTGATATCTCTAACACCTCTGAAAGCTGTGGAAATGATCCTGAATAGATGATTCGCTGTGAAACAAGTGATTTAACGCTTGACCGCACTTTAAGAGTCTATTGTCATACATCCATTTCCTTTTCTGAAAGGAAAAGGCCACCATTAGTTCCCCTCCTTTCAGCGTCTGCCGCTCTCTCTCGTCTTTACAACACAGAGCTGTATAGCCGTCGTCTGACTACAGAACTTGGCATTGCGGCCGGCGTCTGAGCTGGACACAGCTCGATTAGAGATGAGAGCAGGCACATGTTTTTATCATGACTGCGCGATAATGGAAGCCGTATGACGTGGTGGCGAGCTCCAGAGATGACTAACCCGAGAGAAAGCATCCATCATTCTGACAAACGCAGAAGAAAAACAGAAACTTTTTTTTCTCTGGAGCGGCGCAAGGCGGCCAGAGATCTGAGATGCTCGTCAACAACTCCCATTAATCATCATCATTAATACAGCCAGCGTACGACCAGAAGACCGGGCGTAATTATGGCATCGTGCTCCTGGGTATTTAACCAGCGCATTTCTGCGGAGTTTAACGTCATTAATCGCTCCCAAAGGGCGATACGACACGCATCTCTTCAATAAACCACCAAACGGCCGCTTGTCCGGCATGCGCAGGTGAAACAGGACCTGAAGTGTAAATTATACACAAATCGTGCTTTCTAACATCTGATCTGCAGCGCGCAAACATCACAGTACGTGTTGTTGTTCAAATGCCGGAGCCGAAATGTAAACGCTGATTTTTAGAGACAGCAAAAGCAGAAGTGATCTAAACCAGGCCTGGTTTTTGGCAGGCACTTTTGCAGCTTGCTCTAGCTGTTTAAAACTGCAGTCGAAAAAAACATAAATGCAAATGTTTGCTTTGAGAATAATCTTTAGAAAATACAGACTAGGTAAAACAATTCACATTTATTTGTATAGCGCTTTTCACAACACATATTGTTTCAAAGCAGCTTTGCAGAAAATGCATGTCAACATTACAATTTAGTAATTATTATCAGAGATGACTGTCCATATTATGTAATTTCAGAAATGTACATATACAAATCACTCTTTAACACACTCTGTCAACTTGGATAATTTACCTAGAGATTTCATCTGGCCGTGATGAAATGTATAACTGAGTATCATGGGCTTAACAGTGGAAACTAATTCCATGTTTTCTTATAATATTACCAAGTGGCAGCATGTATATTGAAAATAACAGTGGGCCTAACACAGGCCCTTGATGCACTCCATAATTTACTGACGTTATCTTAGATTTTTCCCCATTTAAATAGACAAAATGGTGACCGTCTGATAAAATCTAAACCACCTTAATGCCTGTCCCTGAAAACCAGTGTAATTTTCTAGCCAATCTAAAACTATTTTACAATCTATAGTGTCGAACGCAGCACTGAGATCAAGTAAAACTAGTATTGAGATTGGTCAGAAACAGCGTCTGTCAGTGTTTAAGGAAAACAAACAAACGTTGCAGTTATATTCCATCAATATGGAAGTGGTAAAGCGGATGTGGCCAGAACAATGAGCCATCGGGCCGTTTTAATAGCGTCCGGATTAAGACAGGAGATTCGGCCGGGTCAGCAGGAGATAATCTGAGTCCTGGCATTCTGTTAAACAGGAAAAGAACGGCATGGTGAACCGGCTAACTGACGCTGGGTTCCACACGGAGCAAAAGGGAAACTCGGCATGGGCAACAAAATCTCTTTCAGCGCCCCTGCCAACAAACAGAATTACGGCTCTGTGTCACAACAAAGGCAAAAAACATCGTGTCAAATGCTGCCTGTTCACATACTCTGAGCACACAGATAATAGCTAAATATCTGAGCTGTCTGTAAATAGCTGCAAATATAATACTGTGCTGTCTGTGAGTGTCTATTTCAGGAACTGACACCTATATAGTGACCAACATATAGTGCGTCTGGCAAATAAATACGTGCAAATGCAACAAAACCACAACCCTAACCCTAAAATAATATACTTCAATGAAAAGAAACAACAAATAAATAAATGTATTTAAATAAAACAAATACACTGAAATAATAAATAAATAACTTAAAAATAACTGAATAACATGCATTAAAATAAACAATAATTGTTGTAGGAAAGCTACAAAACATCTTGGCCATTATACTACTTATTCGTATTATTATTAAATATTTACCATTATAAAATTTAAAATATAAAATAAATTCAAAATAAATAAAAATATAAAAATGAAATATTTGCCATTTTAAATAAACAATAATTGTAGTAGGAAAGCTACAAAGCATCTTGGCCATTATATTGCTTATTATTATTACTATTATTATTAAATATTTACCATTACAAAATTTACAAATATAAAAATAAATATTAAATATTTGCCATAATGGCAAAGACATTATTCCTGAACATCTGGAAAAATATTAAAAAAATAATAATTTATTTTAAAAAAAAAATGCAGTATAAAATTAAATATTTTTACATTTTATAGATTCTAAATTATATGTAGTCTCTTTATCATGAGGTTTCATGAATATCATTTGATTTTTTTTCCAATTTTAATGTCTAATTTTCACATTTCTTTCAATACTGAGCAAATATTAAAATAAATAAATAAAATGCATAAATTGAGACTAAACAGAATGAAAACAAAGTAAATGCTGTGTCTATGAGAATGTGATCATTCTGATTATAGGTGTGTGTGTGTATTTAAGGGCAGCAGTGTAACTGACCTGTGTGTGTGTGTGTGTGTGTGTGTGTGTGTCTGTGTGTCCTTCACACCAGCTGGGAGAAGGCCAGCTGTCACTGCCACGATACACAATCTGACATTTACACACACACACACACGTACGCACAACTGTCAGTTGCATTATGTTACACGCTACAACATACATAACCTGTAAACCAGTTCTCACACACACAAGAAGTCAAGCAAAAAGTCATCATTTTCACAATTCCACAGAACACCAAGCTAAAAACACAAAGAAATAAACACAATAAAGGCTGTATTTGCATACATTTGCATTAGGAGTGTGTTTTTGGAATACAGCCCGGAACTGAACCGGACCGTGTTTCCTAAACCAGTGTATTTCAGCGCATGTCTGACTCACCTGGCGTGTGGACGAAGTAGGCCAGATACAGGTCCAGCTCTTTGACGGACACTCCGATGTGGTGCGGCTGCACGCAGAGGCCGTGGTTGGAACACTGTGGGGACTTGACCAGCCTCTCTCCGTCCGTGCTCTCCAGCGGGCTTCCCTTGAACAGGATCACCATCACCAGGTCCAGACGCCAGACCTTGTCCGCTTGCCGCAGGCAGTCAATGCGGCGGATCTTGCCCTTCTGGTCTGGGTTGGACAGCACGCAGCACGGCGGCTTCTTCCCCGTGATGGTGAGCACGAAGTCCTCGCGGAACTCCGGCCGGATGTCTTTGCGGAGCTTGGCGAGCAGACGGGACGCCCACTTCTGCTTGATCTCGGGCTTCTCGCCCAGGAGTTCGTCTTTGACGGCGCGCTCCTCGTCCTTTGTCATGCGCTTCTCGTGCTTCTTGAAGTACTTGCGCTTGCGGGCCTGGAGGTTGAACCAGGTGTAGGAGAACGCACGGACGTGTGGCAGCAAAGCCTCGATGAAGGGATGAAATTCATCCTGATGGACACAAAAAAAGAAAGAATTTCAGAGTTCAAGGAAATGAGAAGACATCTGAAAAATAGTGCATTGCATGAAATCAAGTGGACATATCTGCAAATAATATTTTTTGTGTTGCTTTTCCAGTAAAAATATCTAAACGCCCTTAAAAAGAAAATAGTAGCAAATACTACAGAATGCATCCTGAATTACTGTACATTTATTTTAAATGAGCTTTAGGTTTTAAGAACTAATTTTAGAGTTTTATGCTGAAATCAAAAGTACACTGTAAAAAAGAATTGCTGGTTTAACTTAAAAAAAATTTGAGTTAATACAATGAAGGCAATTGGTTTAATCAACAGAAACTCACAATATTATGTTATCCGAACTACATTAATTATCTAAGTTGACTGACAAAAGAAAAAATGTTATGATAAATCATGAAAATATTTTTTTACAGTATATAAACACATTTAAGAATAAGCTTAAATAATCATCTTTGCTCAAGTACATTTATCCTGTTTTAAGAATGTTTTTACATATTTTTACTTGAAATAAACACAAAAATACAGATTGAGAAAATTATTTTTTGCAGTGTAGAAATCAATTTAGTCCATTACCTTGGAAAAAAAAAATATTTTCAATTGAATTTTTTTCACAGAAGCATGCATCAAATCATGTTCTAAGGATGTTTAGATATTTTTACTTGAAATAAACAAAAAAATACAGATTGAGAAATTTTTGCTGTGTAGAAATCAATTAACTATTTTCGATTTAATTATTTTATTTTTTTTCCACAGAAGCATGCATCAAAATCCCCTTGAGCTCAGACGGAATTATTGTAAATAAATAAAACACTTTAGTAAACTGCAAACTAAAACACTGAAGAGGCAGTGCAGGAATTCCCGGGTTCTGCGATTCACAGAAAGCAGCTTCTTTAGCCCAAGTCAGGCCAAGAAAAGCTTGGCGATCCCCACGGCAACGGAAGACTCATTCAGCTCTCCAATAATACCTTCACCACACAACGCTCAGTGACAAAGCCTAAACCACGCCACGGTGCCCCAGTGCCAGGCCCGCCGTGCCCCAGACCCTCTCCGCCAACTCTCGCCACAACAAGACCGCGGTTAAACTGCGTCCCTTCAAGACCTGCCATCAAAACCCTCTCTGTGGGCTGCTGCGCTGCAGAAATCCAGGCATCTTCACATTTCCACAATGGAGAAGCACCATGAAAAGCACACTGCAGACAGGAGCAGAAAGAGAGAGAAAGGCTGGTAGTTACCATTTTGCACTCTCATCATAAATTTGGCACGCCGTTCAGGATAGAAAAAATAAAAAAAATCCACCCGCACCAGTTCTTTGCCACTCACGCCGAAACAACAACTGCTGGCTTGGCAAGGATGAAGAATTGGCGACAAAAAAAAAAAAAAAAAAACTTGGGTAAAAAGGAAAGAAGACTGGAGACGCTCCAATTGCCGGCGGAAAGAAGTTAATTTCAAGATCAGGAAATTTGCTTTTGCTGCAAACGGTTCCAGGTAAAATTACAAGATGGTAAAATTGGTTAGAAAAAAAAAACGAAACAAAATAAAGGTGTGCACACGGAAAAAAAATAGAACTAGAAAGGCAACAGCGCCCAAAATAAATGCTTTCCAAATAATTAAAAAAAAAAAAAAAAATCTAAACAATGCCGGAAAAAAAAAAAAAAATCCTTGGCAAAGAGCAATGAGTGTTTTCTTAGATCTTTGGATCCGGCAGAAAACTCAGAGCGCGCGGCGCACACATAACGCAGGCACACGCGCGCACATGCATGCCGCGGAGGGGGGTGGGGGGGAGCTGGCTAATGCAAAGCACAGAATACAGGCAGGAGAAAAAAAAAAGAGAACCGAATCAATGTTGGACGAGCTCGGAGGACCGCTGGCAAACCCAAGTGCTGCTGCTTTTTTTACTCCTTTTCTCTCCAACTCTCTCTCTCGATAGCTCACTCTCTCTCCGCGTTCTTTCCTTAACCATTGCCTGAGTCTTTGCCAACATGAGTAGGGCCCACCTATTTGGCAACAAGATGCCTGTAGCTCAGCCAATACGTTAGCTTGAAGAGCTGAAAGGGAGGGGAAAGAGAGGAGGGGGGCTGGTGGCAGAACGAGAGAGAGCGAGTGAGAGAGCAAGAGCACCCAGTCCAGTCCGATGGTGCACAATTTGCCAGTTTGACAAGTTCCGATCCACCGCCGAGGCAAAGTTCAGCATCCCATCAAGCTTGTCATGGCAACTGTGCTCTTAAGTCTGGGTTGGGGTGACCATTGCTGTGGCTATACCAGACCCTCCCCTCCACCGGCTTGCGTAATGCCACCTTGGCACAGGCTGATGGGAGAAAGAGCACGGCTCTCTCTCCGAAACTCCCAGCAGACCCTGCAGCCGGCAGCTGCTTGTGGATTTAGCGGCCGAGACAAAGACGAAAGCGACCGCACACCCCATGTGCATCTCTAATTTAAAACAAACATATGCTGTGTTTGTCTGCGAAAACACCCAACACAAGGAGCTCAACGAAGCAGAGAATATCAGACCTATCTGAAGAAGTTACTCGAAAAACTCTGCAGAAGTTGTTTGGAATGCACTGTAAACCCGAATAAGTTGGCAAAACTCAAAAAATTTGAGTTCTCAAAATTTTTAAGTTAAGAAATTCAAAGTTTAAGTAAGCAGAATTTTTTGTACTCATACATTTTAATTGTTCTTAACTTGAAATGTTTGAGTACAGTAAGTCACATTACATTTAACTTAAAATTATCATGAGTGTAAACTTAGCTAGCTGTAACTTGCTAGCTAAGTTTACTAAGCTAAGTTGTAAAATGCTAAATTGCTAATTTGCTAACATGTTAACTATAACAGGGTATAGCAATTGCTGAATGAGTGCAGAAATATAAAGATTTAACATATTGCTCTCAAACCAAGTCGCATATGCACCACTTGATACCATAGCTCTCCAAAAACCCACAGTAACATAAACTCTCCTAAATTAGCATAACAAAACATTAATCACTACTAAATATCCTACTTAACATTAATCTTGCACAAAAAAAACACTATATAACACTTAATTTTAGCATTTACTCTCATTTTCGAGTATGATAGGCAAAGCATGGGAAATAGAAATCCCAGCCCAGTTTAAATTAAACTTAAGTTCGTCTAAATTAAAAGAAATAAGTTCATAAAACTCATAAAACAATGAAACAGTTTAGTTTACTTAAAATATATCAGTTCTGTGAACTTGAAAGAAAAAGAAAGTGCTAAAATACTCATAAAAGTTGATTTGACTGAACTAATTTGTTTAATTTAAGTTTGTCCTACTCAAACTAATTAATTATTTTGAGCGTTAGAGTTTACAGTGTGGCACTGAATAAATACTGAGTTTGCCGCACAGAATCAATTATACCAGAAGTTGCGTCCACTCCGAAATCTCCAATCAGCCATCTTCAGAAATGGTCGACCACTAATGAGTATGACAACAGATTCTACAAGAGCTTGTTTTTGAGAGGTTTCAAAGTTTAACTGCACAAATTTTAATTTGCATCAGAAATCTGCCAACGAATGGTTTAAAATGCTTTTCAAATGCCGTGATTGATTTAACTGTGAGTGCAAATACTGTGTTTTTTCCGCATTGTAATCATAATCTTTTATCTGAGTTTTGGGAATACTTTAATCATGCCATCAAAAAGAATATAAAACAACAGCTGCTTACGACATAAAGTAGAGCAGAGATTCCTAGAGATATTCAGATCTGAGACTACTAAACAAGACCTAGATGAAGCTGTGGATCAATTCTTGTTGACGTTCTAAAAAAATAAAATAAAATCACTGAATGACTGCTTGGACGCTGTTCTTCCCACAAAAAAAAATCAAGACAAGGAAATTGATTCGAAATGCTGGATTAGCAAACATATGCAAATACCTCTTAAATGACAGACCAAGGAAACCTCATTGGACGGATGTATGGTGATAACGCTCTGCCATCGCAGTAAAACTCTTCATTAGTGTTTCCTCTTTCAAATCTGAGCCTACGTGTCAAAACCAACACCTGCTTGAGGTCTCTAATAAGATGCTAATTGAAGCACACAACCAGAGGAGAGCAGAATTTGTTTATGAATGCATTTGATTCAATAAAAGCAGCACCTTTATTTCAAACAATCCCTTCTCTGTTTGAAACACAGCCCTTAATGGCTTCCTACCAGTGCGGGTATGAGATAATTAGGTCCTGATCAACATGTGCATTTGAAAACTCACTTGCCTGAAGCACTTATTATATAGAAAAGCAGTGTCAGAGAAAAGGTCAAAATAAAGCATTTATTACATCGTATTACTTTCTAAAATAATAGTTTATTTAATTAAAATTTTAACTAGTATGCAAATGGTAAATAGTAAATGAAATTATTTCAAATATTAAACTAAGATAAACAGCTACAGATACTATCTAGTCCACAAAATCTTTCAACTATTCGACCGCAACGCATGCCAGTATGTTATTCCTGCCAAAAACACTTAAAAATACGGGAGAAAAAAAACTTAATGGACACTCAAACATCTTTATCTCTGTAAATTGTGAAAATAAAAACGCAATTCCAAATATTCAGTATAGATAACTTGCTGTTTTCCAACCGTAAACACATACAGTTATTATTAGGCTAATGAACTAGGCCTATATTACTTGGCAGAGGAACTGTTTGTTGTTGTCATTACAAATAAAACTATTTATTGAACATTTTAGGCCTTTTTTATAAACGCAGTGAGATTTATGTTTCTGTTAAACCTTGCTTCGTTGCCTGTCATCGCTTTCAGTGAGCTTTTCGAAAATATAAAATGATTGTCGCCAAAAACTTAACTAACAAGCCAACTGAATGGTTAAATGGTTTTTGAAATATCCATAACGCAGTAAAATATCGCAATTCATCATTATTTCCAACCCTGTTCCCGTCCTGTCACCAAAACCATACAAACCCTGGCCTGTTTCTTACTTAAGATTCCCACCAAGAGGCGTCTTGCTCCTCAAGGAGGTCAGGTAAATCCTAAAACACAGCGTTTAACGTTTAGCGTTTTGCCAAGTAACATCAGCGGCGCGTCTCGTCCGCCATTTTGACCACAAATTATGAGGAGCACAAGATTTCTGCCAGCTCAATTAAAAATAATCGCCATGTTATTTTTTCCCTTTCGCCTGTTCCTACAATATTAATGCTTAAAAGAGAGAAGACATCATCTCTCAAGTGTGTGCCAGCAGTCGGATGGAAATGAACGAGCTGGAAAGAGTGTTTGCTGTCGGGCGCCAGAGAATCATTTGTGTTAGTTTGTCACTGACGGTAAAATCAATTAATAATAACAAAAACACACCCAAACACCTTCCAATCAATGCAGGAAAAAACTGTTTGGCCAAAGAAAATGAGTTGATCATCCAAGAACGCACGATTTTGAATAATGTAGGCTATACTACAAAAATTATTGGCATATAGGTCTATATAACAGCAAATACAATTTCCTGGCATAAAATGTTTAAGTTGATAAAATGACAAGCTGCGATAGGAGAAATAAAGCAGTGATGGAAAGTGTTTTTTGTAAGGCCTATCAAACTTTATCAAAATCTCACCTGTTTTAAATTTTGTTTCGATATTTGAGCTTCAGAGGATTATAGCCTACATTTTACACTGAGAACTTGCTGTCAAGTTGGCAAAGTTGCTCTATAAAGCAAATGTGATCATTACCCTAGTTTTACTGAGCTGGCGCAACAATAAAGAAAAAAAAACATGAAGAAAAATAAATCATAAACACTGGAAGCCTAAAACAAAAACACTCTTTTTTAAGAATCCACAAAAGATTATCAGATCTTTGACTGAGAAAGCGCGGATGCCTTTGCTGAATATTGATTATTTTTCCTGGTGATTCTTTACGGATGTTTTCTGTTAAAACACTTTAAATGATTATATAATTCGGTTACTGAATATAATGATGTCGAATCCAAGCGCATTTAAAGGGTTATTTGGAGGAAAAGAGAAAATGATACTGAACAGGCACGAAAGACGATTTCAATTACAGTCCAGCAGCGCTTTAAAAATAACTCTTAACAACTGTAGAGATTTGTCTAGCTTAAATAAGATATTATTATATAAATAAGAAACAGATTTAATCGAAATGTTAGATAGTAAACTCATATAATATCGTGTAATATCAATATTCGCGGAGCAAATTAGATCATTTTATACAGGCAAAACCGGAACACTCTTGACTCTCATTTAGCCTTCTGAAACAGAAAACGAAATAAAAACACATCCGTTTAAGTATAATATAATTCATTTACCTCGCTTTTCAGTGCCAGAAATGGACAGCAGGTCCATTTAAAATAGCCTATTGGATATTACTGAAGCATGGTATTGTTTTATTATAGAAATAAGTATATATTTTTAGAGACAACTCAGCTAGTAAAAAACAAATATGTTATAGTGAAATATTAGATTAAAATCTCGTCAGTGTGAAACCCATTCAACTTCACTCTCTAAGAAATATCAAAGCCATCAATGTCTTTATATACTTCTGTACTTGGAAATGATCATCTCTTATGAAATATATTTCTCCTAAAAAGCTAATTATTATTATTATTAGGCCTATTATATGATAAAAAAATCATGCTTTGATAATAATACTAATAATGATGATGATTATTATTATTAGTATTATTGTTGTACCTATACCTATAGGAAAATTAGGCTGGAACCTGAAAGATCATACATCACAAATTAAAATGTTTTCTTAAAATAAATAAGAAAAACATGAATTTAAATATTTGATAGAGGTGGAACATTTGCAAAATTTAGCGTATAATTAATTAAAGTGATTTAAAGCTAAGGTTTTGAAGCACATATTAATTAAATATTAATTATTGAAAATAATATTTAATTATGAAGATGAGTGAATAATTATGTATTGTTTGATATTGTTTCTAGGTCCTGTTCTTTTTATCTGCAGGTTTCTGGTGTGTGGACCATTGGGGAAAGCAGGCAGGTTTAATGAGAGAGATTTTGGGTTTTGTTGGTCGCCTGCTGCGTGTCCGTGACCCTCCCTGTGGGTGTGACCCACCGTGACCCTGAAACTGCATAATGAAGACAGACGTGACGGCAGATTCTGGCCCCTTACAGGAGAAAGACACTCTGACAATAAAAGAAAATTAAGGACAAAGAGGCTGTTAGAGTCATTTTTTGAAAAGGGGACGGAGGCAGGCCTCGAATGAGACGGTGAGAGACAGAGTAAAAATGTGATAAATACCAACATGACAGACGTTGAGGGAGGTGGAGGCCGTGGAGAATCATGTGCTAACACGCGCTATCGTGAGGACATGCCAGCGTGGACAAAACCATGGCGGTAAAGAGACAGCTGACCCAAACACACACACACACACACATGCCCGTCTATTGTGTCAGACACTGGACACACTCTCACACACACTCACCTCACACCTCAGAGACATGGGCCGTGTGTGAAGGTGTGTAAGCGTGAAGTTAGAGCAGGTGTGTGTGTTGGCACAGGTAAGGTACAGCATGTGCGTCTGCCCCTCCTCTCACTGCAGGTCTGTTTTGAGTTCTGAAAGACAGTCTGAGATGAGTCAGACGCAGTAAAAACAGCTCTTGCAGTGACGAGTGACATCAGCTGCTGTCAGCACAATCAGAGACGCACACCTGCAGATTTATATGCAATTCAAAACACAAGCAGTTTTAAAGCAGTTGCTGTGAAATATGGGAGCAAATTGTTGGTTTTGCATGTTGGTTGCAAACAAACTGTCTAAAATCAGAAAAAAATGTGACTTTTATCCTTTAAAGTAATATTTTTGGCATGCATTAAAAGTAAATAAGATTTTGACTGCAAGATGAAACTGTGTTTTCAACGCAAGGGTTAATGCTGGGTTAAAAATAACCCAAGTTGGGTTGAAAATGGACAAACCTAGCGGTTCGGTTAAATGTTTGGCCAACGTGCTGGGTAGTTTTATTTAACTCAACTATTGTTTAAAAATGACTAAATGGCTGTCTTAAAATGAACCCAAAATAGGTTGGAAATTCAAAATCAGACACATAATTAGAGGCAACAATAATAATTTTGTCCATTTTCAACCCAACTTGGGTTGTTTTTAATCCAGCATTTTTTTTTTTTTTTTTTTTTTTAGAGTGTATTTTCATAAATATCAGGGAAGGTTGTCGCATTTAAATCATTGTTACATGGTTTATATGATACAATTTTACAAACTAAATTCATTAAATACAATTTATTTTTGCCAAAACAATTTCTTTTTCAGTTTTATTGTTTTATTGCCGTTTCATTATAATTTTGTAATTATATAATTTTAATATGAAATTTAGGCCTTTATATGGACCTTATAATGACTATTCATTGGCAGATTCTCATTAGCCTATAGCAACTTACCACATATAGTCAAAGTACTCAAAAATAAATAAATAAATAAATAAAATGCGCATGGGCGAACCGGTGCGTACAAAGTAATTCGGGTCACGCGCACTGTACGCTGACCCTCACGTATACGCATAAAAAGTGAAGTATACTTTGGGCTTAACACACTTTTTTCTTTTTTTTTCTGTGGTAATTAGTTTAAGGTGGCAACCGTGCCCTGGGGGCGTCGATTCACAAGATAGTCATAGAATACCTGCATAAACTGAACAGACCGGTGTGGTGAGAAATCGAGTCCCCCCAGGAATTGTGTCTCCTTTAGGACCCCAAGTGATCCCATTGATTCAACTGACTTTTAATGGGTAATATTTTTAGCACCTGATTACAAATCATTATGATTTATATCATTTTAAATGTGTTATAATGACCATTAATGTCTTTTAAATGACATGGTTCATATACTAGTATATAACTGAAGCTATAGGTTGTGAAATCAAGCATTTCTTGTTCTTACTGTTTTTTAGTTAGCTTATGTACTAGCATAGCATACATCTACCCGATTAGCCTGATAGCTTAACTTATATTATATCAGGTATGTTTTTTACTTCAAATATACACTACCAGTCAAAAGTTTGGAATCGGTAAGATTTTTAATGTTTTAAAAGAAGTTTCATCTGCTCACCAAGGCTGCATTTATTTAATTAAAAATACAGTTAAAACAGTAATATTGTGAAATATTATTACAATTTAAAATAACTGTTTTCTGTTTGAATATATTTTATAAAAGTAATTTATTCCTGTGATCAAAGCTGAATTTTCAGCATCATTACTCCAGTCTTCAGTGTCACATGATCCTTCAGAAATCATTCTAATATGATGATCTGCTGCTCAGGAAACATTTATTGTGTACAATTGTACAAGATATTTGTGTACAATATTTCTTTTTAGGATTCTTTGATGAATAGAAAGTTCAAAAGAACAGCATTTATTTGAAATATAATCTTTTGTAACATTATAAATGTCTTTACTGTCACTTTTGATCGATTTAACGCATCCTTGCTGAATAAAAGTATTAATTTCTTTTCAAAAAAATAAAAATTCTTACTGACCCCAAACTTTTGAATGGTAGTGTATAATGTTACAAAAGCTTTGTATTTCAGATAAATGCTGTTCTTTTGAACTTTCTATTCATCAAGGAATCCTGAAAAAAAAAGTACACAACTGTTTTCAACATTGATAATAATCATAAATGTTTCTTGAGCAGCAGATCATCATATTAGAATGATTTCTGAAGGATCATGTGACACTGAAGACTGGAGTAATGATGCTAAAAAAAAAATTCAGCATTGCCATCACAGGAATAAATTACTTTATAAAATACATTCAAACAGAAAACAGTTATTTTAAATTGTAATAATATTTCACAACATTACTGTTTTTACTGTATTTTTAATTAAATAAATGCAGCCTTGGTGAGCAGACGAAACTTCTTTTAAAAACATTAAAAATCTTACCGTGTCCAAACTTTTAACTGGTAGTGTAGTTCCCAATTATATGTTTGTGTGTACTTAGAATGATAATTTATTAAAAATGTATTATAATATTATAATATACTATACCACATTGCTATTATTGTGTAAAAAATTACTTTTACAGAACATAGTATGTTGCAACAATACTTATCCTTATAAACAAAATACATTTTTAGGCATAGATGTGTTTCTAGTTTGTTTTATTATGCAATACATAGGCATTCATTTTATATTTCAAGCATGTTGTTTGTGCACTTAATGTATTAAACATCATACAATAGTTAACTAGGTTATAATTAGTCAAGACATCGCAATAACAACTTTTGATCAGGCATTACTGCCTGGGTCCTAAAGGAGATCCGATTCCTGGGGAGGGAGACTCGATTTCACAAGACACCAGGGTAGCGTTTCCCAAAAGCATTGTAGGCCAAAGTTGATCGTAGCTCCATTGATGGCAATGGTTCTACGATCAACTTAGGCTTACGATGCTTTTGGGAAACACAGCCCAGAACGCATGCAAGCTACAGCATGAAAGAAATGCAAAGATATTTACATGTGTTGTAACTTGTGGCGAGAGATTGCTCAAAACTGCGCATGCGTCGAACGCCTGTGTATGTGTACGAGTCAAGGGAAGTCATATCAGAATGATTTATGAAGGATCATGTGACACTGAAGACTGAAGTAATGATGCTGAAAATTCACCTTTGAACCACAGAAATAAATTACATTTTGAAACATATTCACATAGAAAACATGCAGCCTTGGTGAGAAACTTCTTTCAAAAACATAAAAAAATCAAACCCACACTTTTGAACCGTGGTATGTGTCTACAGAAATTAACATTAAAAAGTATATCTACACTGAGAAATATGTGTGAACAACGTGTGACAACTTGCCCCAGTAACCTTATGTATCCCATATACCCCCACATGTCCATCATGTAGCTGTAGATTTTATCTTCTCAGTGCAAGAATCACTTCAACAAAAATTCCTCCACCAGTTAAACTGTTTCTCAGATCCATTTACACATGCAAAGAGAGTCAAAACACACACTTCTTTCTCTTTCCTTTATATGCAACCCCATTTGCTATTAGCATGAATGCAGATTTCCTTTTTGAATTAACAAATACTAGCGTACCACCATAAACTGCGTTGGGCGTGAGGACGCACCCCGGCCCGTACAGATCGTGGCTAACTAGTGATGCATGACGATAGCTGAAGCTGTTCGGTGGTGTTTGCAATTACCCCAGTTTACAAACCAGCACATTACTACGTGTGAAAAATCTGCAAGCAATTTGTGGCAGCGGAGAGAGGAGAGGCACATGTATCCCAAAGGGCCCTGAGAGACTGGAGCTCAAGAGCTGCACGGAACGCACGGCACTCTGGGAAGAACCGCAGTTTAGGGTTAAGGCCTGCGAAATATCAACCCCAAATTCATCAGCTCATTTGTCAACACATTCCCAGGGACTAATGAGAGGAAATGGTTAAGGTGTGCTGCGCTACACGGTAGATTTGCACCAGCCGTTGAAACTCGACACTACCAGATACAAGTACAAAAGGAGAAAAGGAGATGAAAGATTAAATCTACAGAATGTGTTCCTTCCAACATACTGTGTTGAAACTGTGATGTCATACATGCACATGTTTTTTCTTTTCCGCTTGGCTAACAGGAGACACGTAATTGCACTAAACACAATGCAAACAATGATGGCTCGCTGATGAAAATCATTACTGCATAATTCCTTGAGTAGGTGTTGTAGCAAAGAATGTAGTTTAGCAAAAATAAACAAACAAAAAAGCCAGAGGCAAGAGACTTCATAATGAATGATGGATGAAGGAAGGCTGGCAATGATGTTCCTGCATGGCTCAAATGGCAGAGTCTAGCGCTAGCAACACCAAGGTCAGAGGTTCAATTCCCAGGGAATGCATGTGCAGACAAAATGTATAGCTTGAATGCACAGTAAGATGCTTTGGGGGGGAAAGTATCTGCCAAATGCAGCAAAATAATGTAATGACAAAATAGTTTAGGCTGGACATTCGCCACATTTATTCCTGGGATGGATGGATGGATGGATGTACAGACGGATGGATGTACAGATGGATGGATGGATGGATAGAACAGCTGGATGGATGGATGTACAGATGGATGGATGTACAGACGGATGGATGATGTACAGACAGACAGATGGATGAATAGATGGATGTACAGAGACGGACGGACGGATGGATGATATGGATGGATGGATGTACAGAGACAGATGGATGGATGGATGGATGGATGGATGGACAGACAGATGGATGTACAGAGACAGACGGACGGATGGATGGATGTACAGAGACAGATGGATGGAATAACTGGATGGATGGATGGATGGATGGATGGATGCATGGATGCATGGATGGATGGATGGATGGATGGATGGATGGATAGAAAACACTTAAAGTCACCATGGAATCAAATTTAAAATGACATTTTTTTTTTTTTTTTGTGGGGGGGGGGTTGCAGTATTTATTATAGATGTGCACATCATTAATTTTTTTAAATTCATGTGCACTCGTAAACTTTAGTCAAAATAACTTCCCCTCCCTCTTACAGTGACATCTCTTCTCTGATGATGTGTTTACTGGCTCGAGGGCGGGACAACCTGTCAATCACATGAGATCCACCAATAGCAAACCACAACCATCCAATCAATTCCCCATAGACAAAATCAAGTCCTGCCCTAGAGATTTTTTGATCAAGAAGCCATTTCACTCTACCATCTATAGTAGGTGAAAAACAATGTGTGACAAGAGTAGTATGTGCAAATTCACAATACTCATAAAAGAGTAGGCAAAAAGTACCTGGATAACCTGCTACCTCACATGAGGTCACATGATACATGACAACATGATGAATGTAGTATGTCCGGATTACATTCATACTATATAGAACATACTTTTTAGCAGTCGCAAAGTTCATACTTATATTGGGTGAACTGTCTCTTTAAATCCACTGCAGAAGGAGACGTCTGCAGACTGTCTGGGCCTGGTTATCAAAAGCAAAGATATGCAGGACTAATGATGTTTCCTGTGTTCTCCGTCATGCTCTGTAAGCAGTGCTAAGCCTCGGTTTGATTCTCAATGCACATGAAATCAGTGCTGTGGCGGTCGTGTGCATCGGGCCGTGCAGATAACGCTGCGGTATGTTGAAATCAGACACAAGTTAAGTAGGCTCAAGATTTCTGATAATGCCCTGACAATACAATTGGACAATAAAAAGATCTTCACCACCAGAGATTTTTTTTTTTTTTTTGTCATGATCTTTAATTCATTGTAGCAGTAGTGTATTGTAGTATTTTCCCATTCTTTATGTTAATAATGTAGCATTTTTTGGAGTTAATGGTAGTGGGTCATTGACGAATAAGGTTTTTAAAAGTGTAAAAAACATAATGGAGATATAACTCAAGTGTTAACAATGAGATTATGTGGTTTTTATAATCAATTATCACTGCTTTTGTCATTTATTACAAGATGGACAAAATCTCTCACCAAAAAAGTCATTTGGTTTAACCAAAATTTCGGTTTTACCGAATGTCACTTTTGGTTATAACGAATGACGGTATTTTCAAACAATGTTAACAGGGTGATATCTAGCTAGCTAGCTAGCTAGTTGATGTCACATCCTGTCACATGATATTGACCGCATGACTTGATCCAAAATGGTCCCTTTATATTGGTTACTCTGAATGACACCAATGAAATTCATTTTTCCGGATATTCTTTCTCATAACAAAGCAACGACTTCTACACATAATTTTAATACCATTTTGCACTATGTTGTATATGATGTTATAAAATCATGCAGGAATAAAAAAAAATATATACATTTATTACATTTTAAGATATTTTAATCACAAATTAAATGGCTGTATTGGCCTTTGGACAGTTAAACCGAATGACCTTTTGACACTTCAAAATCTTTAAAATACCTTTATATGTAGCAAAATATATTTAAAACCTTTTGGATTCAATAAAAGAGATCTAGTTGTACTACCTTACATATTTTGGATGTCATATCTTTGTTTTTTATTATTATTAAGGTCTTTGGAGCCTCCGCGAGCATGAGAGACTTTAAAAAACATTAAAAAAATCTAACCAATGTATATGTATATATATGTACATATTTGTACTTAAATAGCAAAAACAGAATGCAAACAAAAAGGGTAAGCAGCACATTAAATGTCTACAGTGTAACTGTGCTGACCGTCACCTCGAAGGCCGGATCTATGACATCATCCAGCTGCGCCGGCTCCGCGGCGTTCCGGCTCTGAGCGAGTCAAGCCGAAGGCACGGGTCTCTGCCTTGATTAAAACCCTCTGATTGGTTGGCAGAGAGACGTTGCATGCAAATGGATTAGTTGGCGTGCCAAAGCTGTGCCCATGAAGAACCTAGAATGAAGGAGATTACCCAGAGACCCGTTTTTAATAGCTTTAGCATCACGTATTAGGCTGAATACGTCGATAAATTGATTGCTGTGGTCGCAGTGAAATGAATTTAAATGAGAGCAGGCGAAAACTTAAAGCACACCCTGACACAGTTTAGAAGCACGACGTGGGACTCTGAAACAGGAACAGATGCCCCTGCAAACACACACACACGCAAATTCACACAGGCACTACAGTTGCCGAGTGTTGAACGCTTCGCAATCAAAGAAATAAAGGGGCAATCTAGCACACAAACAAGAGATTCCCCATCGCCGCTGCCAACAAACCGGGCCCTCCTCTCGCAGAACAAGGGATGCACTATTGACTAAATCCCCCTCCCCTTCTCGCTCTTTCTCTCTCTACTATTTTTCTCTCTTCAGTCGCCCCTCTGCCAGTCTGCGAGGCGTGTTGCCAACCCTTTCCACTGCCGGGCACTTTGCCCTGCCCTTTATGCAAATGCTTTACTGCCATCCCCAAATCACAACCCCTACTGTCTCCTTTCTGCTAGGTCTGTGGCACTCTGTCTGTCATTTTAAGCGGTCTTGTGTTGTCTCTGTTTAACACCTTCTAGATCTGTGCACGATGCCACACATCTTTCTGTTGCTTTAAAAACTCACTAATTATGAAGAGAACACATAACATGAACAAAAACTAAATCTGTTTTGTGTGTGTGTGTGTGTGTGTGTGTTTTAAATATCAAGAACTCTTTCTGTGCCACAAACATCTCTAAATGAAACTGAAAAAAGTAATGACTTTCAAACAGTTTCCTGAACACTCCCCTCTCTGTCATTGGTCAGACAAACAGATAGTCCCGCCCCCAAACGTGCACCATTGGTTGAGTCAATGTAGCTGTGTTAGGCTGGTTAAGATGGTAAAAAATGTTTTGGGGGATTAACTTACAACAGAGTTAATTTAGTATTATTTAGTGCTGTCAAATCGATTAATCGCAATTAATTGCAATAACATAAAAGTTTGTAAATATATAATATGTGTGTGTGTGTGTGTGTGTGTGTGTGTGAGACAGACAAACTTTTATGTTAGATACAATTAATCATGATTATATTGACTAAGTTACCAGTATTATTTTGTGCTGTCAAATCGATTAATCACGATTAATCACATCTAACATAAAAATGTGTGTGTGTGTATACACATATATTTACAAACTTTTATGTTAGATGCGATTAATTGTGATTAATCGATTTCACAGCAGTATTATTTCTTTTGTATACTATTATAGTATTTATCAATATTTTGAATTCTTTTATTTATTCTTTTATTATATTTAAAGTTTTAGTCATTTTGTTATGTTCTTTTGTCATTTTTATTGTCAAAATGATTAAGCAGCACAACTGTTTTTTTTTAATAAAATAAATGTTTCTTGAGCATCAAATCATATTAGAATGAATTCTGAAGGATCATGTGACACTGAAGACTGGAGTAATGGCTTATAAATGTCATACTTACAATTACCTTCGCACATTAATCTGGGATAAAGGAAACAAATACTTTAAAATTGAAAGTGAGTTTGAAACACTTTAATTGAACAATGTGATGTATTTCTAAGTGAAATAGGATATTCAATAAGAAACAAATGTAGGAAAGGACTTGATTAGGTCCATTAGGATTGATTAGATGGTGATAAAAACAAGTGTTTAAAAGGGGCCATGTCATGGACAACAGGATTTTCTTTTATTTTTTGAAACAAAAGAGTTCGGTCTACTATGTGGACGTGCTCTAATGTTCTATGCAAAACCCTCCCCTTGTTAAACATAGTAAAATGGGTGTGAAAAACGAAATTATGACAGTTTTACTGATTAGCATGGGAAAAACAGGCTACTGGTATGTGTGAGAAGGGAAAAAAGCACAGACAAAAAGAGAAAGTCCTAAATAAAGACCAATAGACGCTTCCTCTGCAGTCACCCTTATACAGGCAAAAAGGAGACTTGTGCCAACACACACACAGCCTGTGCAGGAAACCACTTACACACACACACCTGAGATATTAAACATGAATCCATCTATCCATCCATCCATCCATCTATATATCCATCTATCTATCTATCGATCTATCTACTGTTTATCTGACACAAAGGCTTTAATTTCATTTACCAGAGTACAATATAATCAAACACATTGTAACTTATATATTAGTACTTTCTAAAGTAATGAAAAATTAATAGTTTGTGCTCTATAATGGTCTGACACCAAAAGAGAAAAGTGTAAATGCTGAGGTCAGGCTGGAGTAAGAGATTTCAGTAGAGCGGTTCAACTTAAACACTCTCTTCCTATCGGTAAATATGACTGCCCACATCCCTTTCCCCGTTTCCTGCCGAAACTTCCTCCTGTTGAATTAATAAAGATACAGCAACTTCACCTCTCCAGGAAACCAGCGGACTGACGACAGACAGCAGTGGGAGGTAAACAAAACAAAGGAACCAGCAAACGTGAGAACTCACAATGCTTATCTGACGCATTAAATCAGAAGTTGGAAGGTCGGATAAAACAAAATAAGCACAGATGGATTAAATCTGACCACATTTCAAAGGTTGTGACCTGTAGTCAATAACATAGTTTTTAGCCTAAAGATTTTGGCCACACCTTGGAATTCAAGCAACAACATTCATTTATTTCTCAAAATGAGAGGGCAAAATTATTATTATTATTTTTTTTTTTTTGATATTCATACTTTTTCATTTATCAATTCTTTAATACCAGATTTTTTGATTAAACATATAGTACAATTTTTTTGCATAAATTACTCAACATTTTATCTTACAACTATTCATTCACAAGTTCCTAAGAACATAGTTTTTTTTCTTTTGGACTATGTCTAACAAGAATTTAGAGTGTTATCTCACAATCACGACTCTGTATAAATATAACAATAATAGTAATAGTGCTGTCAAATCGATTAATCATGATTAATCGTGATTAATCTCAACTAACAAAAGTTTGTAAATATGTGTGTGTGTGTGTGTGTGTGTGAGAGACACGATATATATGTATATATATATACACAAACACATTATGTAAACAAACCTTTATTTTAGATACGATTAATCACGATTAATCGATTTGACAGCACTAAATAATAATACAAGTATAAATATAAATAAATATTAAATAATATTTCTAACTATAATACTAAATAATATAAGTATAATATGAATAAATATAAAACATATTCTTATTTTTTTAACACTAAAAAATCAGAAAAATTTTAATCTTAAGTTTGGTGGGCAATAATAATAATAATAATAATAATAGTGCTGTCAAATCAATTAATCGCATCTAACATAAAAGTTTGTATATATATGTGTGTGTGTGTGAGAGAGACGCGCACACACACACACACACACACACACATATATACACACACACACACATATGTAAACACAAACTTATGTTAGATGCGATTAATCGATTTGGCATCACTAAATAATAATACAAGTATAAATGAAGAGTTAATTTGCAAAAACTGATAAACGCCACTTTTTAAAAAAAAAATGAACTGACTGTGGTGCGTTATTCTCCACATATAGCACATTCTGAACCCTAAATGCGTTTTGTCAGAAAAGCCGGTTTTGTCCACTGTCAAGGCATCGCGAGTTCACGCTGTTTGTGTACAGAAACCGATAAGTCCGTTTTAGCGAATCAGCGTGCAGTATTCAGGTCAGGTGACAAGGCTTCTAGTCACTTCAAAAAGACGCACTAGCTGAGGGGAGTTTCGTCAAAGCTGATTAAAAGTGATCAAGGATTTATAATTTCGACTCCTGCAACTCCTTGTACACTGTACACATCTTACATGCTGAACCCTTGGTTGTCCTTTTGCGTATGTGTGTGTGCGTATGTATGTGCCGATCTATCAGTGTGTGTGTGCACGTTTGTGTGCACACGTGTGATTGAGTGTATGCAATTACAAAGCAATTACTTGGTTTTGTTTAATTCTGAAACATGAAATGTGGAGTTATCTGCTTTTGCCAAAAAACAAACTTTTAATATATATAAAAAAACATACTTTCAATGAACTTTAATTTAAAGTTATTATTACTTAATCAAAACAACCCAACTGCAGTTTGATTGATATTACTTGGAATGCACAATTTAAAAAAAAAAACATGTTTTGTGAGAATTAATAAAAAATCTGTTTTTGCAAATGAACTCTTGAAATATAAATAAATATTAAATATTTCTAACTATAATACTAAATACTTAATAATAAAACACACTTTTTAACACTAAAAAAAATCAGTAAAATTTAATCTCAAGTTTGGTGGGCAATACTGACAGAGTGAAATGAATAAAGCCATGGATCAAGACTTAGTAACAGAGTCTCTCTCTCTTTGGCTCTCTAGAGGGGCGTAATTGGGTTACAGAGCACAACCACACCATTGTTTTTACAGTGGATGGATTGTACCAGCGACATGCCATTCTCACAACAAACGTATTTTAAGTCCGACGGCATTTCGTTTGTTTGGCCGTTATTGCTGTCGTGCCGCTTACTTCACTAAGATCTTAGAGGAGGAAGATGTTGGTCTTCAAACATTGTAAAGTGCCCCTAACTGATGTATTATGTTTATGATGTATTTGTATACTTTACAGACCAAGGCCAAATGCGATACTCCTATATCAAGTAACAAAATTGTGCATAAACTTCTCATGTTATAACCAAAGCAAACTTGCAGCACTTCACCGGACGCTACAGGCTGCATCTCATTAGTGGGAAAACGACACTTAACGGCTGAACTATAAGGATGTTTGACCGGATCAGGTTTTGCACATACAAAATGTTTGACACACGGCAGTGGAGATTCTTCACACGGGACTTTCGATTAAAATGAGGTTGGATTTTCATGCGTGCTTGTAGCTGCACTTGATCTCTCACTTGTGGTTTCCAACTGGCTGTGTGGAAACGGCCTGTTTTCTGGGCCCTGTGCGTTCCTCTGCTTTCACATATGGCTCCTATTCCACATGTATTTATCAGAGCTACGTCAGGCTGTCTGCAGCTGGGTGGAGAGTGCCGTGGAAAGATAGAGCAAGACAAAGAGGCCAATAAATACTGAGAAAGCAGTCCATGCCAACTAGATTTTTACATTTTCTGAAGAATATGTAAGAGATGCTCGTGCAAAAGTTGCTGCTAAAGTCTTATGGGTCTTTTGCAGTTGCTAGGGCATTCTGTGTGGTTGTTAGGGAATTTCTATGTTGCTAAGTGGTTGCTAAAGTGTTCTGGATGGTTTCTAGGATGTTGCTAGGTAGTTGCAAGAATGTTTGGCAGACGCTAGAATGGTCTAGATGGTTGCTAAAGTGTTCTAAATGGTTGCTAGGGCATTGCTAGGTGGTTGCTAAAGTGTTCTGGGTGGTAACTATTGCATTACTTGGCAGATGCTATCACGCTAAAAAAATATGTGGTTGAAAAATGTTCTAAATGGTTGCTATGGCATTGTTTGGTGCTTGCTAAATTGTTCTGGGTTGTTTCTATGGCATTGCTAGGTGAAGGCTAGAATGTTACTGTTACTATGGTGTTACTAGGCAGATGCTAAAAATAGGTGGTTGTTAAATGTTCTAAATGGTTGCTAGGGCATTGCTAAGTGGTTGCTAAACTGTTCTGGGTGGTTACTATGGCATTGCTAGGCAGATGCTATCATGCTAAAAAATAGGTGGTTGTAAAATGTTCTAAATGGTTGCTATGGCATTGTTTGGTGCTTGCTAAATTGTTCTGGGTTGTTTCTATGGTATTGCTAGGTAAAGGCTAGAATGTTCTGAATGGTTGCTAAAGTGTTCTGGGTGGTTCTGGGTGGTTACTATGGCATTGCTAGGTGGTTGCTAAATTGTTCTGGGTTGTTACTACGGCATTGCTAGGTAAAGGCTAGAATGTTCTGAATGGTTGCTAAAGTGTTCTGGGTGGTTACTATGGCGTTGCTAGGTAGATGCCAGATGGTTGTAAAATGTTCTGAATTGTTACTATGACATTGCTAGGTAGATGTTCTAGGTGGTTGTAAAACCTTCTAAATTGACCGCACTGTTACTGTGACCATAAATTGTTACTATGGCATTGCTAGGTAGATGCTAGAATGTTCGTGGTCGCTAAAGGCTAGAACATTCTGAATGATTGCTAAAGTGTTCTGGGTTGTTCTGGGTGGTTTCTATGGCATTGCTAGGTAAATGCTAGAATGTTCTAGTTGGTTGCTAAGTGTTCTAAATGGTTGCTAGGGCACTGTTCAGTGCTTGCTAAACTGTTCTGGGTGGTAACTATGACTTTGCTAGGAAGATGCTAAAAAAGGTAAAGGTAGTTGTAAAATGCTCTAAATGGTTGTTATGGCATTGCTAGGTGGTTGCTAAAGTGTTCTGGCTGGTAACTATGGTGTTGCTAGGCAGATGCTAAAAACAGGTGGTTGTACAATGTTTTAAATGGTTGCTAGGGCATCGCTAGGTGGTTGCTAAATTGTTCTAGGTTATTACTATGGCATTGCTAAGTAAAGGCTAGATTGATCTAAATGGTTGCTAAAGTGTTCTGGGTGGTTACTATGGCGTTGCTAGGTAGATGCCAGATGGTTGTAAAATGTTCTGAATTGTTACTATGACATTGCTAGGTAGATGCTAGAATGTTCCAGATGGTTGCTAAATTGTTGTGGGTTTGATATAGCGTTGCTAGGCAGATGCTAAAAATAGGTGGTTGTAAAATGTTCTAAATGGTTGCTAGGGCATTGCTAAGTGGTTGCTAAACTGTTCTGGGTGGTTACTATAGTGTTGTTAGGCAGAAGCTAAAATAGGTGGTTTTAAAATGTTCTAGGTTGTTACAATGGCATTGCTAGGTAAATGCTAGAATGTTCTAGATGGTTGCTTACCAACCCAAGTCAAACAAGCCCAATCAAAAATGTATACAGATATGACTCAGTTGCTCTTTCAATGTCTATAAATTACATTTTTCTCACATATTTTACAACTTACCAGGTGAAAATCAAATGTCCAAACGTATAAAAAAAAGTATCAGAAAACCTCTCCTCAAAAAAACACAATTGTTCATGTCTGAAGCACAAACGGTGCGGGGCGAGTTGCACACACAGACAGTTTAATACTCAGAGGTTTGTTTAAATTCATCTACACATTTAAAGAAAATAACCCAGTTCAAATAACAATCTCTGAGTTCAGGTCAAACAAGGATACGATAGCCCTAAAAATCCTAAAATGTCTGTTGTTTGCAGCTCTCGGATCATTTTTATATGTCGTCTTGGGGTTAATTCAACCGCACACTTGGCCACAGGACTCGAGCGAAAGGGTCCAAATGACTTCCTGGCTTCTGCGAGACTCCCGGAGCTTCAGCCAATGCCGTTCTAACTTTAGTATGGAAATAAAAAAATGACATATGAAAGCAAACACAAGCGAATGTAAGGAAGGAGATATGGAACTTTTCTTGGACAGCCCGTCTTTTCTTTGTTTGTGTAAGTCACGGCACATGGTAAATGTCATCCTGCATTATGCTGCCGCATGATTTGTATTTCGTTTATACTTCTCTTGAAAACGCCCAAAGCCCGCCAGGAGGACGGGTGAACCAAGGTGAGGTTACTGTTGGTTCCCTACATTCAAATTTTAAGACAAAATAGGGAAAATGCCTCTAAACTACAAGAGTACAGTCATATGAGAAAGACATTGTTCTTAAAGAGATGAATCAAAACAGGAATAAAAACAGCTGGACATCTGGTTATCTTTGAGGGAAACGGTCGGATAGGGAACAGAGCATTTCTACCTGACCTGTTTGAAGCGTGGAGCCATGATTAGTCTAACACACACTCCATCACCAATAGGGAGCCACAAATGTGATATCATGAGCTAACTTGAGATCAGGCCAGATCCTATTCCAGATGAAATGTAGAGGGACATTAAATGAATCTGTCCCAGAGCAGGTCATTAACAAATGTGCACAAAGCTATAAAGTCTGTTTGTTCTTTTGTGTGAATTACATATAACATTACGTACACAAACACAAATACTACTAGCTATGCAAACGCAATTTCATGCAATTTCCAAAATGTGTCAAAATGCAAGAACACAACACTAGTGCACTTTGCATTTGCATTCTTCGCACTAACGGGCATTAGTGTAAAGCGTCTTCTTCGACTGTCAGATTCAAGAGAATGTAGCGAGCTGAATAAATTGAGATTGCAAATGCAATTGCTTAACTTGAACTAAGGCAAAATGTCCGAAATCGCCCCCTATACCCTTAAAGGGGTCCTTGATTATGATTTCACTTTTTTAACTTTAGTTAGTGTGTAATGTTGTTGTTTGAGCATAAACAACATCTGCAAAAACATGATGCTCAAAGTTCAATGCAAAGGGAGATATTTTCTTTTAAAGAATTCTCTGTTTAAAGACTACAACAAATGGCTGGTAAGGATTACAATGAGCTTCTTCCCAGGTTGGTGATATCACAAACCCCAAAATTTACATAAACCCCGCCCCCGGGAACATGCAACAAAGGGGGTGAGGCCATGTTGGGCTGCTTTAGAGAAGAGGAAGAGTTGTTGTAGTAGATTGTTGTTACCATGCCGTCATTTTATGCCGGACTGCTTCACAAACGAGGGTCAATTCAACGCTGGATTTGCACAAAAGATTAACATGACGACACATGCTAGTCGATGAGTTCAATCAACTCCACAGCATCTACATAAATGTATCCACTAACCGTTCAGAAACATCCAGTTGTAACTTCTTTCTGAGTCTCTCCATCAGTGTCCGACTCCGGTTTGAACAATGAAAGGCTGAACACAATCGTCATTTTGGCTGCGTGAGATTCTCCAGCTTTGTTGTTGCTGAGCAACCGAAGCGAGCTGTTAAAGCTCCGCCCTCTTCTGGAAAGGGGGCCAGGAGCAGCAGCTCATTTGCATTTAAAGGGACAGACACAAAAACACCATGTTTTTGCTCACACCCAAATAGGGCAAATTTGACAAGCTATAATAAATGATCTGTGGGGTATTTTGAGCTGAAACTTCACAGACACATTCTGGAGACGCCAGAGACTTGCATTACATCTTGTGAAAAGGGGCATAATAGGTCCCCTTTAAATAGGGCACTATTTGAGGTGACAGCCATTTGTAGTGGTGTCCGAAACCATAGTGAACATTATCAAGTGCACTCATTCAATCCCACAATGCACTGCAATAACGAGTGTACAACCAATGTACGCTCAACGGCTAGATAATACCCATAATGCAGTGTGAGAGTCCCGCGTCTGACCAGAAGATGGCGCCCGCAGCTGAATCATCCATGCATTTTCCAAACCACTGGTCCGACGTGGGTACGATATAATATCATAGAAGTATAAATTCCCTTTTAATTGATAATTAAATTGTTTAATTAAAGGTTGTACATAGTTTCCATAAATCTTTTCATTTCTACTGGAGCTGCCAGTTTGCTAAGTTTCAAATGATTATTAAACAGCAAGCACAAACTATGCAAAAGCGCCAGCCCTTCCGGCGCACTCAGTGTCTGAATTCCTCACTCATTTTTATTCACTCCTGTAATATTAGTGGACTAATGTAAGGAATAGTGAATGAGGCTATAGAATTATATGAATATGAATTGAGGAAGCAAAATGGATGCAGAATAGCTATTTGAATTTGAATGTAAGGAAGTAAAATGAAAATGAACTGAAATGCAAAGAAATCACTTCACTAATTTTTAACTAGAAAAGATTGTTAAGAATATTGGCTTTGTTTAAATGAAACAATATGTATATTTTTAAATGTTTGTAATAAACAATTGTTTTAAAAATGATTTGTTAATGTTTTTGAAAGTCTCTTATGCTCACCAAGATTGCATTTATTTGATCAAAAATACAATAAAACAGTAATACTGTGAAATATTACTAATATTACATTTTAAAAATAACTTTCCTATGTATATATACAGTATGGGATGGCAAGATAATAATATAGACATTTAGACTGAGATACTGCATGGCTTGGTTGCTCTTTCATGTCTATAATATATATGTAAAAAAGGTAAATGTGAATCAATAAATCCATCACTTATGATGAATGTCTTTGATTTACAATTCAGTTAATTCCTTTTCTTGTCACTCCCATTCAGATTCCCAACTTCCTGTGAGGTATGTCCAATTCAAACTCACACTCATGATTTCAAAATGAGCCAATACATGCATGTGTTTTTAATGGAGTCATTTCATGCTAGTCATTTAAACCTAATGGACATCATATTCAATGTAAAAGAAAACTGAAACTAGTACCCAAATATTGCAGCGTAACTTGCGTCCAAGGTATGAGACTGCATGGATTTCGGTCATAACATCCTTCTGTAAAACTTGGGACAGATGATTAACTGTTTGGTAGAGCCACACAATGTCATAGTGGTGCAGGGCGGCAACTTTTTTATTGCATTTATTCTACCCTACATAGAGCCTGTCAGAAAAAGCCTGTGGCCTGCAACCACTGCCAGCAGACGCTCACAGGAATCCTGTCCGCGCAAACACACACACACACACCCTCCCTCGCTCGCTCGCTCGCGCTCTGTTTGCTCACAGCTGCCGGGCCTCCTCAGGGTTCATGCGAGGTAAAGATATGCTATATTATGCAACCGTGTATAGATTTTCCACCACTGGAGGTTGGCCAACTTCCTGCTCGCTCAGAGACAGGCGACGAGAGCTGCCGCGCTTTATTCCCGCCAGCAACAGGCAGCGATTCCTTGCAGGACTGGTTGGCTAAACAGCACGGAGCGCCATGCCATGTGGCCAGGAGTAACACTCCACACACGGTTGTTTACGATCTGCTGTCTTTCCTCGCTGCTGCTTTCTGTTTTCATGCAATTCTGAAACATTTGCATGCTGATCATTCGGGTTGATGTGCAGCGATTCAGTGAGTTCTGACAGACTCTGCAAAAGGAAAAAAAAAAAAAAAAGGAGATGCAGCTTTCCTCTCACACCTCCACACCCACCAAACCCCCAAGACAGGAAAACTGTCTCTGGCTGCACGGTTAACTCATAAGACGCTCGCTCTTGGCCACTCTCAAAATACCTGTGGGTGAAATGGGCTTTAGTAACGTCCTGTTGTGAAGTAATTTATGTTTTAGTTAATGATTTTTCTCAATAATCTTATCTGAGATGAGGGTTTATGACTGTAGCTCATCAGAGGTCACAGACTCACTGCTAAAACTCTTTTTGAACTGAAAGTTTTGCTGCTTCATTTAGCCACATCTGTCTTGATGGAACCTTGTTTCAACCTGACTAAAATTAAAAAGGTAATTGTAACATTATTTTTCACAATTATGATTTTGTAACATTATTTTTCACATTGAGATTTTATATTTCTTACAATTGCAACTTTATTTTCCTACAACTGTGACTATTTCTCACATTGAAACTTTATATTTTTAGAAAAACGTTTTATTTCTCACAACTGCAGCTTCATTTCTCATAATTGTGTAACCCCTCCTGTTCGAACCGCCCGCTCTAAGCGGGACTCGAACCCCGGTCCGCCGGCATGTGAGTCGGGCACTGTAACAAGTAGGCTAAAGACTGCAGTCTCTACCGTCAGTCACTAGAGCGCCTCTTGAGATCAGAGGAGTGAGGTTTACACGCACGGCACTTACCGGCCAACGTCCGTTACACTCACCCCCCTAAACCTCACTCCCATCCGGGTCACGGCACCAATGTAACCCCTGCTTTACGGCTGTTATCGGCCAACATCCGTTACACTCAACCCCCTAAACCTCACTCTGATCTGGGTCACGGCACCAATGTAAACCCTCCTGTCCAAACCGTCCGCTCTGAGCGGGACTCAAACCTGACATTGGAGTCAGGCACTCTAACAAGGAGGCTAAAGACCACAGTCTCTAGCATCAGTCGCTAGAGCATCTCTTGAGATCAGGAGAGTGAGGTTACAATTGCAACTTTCCATCTCATGATTCTGACTTAATTTCTCATGATTTAGACTTTATTTCTCACATTAAGACTGCATTTTTTTCAGAACAGCGATTGTATTTTAGTTGACACAGTCAATTTTATATTACAGAGCAATGACAATAATGCATAATTAAGACAAACTAAAAATTTGTTTCTATGGTATTCTGGGATTCTACACCCCTCCCCAGTTGTGACGTTCTGGTCTATAGAAATATTAATATCTGAAAGATTTTGATTGCAAACTTTGGTAAATCTTTGACACATTGTTGAGATCTCTTCTGAAACTCTAAAAAAGGCCAGTGTGAGATTAGTCTTATTCTTGGAGAGAAGCATAAAACATACAACCTTCATTTAATCTTGATATGAAATGGCATTCGCATCTCATTTTTCTTCCTTAATGTGACGTTCAACAAGAAAACATGAAAGACAGGATTTGATTTCATTCACTGGGAAAAGATTGAATGACGATGAAGACTTAGAATTGCATACTAGGTGATTAAAGGGGCTGAATAAGTTTTGTGATGTCAGGCGAAAAAAGTAATTTCAGAGGCAGAGCAAGTTATTGCATTTTGATGAAAGATTAAGATTTGGATTAATGTGCTGCAATGAATCATACACAGAAACAGCAGGAATGTACTTTAAAAAGATAAACAGGTCAATTTTCATAGCATGTTAAATTGTATCATATTGCTTTCTAGGAGAAACAGTTGGGATACAGAGCTTTTCTTATTCGCAGCACAAAAAAGAAATCTGGAACTCTTTAGGAAATCAAAATCATCTCCAGACAATCATATTCCTTGACAATCTAAACAATAAACAGTCAATCACAGCTGTAAGGTGTAATGCATGTGTGCAACTGTGGGCGTGGCCAGTTTCATAGGAAATGAGCTAATGTGATGCATGTTGACAGTCAGAGGTTGTGGAGGCCATATGGGTGAAGAGTCAGGCGAGGATCTGGCACACGTGGCAGTGCTTTCTTGCATGCGCTGTGTCGGTGCCGGCCGTGATATGTGCAGTTGCCACCAGATTGACACGGATGAGTAAAGAATGCACACCTGCGTCTCATGCGCTTAAGTGTGTGCAGGTGCGAGGGTGCGTACACGTGTTTTTGCGTCCAAATGCATTATGCATGAGGGGAGAGTGTTTTAAATTTGCCTTCTTAATTGACAAAGAGATGAAAAGTAGAGGAAGGAAATGAAGAGAAACAATGAAAGTTTGTCTGGAGTTGTGCATGATTTAGAACTGAATTGACAATGCCTTCATTTCAGTTTAACAGAAAAAGATGTGAAATTTTAATTCTGGAATTTGAGTTGAATTTGAACTGAAGTAGCAAACAGGATGCAGAATTGTGATTTAAACTGATTAGAAAGAAGTAGAATTAAAATTATTCTGAATTGTTTTTAATCATATAATTATGTAATTATTTACATGTAATTATTAACTAGAAAAGCAAAGTTTGTTAAGACACTTTGAATGTAGGCTTGACGATGGATGGATGGATGGAATGACTATGGATGGAATGACTATGGATGTATGAAACGGCTGGATGGATGGATGGGTGATGGATGGATGGCACGACTGAATGGATGGATGAATGGATGGATGGATGGATGGATGATGGATGGATGGATGGATGGCACGACTGAATGGATGGATGGAACAACTGGATGGATGGATGGCACGACTGGATGGATGGATTGAACGACTGGATGGATGGATGGATGGATGATGGATGGATGGCACGACTGAATGGATGGATGGATGGATGGATGGATGGATGGATGGAACAACTGGATGGATGGATGGATGGCACGACTGGATGGATGGATTGAACAACTGGATGGATGGATGGCACGACTGGATGGATGGATGGATGGATGGATGATGGATGGATGGCACGACTGAATGGATGGATGGATGGATGGATGGATGGAACAACTGGATGGATGGATGGAACGACTGGATGGATGGATGGATGGATGGAACGACTGGATGGATGGATGGATGGATGTTTTTCTACACTAATTCCAGACTTGTTTGTTATAAATAATCTGATCTTTTCATTTTAATCCATCATATTTTAAATCTAAAGATAAAATCATCAAAAGCTATTCAGTTAAAAGTAAAATAATTTAATTTGTAAAACAATTAAATGGATTATCCTAAAAATCAATAAGTATAATTAATAACAATTTAATACTTATTAATTATTTAATATAAAACCCATTTGTAATAAGCAAATAAAATAATAATAATTCATAAAAATGTAAATAAAAATAAACATTTGACTTTAAATAAAAATAATAACTTTCTCAATAATTACCAATAAAATGAATAATTAATATTCATACCACCCACTCTTACTGACTGGTGTGCAGAGTCTGCATTAAGATCAGTGCATTTCAGAACTACATCAAGCTTTTATAGTGTCCTTTGGCCTTGACCTCCGGCTGCGTCTCATAATAAGCATATCGGCATGTTAAACATCTAGGGCGTTTGATCCGTCCCGCTGTGGTCCGTCATGAAGTGGCATTTAAACAAAAACAAAGTAAAATAAAGAGAAAATGGACAGAGATGGAACCAACGGTGCACAAAGCCAGAGTGGGAAAATTTGCCTAGCAACACCGCGAAGCAAACCCATGCCAACACTGGCATAGCCATCCAACGAAACCATCCCCGCCCATAAACCCGGTCCGAAAAGCACACTATCCTACACTCTTAAAAAGGGGGTTTGCCATAGAAGAACCATTTTTGGTTCCCCCAAAAACGTTCACTTTTTAAAAGAACCTTTTTTTTTCGAAAGAACCTTCTTCCATTTATAAAGAACATTTTGTTCAATGGAAAGATTCCATATATGTTAAAGATTCTTTATGGAACCATCAATGCCAATAAAGAATTATTTATTATTTTAAGAGTGTAGAGAAAACCCCATGGTTTAGGGATGCATTCAATGTAAACGCACGATTGCGATGTCTATCAATCCATCTCTAGGTTCCAAGCCCTCAGACAGCTGCTATAGGAATCATTTCGTCCTGTTTGAAGGACTGAGGCCTGCTCTGTTTTCACAAAGATGGTTTTGATCAGCTCCGTTAGCCGACCATATAAAACCTACGTTTCACGGCTTATGTATATGCGAGCTAAATTATGTAATTTGCGTTCGAGTGTGTGTTCCATTACCATAGCAACAGCACAACATATCAGCAAGCACAGAGCCGCAGCGGAGCTACGGGCACTGCCAGGCCGCTGCCAAGGTCTAATCCATGCCAGGAGTGACATGAGCGAAGGGAAAGGGAGGAGGACACACACACACACACACACACACACACACACTGGATATCCTCCTATTCTTTTGGCTGGAGACTCCCATGGCAATGGCAGTAGGAATCCATTCTCCACGGATACTGGGACAGCTGTGCAGATAGTAGATGAGAGCCGATTGGTTTGGGCCTTTCTGCATTAAAGCTTAAGATAAAAACTAGGTACTTTATTCTAGGTCGGCCTCTTCCGTGCCAACATGCATCTGATTCAGACCGGCTTTGTGTTTCCCACCACCTAATATAGTGAACGGCAGAATAAAACAGCTCTTTGACACATTTATTATGTCCATTATGGACTGAAAATGTCCTCCGGTGTTTGTCTCACTATAAAACTTGACATGTTTCTTTGAAGGGTCTTTTTGTGGGGAAAAAAGTGAGGAAATGACTTGAGTTGAGAGAGTATGTGATAAGTGGCAATAACCTTACAGGGGTTATATAATGAAAAATCAGGTCAAAAAAAGGGAAACTAATCTGCAAAAATTTTACTGGATTTATGATCTTAAAAACCTAAATATATTAATGACCATCCACATTTACAGGTGTTCAAAAACTAAGTAAGCTAAACTAAAAATATTGAACCGAATGTAAAAGCTTAAAGGGATAGTTCACCCAAAATTGAAAATTATCCCATGATTTGCTCACCCTCAACCCATCCTAGGTGTATATGACTCTCTTCTTTCATATGAACACAATTGGAGATTTATTTAAAAATGTCCTTGCTCCTCCAAGCTTTATAACGGTAGTGAAGGGAGAGATTTTGAATCCAAAAAAAGTGGATCCATCTATCATAAAAAATAATCCATACAGCTCCAGGGGGTTTATAAAGGCCTTCTGAAGCGAAGCGATGGGTTTTTGTAGGAAAATATCCATATTTAATACTTTATAAACTATATGTAACTTCTGGCAGAAGGCTGTACGCATCGATTTGCAGTGGAAGAGTGACCTCTGACCCCTGACGCAACTATCCCTTTAAAGGAAAATGAAAATTCTGTCATTATTTACTTACCCTCATGTCGTTCCAAACCCGTAAGACTTTAGTTCATCTTCGAACCAAAGTCTTAAAATGAAGATATTTTTAATGAAATCTGAAGACATTTTAGTCCCTCCATTGACAGCTACACAACTACCACTCTGGCGCTTCAAAAAGTTCATAAAGAGATCATAAAACTAATCCATATGAATTGAGCGGTTTAGTCCAAATTTTCTGAAGAGACTTGAAAGCTTTTTATGAACATATTGAATTTAGGCTTATATGAATTAGATTTATGCGTCAAAAAGGTAGTTGTGTAGTTGTCTATGGAGGTACGGAAAGCTCTCAGATTTCATCAAAAAGATCTTAATTTGTGTTCTGAAGATGAACGAAGGTCTTACAGGTTTGAAACGACATGAGGGTGAGTAATTAATGACAGAATTTTCATTTTGG
The DNA here is from genome assembly GCA_037950665.1 of Hypophthalmichthys nobilis. Classification (NCBI taxonomy): domain Eukaryota; kingdom Metazoa; phylum Chordata; class Actinopteri; order Cypriniformes; family Xenocyprididae; genus Hypophthalmichthys; species Hypophthalmichthys nobilis. The sequence goes on along the minus strand of CM075475.1, from coordinate 37,643,640 downwards.
AGTGAACTAACCCTTTAAGAACTGGTCATAAACCCAAATGCATGGACTGCTATTCTGAGTAATGGGATGAGCGTTTCTCCGTCTGTGTGTAGTTACAGCACTGGACCGTATCATTCATTCATTCATATCATCCAACCCTGCCTGATTTCCTTTCTTCTGCGAAAGACAAATGAGAAAGTTTAAAAGAGGAAATGTTAATATGCACAGGTGCCAAAATGACAACTAAGCACCATAACATTAGTCCATATGACTATATTCCAAGTCCTCTGAAGCCATATGAGAGTTTTGTGCGAGGAACCAATTGAAATGTACATTTATTTGCTGAAAATGTTCCCTTTTATCACAGCTCTTAAATCGCATTTGCATTTGAAGATTTTCAGCAAATAATGCATTAAATATCAATTCAGTCCTCAATTCAAAAGACTAGGAATATAGAAACACCGTGCTTGTTTCTTACCAGTTTCATTTATGTTTGATCGTTGACAAATATGCTTCACATTAAGTTTATTAGTGTTTAGTTGTAAGTTAAAAATGTCTAATTCAAATGGACGGAAATTTTATATGCAATTCGAATAAATAAATCTTACATTTTTTTAGTTGATGGACTACTTTTATGATGCTGCCCTTTTTTGACAGCCTCCATTCTAATTTACTTTCAATTTGTTTTTAAAAAAAGAAAAGCTAAAACATTGTGCTAAACTCCTCATTTTGTGTTTAACAGAGGATGAAATGCCATATAGGTTTAAAAAGACATGAGAAAATGACAAAATTAAAAACTATTCAATTAAAAGCATGACAGAAAAACACATGTGAAAGAGAAACTAAACCAGGGATGTTTCAGAGCAAGTAAGTGTAAGTGCAGCTCAGGGAAATAAATACGATATGATCCTGTTGTCTCTGAACACTGCTATGGAATGTCTTTGTTTGTGGTCTTTTATTATTGTTGATCGTACCGTGGGTGAAGGGGAGCTTTGACAGTCGGCTAGGGGACACGGCTGACGCCCCATGAGAATGAATAAGTAAAAGGAACAGAGTGTCCCTGTGCCCGTCTGGCATTGTAACCGTCCCTCTCTCCGTCTCCGTGCCATGAAACCAGCTCGACTCAACGCCACTGGACACCATTTGGACAAACGCGAGACTCCGGTTTCACCGGCAGACTGCCTATCACATGAGCGCACAATACCATCACGGCCCTCTGAAGTGAAACGCAAGATCAACTAGTTGTCCTCTTCAAACGTCGCTCCCCCGTGCTCCGTCTGAGAATTTCAACAGGAACAAAATCTTTGATCATCAAATCGCAACATGTGATGCTGTCCTATTTATCAATAAAACAATATTCATAAGTGAAAATCACTTCTAAATCAAGGGTCCTGCGGTGCGAGACGCTATAAATGACAAAATATACAAATTCTTGCATTATTGTAAAACATTCAGGGTTTTTCTTTTATATGAATTCAAATGCTTTACAGAAAATTTGCACTTTTAAAAATTAATTTCACATCAGTATGACCAAGTGAAGACAAAAGGGTGATAAAAACAAAAGTGAAAAATGTCAAAGAAATGGTGACAAGAAGCATCACACATTGCCTCTTCAAAATATAAACTTTCTAGCTATATAAATATGTTCGTATGGAAAGTATATATAAAAATATAATTAATAAAAAAGTGTGCGTGTGTGTAATACTCCAGTCTTCAGTGTCACATGATCCTTCAGAAACCATTGTAATATACTGATTTAATATCAACGTTGTAAACAGTTGTGCTGCTTTTTTTCCCTTTTTTTTTTTTAACTTTTTTCAGAATTCTTTGATGAATAACAAGTTAAAAAAAAGAACAGCATTTATTTTAAATATAAAAATTTTGTAACAATATACACTACCATTCTGTAATAAATCTTTTTTTTTTTTTTAAAGAAATTAATACTTTTATTCAGCAAGGATGTGTTAAATTGAGAAAAAGTGATAGTAAAGACTTATATTGTTAGAAAAGATTTCTATTTTGAATAAATGCTGTTCTTTTTAACTTTTTATTCATCAATGAATCCTGAAAAAAGTATCACAGGTTCCCAAAATATATTAAGCAGCACAACTGTTTCCAACATTGATAATAACTGAGTATGACATCAGCATATTAGAATGATTTCTGAAGGATCATGTGACACTGAAGACTGAAGTAATGATGCTGACAATTCAGCTTTGATCACAGGAATAAATAATATTGTATTAAGTGTATTAAAAGTGTACTAAATAATCTTCCTATACATATTCACATATGGTATTTATATAGTTCTCCAAAGAGCAAGTAAGAGCAATAGTTTCTTCCCGCACTTTTGCCATAAAAAAACAAGCTGTTACCATGGTAAAATGTCCACAAAAACATGTTAATACTTTCTTGTAAGCATGATTCTGCCACTGGTGACTTAGAAAGGCTAAGAAACGGGTAGATTGGGTAGACAACCAGCCCCTCACCATGGTCCTGCGACGCTCCCTAATCCTGTGATAAAACCACTTGAGCTTCAGCATTAGGAAAAAGAAGGACAAGAATGAACGAACAAGAAAGAATTCAAGCTTAAAGACACAGTTGCATGTGAGTAAATCAGAAAGTGAAAGATGATGAAAGTATTAAAGTCTGAGATATCAAAGCAGTGTCTTGATTCAGACTGTGGCTCCATCAGATTTTAATCCCGAGAGCAGCTGTTCCAACTCATTTTCCAGGCCTGGGGAGCGAGCGATACCGGAGCATCTAGAGTGACTCTAGAGTGACTAAGTCAGGTTTGGGGAGAAAGTTAAGCCTGTCATGGCCAAACGGCCTCATCCATCTCAGCCCGAGATGTTGATTTGGCCGAATATGCACAGATATTCTTCGCCGCTGATTAAAGTTTTCTGAAGCGAGATACAAAAGTTTTCTCCTCAGCTCTGTGTAAGATGCGTAACGGTCATAAAAATGGCTGCAAATCAAATCCACAGGATTCACAAAAGTTACAACTGCTAGTTTAGCTAGTTTTAGTTTTACTGGTGTTGATTAATAGTGATTTTTGCACGCTGGTCTATTTGGATTTTTCTCAAATCATGGTGAAAAATAATATTAATTGCTTTCAAAAATATATTATATAAAAATTAGAGATGCACCGATACTAAATTTCTCCACCGATACCGACAGCAAATTATTCAGAGTGAAATCTGCCGATACCGACAGTTTGGGTGTTCTGCCTTTTATACCTTCTTTTAAATTAATGATAATTTCATTATAATTAATAATCAATCATTGTATTTTTTTAATTATTGTATTTTGAAAGAAATGCAAATAAAAACTTTATTCTCTCCATTTCATCAACTTGTTTCAGAGTATCAGTTATAAACAAACACATTACTCAAATTAATATTAACACACATTAACTAAATTCTGAAGATTAAATTAATATTTCTTAACTTTCTGAATGTTATTAATTCACATAATTACTATTATACTATTATTATTTATCAGCCAATACCGATTATTGGCCGATATATCGGTGTATTTTTAATTAAAATAATTTTAAAATGTCGAAAATCGGTGCTTAGCTCGATTCTGTGATTTTTATTTGGTCACTGTAAACCCTAATGCTCAAAATAATTAATTGGTTTGAGTAGAGCCAACTCAAATTAATCAAATTAGTTCAATTAAATGAACTTTTATGAGTATTTAGAACTTTCTTTTTCTTTTGAGGTCACAAAACTGACACATTTTAAGTAATCTGAATTGTTTCATTGTTTTGAGTTTTATGAACTTACTTCTTTTAATTTAGACAAACTTAAATTTACCTGAAACAGGGTTGGGATTTCTATTTCCCAGCATGCTTTGCCATGACACTCAAAATGGAGAGTAAATGCTAAAATGAAATGTTATATAATGTTTTTGGTGCAAGATTAATGTTAAGTGGGATATTTAGTATTGTTTTGTTATGCTAGTTTAGAAGAGTTTCTGTTATGTTGGTTTTTTTGTAGGGTTACCGTCATGGAGACGAGTGGAGCATGAGCTTAGTTTGAGAACAGATACATGTTAAATGTTTTATGTTGCTGTACTCATTCAGCTATCAAAGCATTGTGTCACCAATCAGCGAGGTAGCATTTAATGAATTAGCTAGTTAAAGCTAGCCAAGTTTCCACTGCGAAAAATATTTAAATTGAGATTACATGATTATTTATGATGACTTATGATAAGTATGATAAATTTATGATTACATAAGTTAAATGTATGAATTAATTTACTCAAATAATTCAAGTTAAGAGCAATTAAAATGTATAAGTACAAAATAATAATCTGCAAGTTCTGCTTACTTAAAATTTGAGTTTTGAAAAACTGAGTTTTGCAAACTTATTCGGGTTTATAGCGCATTGGCAGAAAATGTTGGATGTCGACTGGCCAATTAACAGAAATGTCAGTTCCCAAATCTATACGTGTTTAAGTAAATAAATAAACCGTATCCGAGGTACAGCCGTACTCTTGACTGTGAGTGAATGTTTCTGAATTCAGTCTCTGCGAGTGTTAATGACTGAGTGTGAGCTGCTCATCCAGCCAGGCTTAAAAAAAGGCAGGTGTGACCCTTCAGCTGTATGTGATAATCTCACACACACACACACACACACACATTCTCTCTCTCTCTCTCTCTCTCTTTAATTACACAAAACACAAGTATATAATTAGATATAATTTTTGATGTCGACCCTCATTTTTGGCATGAAGCAAATGAGTTTAATTCAAAATGACCTTCAATGGTCGGCAACATTTCTTTACTAAATAAGAGGAAACTCATTTGGTGACATTATGGTCTTTTAAATTAAAAAAGTAAAAAGAAAAAAAAACATATTTACAAATTTCATTATTTTTTTCTATATGATGGCTTTCTTAAAAGTATTTGTAGGGAATAAAATGGAAAGCATTTTTCCACAGCTATGAAATAGATTTTACTTTCTGCAAGGTAAAAGTCCTGTTTGCCATTTGTATATATCAAATAAATTATATTCAGACCTTGACCAACACCCACGTCTGACTGTCGACCCGCATAACGCACAATTCCCAAAACTCCTCACGTTCACTCGCGAAAAGCAACTCATACAACCTTTTTAATTTACATTTAATATCATTAATGGCCTTCCAGACCAGCTTTAAATTTTTAACAGCCAAAAAACAAGCCAAAATGTAAATCTATTCATCAGACATGAAGCGCAAAACTAGAGACTCCCAGACCTGATCTCTTTCCCCTCATAGCGCAAGGACTCTCCATATCCAAAACGCCCTTTACATTTATTAAAATGGTGATTATTTATTTAAATATGCAAATGATGCAATACATTTTGCTTCAAGTTTTGTTGTTAATTAATGCAAAAAAAAAAAAAGCATATAACCAGATAGATAGATTTCTAAGTAAATAAATAATAAAACATATACAGAACTATCTCAGAGCCCTAAAACCTTTAATCGAGCCAATAAAAGCTTCAAATCATCCAATAATATAATAATATGGCATATTTGCTTTTCCAGTTGCGATTGACCCACTGCCGCTGTTTCTTCTGGAGCAGAGACAGGTATGATTCAGTGCAATGTAAACAGGAAAATGTGTAGATTTCAGACCCAAGAGATAAATCTGTTGCAGTCTGCTTACTAAAAAAAACAAAAAACACCCACACTACACTTACAGTAATATGCACACATCATGTCAGACATAAACATAGATTTTCACTAAAAAGAACACTGATATATGGCCAAGCACGACGTTATGAAGAAGCATAAACGGTGTCCTTTTTCAGACTCAAGATGTCCATTAAATAACAGAATAATTTCTTGTTCAAACTGCAGCACTTCGATCAATTAAGGAACAGGGCTGTGCACAGTAACTATTGTGTTTTAAATGGGAAACAGGCCGCCGCTTGCATGCCCAGAAGAAAAACACACGCTCTCTGGTTCTGCAAGCGTGCGGTAGGGGCATGGAAGTTAAATTGTTTTAATAGAACCACTGTAAAACTTAGGAATGAATTACACATGACACACGCAACGCCAGCCAACTGTCCGCCATGGCAGAAATATAAACAACCGCACCATATGACAGAGAGCCGGCACTAACTCACGCAGGAAGAGTTTGAGGAACAATCGGGAATTAGAGCCAGAGATATTCCTGAAGACAAAGAATCTCTAGAAATGAGTGGAAAATCACTGTTCGGCTCTGCACTATGATGTACGGTTGGGAGTTTACAAACAGACGTAATGAATGAGTGTCTCTTTGTTTCTAACGTGACTGAAATGACAAATATGAAAACACCTGTTTTGAAAGCTGCAGTGTTTTTCAGTAAAACAGAGTCAGAGTTTGCATGTAAAAGTTTGTGTGTGTATATATATATATATATGTATATATTGTATAGTAAACATTTCAACTGAAACGGTATGCAAATGCTTTTGAATGTACATTATCTTTAAAAAATATTATATATATATATATATATATATATAAAAACAGAAAAGTACACTGTAAAAAATAATTGTTGGTTTAACTTAAAAAAGTAAGTTACCTGGTTGCTGTAAAATTTTGAGTTCATTGAAATTAAAAATATTGAGTTAATACAATGAAGGCGATTGATTTAATCAACAAAACTCGAAATATTATGTTATCTGAACCACATTATTCTTTTCTTGATTTGACAAAAGAAAAAATGTTATAAAAAATCATGAAAATAATTTTTACAGTGTATATAATAATCAGATTTCACATAAATATGTAAAAGTTTGATATCTTAAAGTAGTTTATGGCAAAATGCTAGAGGAAAAAGTGACCCTGCTACAGTTGACTGCATCACAAAATATGGAAAAAGACTAAATAAATACAGCCAAAAACAATACAAACGTGTAACCGTTAATACATTATTTACTCTGCTGTTGTTCAATTTAAAATGAGAATAGTCAAAAACACACATAAAAACAATTGCAGTGCTGTATTCTTAATATAAAATTACATAAACTAATAAATTACTTCAAATATTTTCTCATGAAAAGTGTTTGAACATGAATTAATGTTGTTACAATACATTTGCAATTCTTATAAGTTTGTAAACACCTCAAGAAACTATAAACGGTTTCAGATGTACATCAGAAATTATACAGATTTTGCATTTAAACCAAGTTACAACCTCAAAAAATATCTTCAATCATATTTCACAATCTTAAACTATCCATATAAACAGATTAAAAAGGCACAGAATATGCCGTTCAGAGCAGAAAAACTGGCAAACTGGTATTTTGGGGCAATGCTGCCGACCTTTGACATTTCCCAAAAAAAAAAAAAAAAAAAAACTGTAATCACAAGGCGAACCGATCAAGCACAACTCTTACAGCAACAACGTCAAACACTGGACTTTCCCAAAGCTCGCACGCGTCTCTCCAAGTGAGGATCTGCAGAGTGGGACGAAGCGAGAAACATGGCACGAGGCGCTAAACTCGCAGTCTATCTATACATATCCACTCCACCTCCTCTGCGCTCCTTTTATATTAAATAGATTTCCAGCGAAGCGCCATTTTCTGCCCAAACCATGCGCGCGCGGTGAAAACGCGCAAAGAAGGTCAGCTGGAGACGTGCCACCCGACTCCGCGCTCGAGCACAACTGAAACAGTCCCGCGGTCGAGGGGAACAGCTGACAGACACGTACGCTAATCAATCAAGCAGAAGAATAAGGAATGCTTTACCTGTGTGAGGCAGTATGGAGAGTACATGCTTATATGTGAGATGCGTTACTGAGGCGGGATGGAAGTGGCATTGCCGTCCCGCTCGCGCTCACTGCACGCTGCTGTAACTCCGCCTAAAGCGGCTGAAAGTGAAAGCTTGCACAAAGTTTTGCGAAGAGGAAAACTTTCTCTCCCTCCCTCTTCCACTGTGTGTCTCTCTCTCTCTCTTTCTCACTCCCTCTCTCCCTCTCTCTGACTGATCAAGCGTCTTATCAGCCTGAGCGATAATGAGATTTCAGTGTAAATACATGTGGAGACTATCATGCGCGAGCTCTACAGGGTAAGACTAGCGTAGTAAAGTAAATAAACTAAACTAAGTTAAAGTAAAAACGTGCTTCATATGGTAACTTCTACGTTTTCTCGTCAGTGGTTAAAATGTGCTCGAATCAACCTGAGTACATTAGGTTACAGCAACAAAAGTCACTTTTTTACGTAAATCAAACTGGAAATGTTATGAAACTACATAGTACATTTGCAAATAAGCATTAGTCATATTTTTAATGGACACACAACTGATCTGTCAAGAATGTGTGACAAGTTAATGATATTTCTAATATGATTTCAGTGTAAATCACCTAATGGTCTGATAAGCATTATATCGCCTAAAGGTAAAAAGAGAAGGAGTTGTTTCTTCATGGTCTGTGGCTTAAAAATGTCTTTTGATAATGATCCTAATTTGTTCAGGTTGATTCAGTTAAATTAAATCATATATTATAATTATTAAAAATATATAAATATAAATATAAATATATATATATATATATATATATATATATATATATACAAATTATTTAATATATTATAATTATAAAAATCAATATAAATATAAAAATACACATACAAAATGTAATTAAATATATGATCAACTTAAATATAAAAATATATTAATATATGTATCAATTCATTATATTAATATATATAACAAATTATTTTTCATATGTATTTTAATTATAAAAACATTTAAAAATATATGCATATTATACTTATACAATATATAATATAATTTGTTATATATATATATATATATATATATATATAATTATAAAAGAATTATATATCAAACTGAAAATATTTACATAATTAAATTTACATTATATTTACATAATTAAATGTACATTTAAATATACATAATGTATATTATAATTACAAAAATAAATTATGTGTATTATATATAAAAAAGAGAGAGAAAATATATATGTGACCCTGGACCACAAAACCAGTTATAAGGGTCAGTTTTTTGAAATTGAGATTTATACATCTGAATAAATAAGCTTTCCATTGATGCGTGGTTTGTTAAGACAATATGTGGCTGAGATACAACTATTTGAAAATCTGGAATCTGAGGGTGCAAAAAAATCTAAATATTGAGAAAATCGCCTTTAAAGTTGTCCAAATGAAGTCCTTAGCAATGCATATCCACTCACCAAAATAAAGTTTTGATATATTTACAGTAGGAAATTTACAAAATATTTTCAAAATCGATAATTTTGACCCAAACAATGTATTGTTGGCTATTGCTACAAATATACCTGTGCAACTAATGACTGGTTTTGTGGTCCAGGGTCACACACACACACACACACACACACATATATATATATATGTGTGTGTATACTGACATCTGTATGTTACATATATATATATGTAACATACAGGTGTCAGTCCAATTAAAATTCAAGGTAATGTACTTATTTTCCTAGAATCCAAAATTATAGTTTACTAAACTGCTGTATCTTGAGTAATATTTTCAAATATGTATGAATATATTAAATAATAATTGAAGGTCATCTGCAGGTCTTTATGTCACTATCTGTTTTTGCAGTGGCATGCAGACTTTGTGCAAGTGCAAGTAAACAAAAACATGAAAAAATTATATTGTTTTATGTGTTTTTTGTCTTAAGAAAATGTAAATGATGTAAATAATAAAAATAGTAAATATATGTATTTGTGTCTGAAAATGACTGTCAAATGCAAACGTATTGTACTCTGTACTGTAAAAGACACGGCAAAAGAAAATCTCCTGGAGCACAACACACACACACTGTAGTGACGCAGCGCTGTCCTTTTTCAAACTCACACAAAAACATGAAAGGAGTGAACATTAAGGAAAGAGCAGGCGGCAAGTGAAGGTATAAAGTTTTGGAGCGCGTCCCTGGGTGGGGATTTTTGGTGGGGGTGAAGTCATTGAGCAGAACCGGAGCTGAAGGCTGGATGTGCCACCGGAGGCCTGGAGATTTATGAGGCCCTGCTGCCTGTGCAGTTCCACCGCAAGCCACTGTAGGGGAAACAAAGAGAGAGCTCGGCTCTGTGTGGCCAATTACAGCCCTCTGCCAAGGGATCCAGGGAGAGAGAGAGGGAACTGCAGAAGGGAGGAAGCTGGGGGAGTGAAGAGAGAGGAAAGTGCTCTGGACGACCACACAGGAAACACATACCTGCGTGAGTCATCACCGCATCGCACTAGTTACCTCAGGTGACCTTTGACCTGTTATTAGTGAACCGCCTATAATCACTTAAGATCAGCATTTTAGGTTCAAGTTTATAAATTTCTATGAGGGAAACATGTATACTTTACTTTTTTTCACTTTTTATATATATTTACTGTCAAGCATGTGATTTCATTTTCAATGTAATTTCATGTCATTTCTAACATGATTTTTTATTTAAATAAATCTGTTAATCATTATATAATGTAAAAAGAGAAAGTGTGCAATTGTTAAAGGAATTATTTCCACATGATCTGTCCCCTAAAAATGTCTTTTGTTAGGGATTATAATTTGTTCAGATTGAGATTAATTCATATTAAATCATATCTTTGACTTTAATAACACAAGGTAATTTAGATGAAGTACATTTAAAGTTAGGTTTGTTGGGCTATAAGACATAACATTTTCATAACATTTATTAAAGTTTAAATATAAAATATATATATATATATATATATACACACACACACACACACACAGTAATTTAGATTAAGTACATTTAAAGTTACCTATATATCATGTATATATAAAAATGTATACATATTATATATTTTATATATAATTTATATATACAATATTATTTTATATGATTATAGATGTTTCCCCTTACACAGTTTAAATGTAAATGTTAAATTTTAACCTAAAATGTTACATTTTAGGTAAAAATTTAAAATTCACATTATTTTACATGTATTTTACATGTAAAAAAATGTAAAATCAACTTTTAACTTTTTTTGCAATTCAATTAAATGGTCATGTAATATTTATTAAAAATAAATACGAAATAAGTCCCATTAGTTAATGTTAATGCATTAACTAAAATTAACTAACAACAAACAATTCATTTATTATAGTATGTATTAATCTTTTTTTGTACTTTTAGTTTATAGAAATACATCTGTTCATAGTTAAAGTCAGCTCAAGTCCATTAAATGATATTAACAGATACAACTCATCATTTTAGTAATGTATTAGTAAATGTTAAAATTAACATTAACTAGATTAATAACTGCTTTAAGGCGCATTTACACCAAGAACGATAACTACAAAGATAACTATAGCGATAACTATATTTGCGTTCACACCAACGAACGATAGCGGTCTGTTATTCTAAGCTCACGCGTTGCGGTTTCAAAGTGTGTACAACATGTTTTTGCTGTTCTTGTTGCATTTACACGGCTTTAACCAGCAGATGTCCTCAGCATGCAATGTTTTGAGTGAATAGCTAGTGTAATCGATCTAATCTAACAGTGAATTTAGCTGACAAAGTCAATATAGTGGAATAAAAACAACGCCAAGTCTTTTTTACTGCAACTTCAAAGGAAGCAAGACAATGTTGTCGAAACTAGCGCTGAATACCTGAGGTCATTTATGTTACACTGTTTGCTAGTCTGGCATAATGATCTCATCACAATACTTCTCACCATTTATTCCAAGGGTATGACCGATTGTTTTCCATATATCCATTTTCCTTAAAGTATCCTTGAAAAGGTGGGTTGACTTGTCAAAAAGTGGTGGCTTTTTCTGGACCTCAGTGATTAACTTATCCACAATGTCGTCCGCCATTTTAAATGCGCGAGCCCTTAAATTAGAATGGATTCTGATTGGCTGTTAGTGTTTTATTGTTCAACAGCTGGAAAAAAATCGTTCTCAAAGTGATCCCAACCATATCGGTTTTCTATAATGTTATAGTTATAGTTGTGGTGTGGACAGTGATATTCTTTTATATTTAGAACGATTTTTAAAACTACATCTTTATTCTTATCTTTATAGTGAAAACAGTTTAAGATGCAGTACAGCATGTCACATTGCAGGACATTTTTAATTTCAGCTACCCATGGACACCTCGTGTTACCAAATAATTTTGGTCTTTTTTGGAACTACTAAACTGCTGAAGTGCATGAAAGCAGGTGGATTTAAAATGAAGGGAATATCCCAGTCTTTTCCACCCCAAGATCCTGAACTGATTTGTAACTAAATGCCACAAAACCAGTTCAAAGCCCAGCAGCGGTGAGAGGAGAGGAGGTTTCTCCAAACCCAAGAAATGGCAAACACAACATGATAACTCATGTACCCACCTCTCAAGATGTGCCCCACATTTAGTGGTTTGAGTGGGTACAAGACTGCTAAACTAACACACGACAGAACCACACACTAGAGTAAATCAAGAGCTGCTGGATATCTTTTACACAGAGCATTAGATCTAGATTTATATTTATTCATCTGGCAGATGCAATGCAAAGATTTTTACACTCTTAAAAACAAAGTGGACAAATGGGAGTTTTCACAGAGATGCCACACATTAAAAAATGCTTGGACAAAACCAGAAATTGGGTTGTTTTAACCCAGTGGTTGGGTTATATGTTTGCCCAACCTGCTGGGTAGTTTTATTTAACTCAACTATTGTTTAAAAATTACTGTATTGCTCGCTTAAAATGAACCCAAAGTATGTTGAAAATTAACATTTATTAATATGTTTAATAAATGAACATAAGTTTAATGAATAATAATTAAACAATAAACAATTATTAAATTGCTTATTAATAAATGTTCACCTTTTGATTATTATTGTTGCCTCTAGTAATTATGTGTCTGATTTTTAATTTCCAATCTATTTTGGGTTAATTTTAAGACAGCCATATAGTAACTCTTAAATAATAGTTGGGTTAAATAAAACTACCCAGCATGTTGGGCAAATGTTTAACGTTTAAAACAACCCAATTGCTGGGTATGTCCATTTTCAACCCAACTTGGATTGTTTTTAACCCAGCATTTTTTTTAGAGTGCATAGAAGAATCATTTTCGGTTCCATTTTCAGTTCTTGAGAGAACCATTTTTCTCTAAGTGTGAATAACATTTTCAAACATCTAAAGAACCTTACTTTTTAATAGAAAGAGGCCTTTGTGCTGTACACTCTTAAAAAAAATAATAGCTCTTAATTGGCATTGATGGTTCCATAAAGAACCTTAAACATCCATAGAACCTTTCCATAAAACAAAAGGATCTTTATTTTTAAGATTGTGGAAAGGTTCCATAGATGTTAAAGGTTCTAAATGGAACCATCAATGTCAATTAAGAATCTTTATTTTTAAGAGTCTTAGGGGGGCAAAAAACTTCAATAAGGTTCTGTATATAACCCTGGGGTTCTTGATTCAATTTTAAAGAACCAAAAAGTTTCTATACAAGGAGAAATGTCATAAATGATTGCATAATACTTATGTTTAACAGGTTATTTACATTTTTTCCACTGATAAAGTATGTTTAAAAGCTGTTTAATATGTAAAAATACTAAAATTAGAAATTAATTAAAACAAAATTAAACTTTAATTAAAACTAAATCCATAAAATCGAGAACCCCTAAGACGTTCTATAAACGAAGTGCCTGACAGAACCCTTCAAGGTTCTATAGGACATTTTCTTCAAAGAGTGCAGTTGAGCTACAAGAACACAACAGTTAAACTGCAAGTAAAAGCGACTTTGGCATGTTGTCAGATTCAAGGTTTATATATTTCCTGCAAATTTTTGTTCTCAGCATTAAACATGGTCAAGTTCAGTGGTTCTCAACTGGATTTAAAGGCACGAACATCAACAACAAAAGATAGATATGGTTTTCTCATCCCTTATATAGGTTGATAAAGCTATTAATTTTGCCATCATAACCATCCATGATGATATGGTTAAATTGCATTTCATTGTTTACATTTAGCATGTTTTTTTCTCTGCTGTCCGAGACTCTATCTATCAGAACTAGGGTTGTCAAAAGTACCGACTTCGGTACCAAGTCGGTACTGAATTACAAGTAAGTAATTACAGGCATTACAAATAACTTGAGTTACGTAATCAGATTACTTTTTCAAGTAGCTAGTAAAGTAACGCATTACTTTTTCAAATTAATAACGCAAGTTACTTTTTCACATTTATTGACTGAGAGCTCTCCTGTCCCTATGTTGAGAGAAATAAAGTGTAGAGGTGTTGTGATGTGTAAACATAATGGTTATTGTAGTTCTAGACTAAATGTGAACAGGCATCTCACTTGCACGAAAACAGATTCAGTATTCCTCAAAATGAATAAAAACAGTGAAATGCAATCTCAGAATTTTAAGCAAAATTAAATAAATTAACTATATTAAATTACACAAATATATTTTATGCATTTAATCTCACTTTATTAACCAATATCTTTGCTGCTGACCTTTAATGATCTAATTCAGCCATACTGATACGCAAAAATTACTTTAGATTAGATTTAGAGTAAATAAGAGTGTTGAACTTCCTCCTCCTGTATCCTATTCTTCTTTAATCCAGAATGGCTTGTTCATACACTTTTGGTGTGAAAGGGCCTTGCCATTTGCCAAAAATAGAACTTTTTTTGTTGTTATTAAAAAACAAACAAGCAAGCCCAGCCCAGGTGAGAAAAACTTTTTAAAGGAGTAACGCAATATTGTAATGCATTATTTTTAAAATAACTTTCCCCAACACTGGTGACAATACCAGCATTTCCCCCTAGCATTTTGAACGCTGTTGAGTGGATTCTTAAACACCTCTGATTGGCCATTGTGTTCACGCACTCAACAGATATGTCTGTGATTGGCTACAATGATCAACGCTTCAAGAACATGCTATAAATAGACATCTTTGACGCTCTTCACCGAGCGCTTGCACAGATACACACGGGAGTGTTTGAAAGCAGGCGTCTATCAGCGGATATATTAGGCATCCACTGATAGACGCCTGCTTTCAAATGCTCCCGTGTGTATCTGTTGAGCATGTGAACACAATAGCCAATCAGAGGTGTTTAAGAATCGCTCAACAGTGATCAAAATGCTAGGGGGAAATGCTAGTATCATCACATTTTTTAAATTTCAGTCACAACCCGCCAGTTGAGATCCACTCAAAATTAAAATCTAAATACTAATTCATCAGCTACTAAAACACTGTGACAAAACTTTTATCTGTTGCTTTGGTGTGAGCAATGAACTGCTCCTGGTTTCTACACAAAATAAAAATAGAAAAACATACTGCTATAAAAAATCAGCACAAAATATAGCCAGGCCCTCCTTTTTCATCTAAATTAATCTGAAGGACGATATAGTCTGACACATTCCTGATATCCAACATGGCTATATTTTACACCTCAGCCCTTTTCTGTACTGTCAGCCAATCACGTTTCATCATTTTCCCTCCATTTCTGCGAATGTCTGCTCTCTGTGACGCCGGAGCAACCCAGATTTTTCCCTCTAAATACGTTGGCAAAAGCGATCCACTGGAAACGAGGAATAGAAACCGGCTCCCAGCTCATTAACAGGCTCATTTTCAGTCATCCACAGACTCCCCTTCCCATCTCTCCATCTCTCCATCCCGCCCTTCTGTTTTTATGACCGTTTTATTTCACTCCCATTGCTGTAAATCCAGCTCGCTCGCAGGGTGGAATTTTAAAAGCTGCACTTCTTTCTGCTTTGCAGTATTTTTTCTTTGCCCTCCCTTCCTTCAGTCTTACCCTCATGTGTACTTCTCGTTTTATAGAAGTATGCAGGTTATAATTTTCACTTCCCACAAGAAAACAGCGCTCCAGTAAAATTATGAGACTTACTTTCTGCAGGATTTTTTTTACTGTGCTTTACTGCATATGCATATGTGCATATGGAAATAATAATCACGGTTATATTTTTGACTCCACAACATCAATAACAATGCTGAAGGAATAATGGTGACGTACCCTGTAGGAATCAGACACCACGAAGCACTCTGGTATCCCAGGACCTCTGGATGGGTCTTCATTCACCAGAAACGGTTCGGTGGCCTGAAACATAATATAACACATATAAGTCATCAGCATTATGATCGCAAGACTGTTGCTACTATTTACCCTTCACTCTTAGTTTTTTGCAAATATTTTAGCAGAGTTCTTAATCTGCTATATGGTTCTTTGGAGGTTCAAAAAGTTCTTTATCATATTATAAGTTCATATCAACGGTTTCTGGGTTCTTCGAACACAAATCATAGATAGTTGTATTTACAAAAAAAAATAAAAATAAAAATATATTTAATTTTAAGCATAAACATAAATTTATATATATATATAAATTTGTAATTTTCAAATTATATATATAAATAATTTTATGTTTATACTTATAATTTTCAAATTATATATATGATATAAAAATGTTTATATTTAATTTTTAGCATATTAATTTTAATATATATATATATATATATATATATATATTTGGACATTAACAAGAATGGAAATAATAAATAACCACATAAATATTTCACAAATATTAAAAATATTTATATATTTAATTTAAGTACATAAACACAAAATGTGTATGTATATATATATATATATATATATATATATTATATAATATAATATTATAATATTATTTATAAAAGCAATAAGGTACTCAAGGCTAGTGCTGTATCATGAATAAGGGCGTTGTTAGGCACGATGCAAAACGACCCCTTCAGCTGTGACTTATTCACGATACAGCACTAGCCTCGAGTACCTTATTGCTTTTATAAAATGGTTACCACACAATACAAATATTAAAGCCAAAAATAAGTATCATTGTAACTTTCATGAAGTAAACTTTCACCAAAGTCTTCCTTCCGCCGGAAAAAATAGTCCCTGACTGTGAACAGCAACAGAAGTTACATTATTACAGCATTAGATGGTGGCAAAGAGTCTTTATGAGTGTGTCAGTCAGTAGCGAAGACTTTTACATTGAAAAGACTGAATTGTTGTGAACACGGAACAAGACGCAACTGACAAATGCTTTGACTAGCGCTGTCAGTCATGGGAAAACCCCTTAACTGTTAAAAGGACAAGATAATACATCGGACATTTAAACAGATTTGAACATAGGACTGACCTAAAGGAAAATGCTAAATCTGAACGCAGGTAATAAACTCGCTCACTCGATCTCTTTCTCACAATACTCTTCCACATAATACAATAAGATTCAATCAACAATATCAATTGAGAACATACAGTTTACGTTGCTAAGAGTGGTTGCTAGGGGTGTTGAGTAGTGATACAAAGAACCGTTGGGTGAAGCGGTCATAGCCGTGTTTTATCATGAATAAAACACAGCTATTGACCAATCAGAATCAAGGACAAGAATATATATATATATATATATATATATATAATCATTTTAAAATATAAATAAAAATATCTTTTATAAAATTATTATATCAACACCCATATTTATTTTTATTATATACAGAATATAAATAAACATAATTATATAAATCTTAAAAATATGTATAGATCAGAATATCATAGACACATGAAGGATGGTCTCTTTTCACTTGAGCCAGTAAGCATAAAACAGCTTAGCAACCATCACACGGTAAGTTTTGCATGTGCAAGTTTTCTTCAGGAAGGGGAAAATCTATTCTGAAAGTTTGTGACTGAACTCATCTTGGCCAAACTTCATGCCGCCCATGTGCAGCGTTGGACTGGTGCGGCCTGTAATCAGCAGGTTTCATCTCAAGCTCAATTCAGCTCTGCATGCTGTGCACAGTCAGACAAGATTCTCCAAACTGGTTCCCGTTCACACCTCCTGACTTCCCAGTATATCCGTGACTTATTCAGCACAAACCTCTCACACAGCGACTCTTTCTCCCGACACGACCGCCAAGGTGGGGTTTTTTTCTCAGAGTGTCGTGTCCATTCATCCCAGTTCATTTGTATGCCGGGAGGTGCACTGACTGGGTGTGTGGAACTGAATAAACCCCCATTCCAGTTTATCCATTAGTGCGACGATGTTAAATCACACAGTAAAGCCGAGGGCAAAAGCAAAGTCTGTTCACACAGCGGCATTATGGGGCAAGAGGTCTCTACCAGTTGATTTTTAAGTAAAAGTGATTAACTAGTACACAAAAACCCAGATGGAAAATCTGTGGCTCACAGGTTGATCTTGATGAAACTTAACAGATATCTAAAGTATTGGCTTTGTCTCCTATAAAATTCCTTTAGAGGAATTAAATGGGACTCACTGACACAGTTAGACTATACAGATATAAAATGAATGTGGATCATAGCTAAGATCATTTGATCTTGGTGGAGTTCACTCATTCACTAACCATGTGTACGCACACATTTTTGTATACATATCTGCATACAAGCATTTTCACGTACAAACCATGATTTATCCAGTTTATGAAAAATGTAAGAACTGAAACCACATTTATGCAAAAAATCACATACTTTGGTTGGCCTTATAAACATATTTCTTCATAAATAAATGTACCTAAATGGTGAGAATGTGATTTCACCAAGTACAACATGTTCCTGGATCAACATCTTTGTTGATCCTGGAACAACATTCTAATCATCCAATCAGATTCGAGGGACAAGTTTACAGTTTATGTCAAGTTTCTGCTTACAACCATAGTTAGGTGCTTCTAGATCAGTGTTATTCACCTATCATTTCCTTCTGATTTTAGAGATAACTTATGGGTAGAGTTTTGTTTAGGGACAGGGTTTGGACTATGGTTTTGGACAGGAATGTTGTTTCAGGATCAACTAAACAATTTTTAATTGGCAAAATCACGATGGATGGATGGATGAACGGATGGACAGATGGACGAATGGATGGATGGATATAAATATATTTCATATATGTATATAATAATTATGGATGGATGGATTTGAATATATTTCATATATACACTACCAGTCAAAAGTTTGGACACGGTAAGATTTTTAATGTTTTTAAAAGAAGTTTCGTCTGCTCACCAAGGCTGCATTTATTTCATTAAAAATACAGTAAAAACAGTAATATTGTGAAATATTATTACAATTTAAAACAACTGTTTTCTGTTTGAATATATTTTATAAAGTAATTTATTCCTGTGATCAAAGCTGAATTTTCAGCATCATTACTCCAGTCTTCAGTGTCACATGATCCTTCAGAAATCATTCTGATATGCTGATCTGCTGCTCAAGAAACATTTATTGTGTACAATTGTACAAAATATTTGTGTACAATATTTTTTTTTTCAGGATTCTTTGATGAATAGAAAGTTCAAAAGAACAGCATTTATATGAAATATAATCTTTTGTAACATTATAAATGTCTTTACTGTCACTTTTGATCGATTTAATGCATCCTTGCTGAATAAAAGTATTAATTTCTTTAATTTCTTTTAAAAAAAATAAAAATAAAAATTCTTACTGACCCCAAACTTTTGAACGGTAGTGTATAATGTTACAAAAGCTTTGTATTTCAGATAAATGCTGTTCTTTTGAACTTTCTATTCATCAAGGAATCCTGAAAAAAAAAGTACGCAACTGTTTTCAACATTGATAATAATCATAAATGTTTCCTGAGCAGCAGATCATCATATTAGAATGATTTCTGAAGGATCATGTGACACTGAAGACTGGAGTAATGATGCTGAAAATTCAGCTTTGCCATCACAGGAATAAATTACTTTATAAAATATATTCAAACAGAAAACAGTTATTTTAAATTGTAATAATATTTCACAATATTACTGTTTTTACTGTATTTTTAATTAAATAAATGCAGCCTTGGTGAGCAGACGAAACTTCTTTTAAAAACATTAAAAATCTTACCGATTCCAAACTTTTGACCGGTAGTGTATATAATGATGGATGGATGGATGGATGGATGGAACGAACGACTGGATGGATGGATTTAAATATATTTTATATTTATAATGATGGATGGATGGATTTAAATATATTTTATATTTATAATGATGGATGGATGGATGGATGGATGATGGAACGAACGACTGGATGGATGGATGGATTTAAATATATTTTATATATATAATGATGGATGGATGGATGGATGGATGTACAGACAGATGGATGGATGGATGGATGGAATGAACGACTGGATGGATGGATGGATGGATTTAAATATATTTTATATATATATATATATATATATAATGTTGGATGGATGGATGGATGGATGGATGGAAGGAACGATTGAATAGATGAATGGATGGAAGGAACGACTGGATGGATGGATGGAAATATATTTCATATATAATAATTATGATGGATGGATTTAAATGTGTTTCATATATATAATAATAATTATTACTACAAATACAACCCATCACATATTTATATTTATATGTATATATAAATATTACAAATATGTAAATAAATATATAATATAACAAACGTTAAGAAATTTTAAACAGATATTACATCTTAAATTTCTTCCTCTCTCTCTCTCTCTCTCTCTATATATATATATATATATATACACACAGATACATATAATGAGATCCTAAGTTACCTAAACACTCACTGTCATGTCATCTATATATATATATATATATATATATATATATAAAAACGTCCCTTAACCTCTGAAGAAACCCCCAGCTTCCCAGACATGGAGAATTCCTGTTGTCCTCAGGAAAAAGATATATATGCTGCATTTCAGTGCAGTTGAGATTGGAGCAAACTCTGCTGCACACATTCCCTGGATTAAACCTGTCTCTAAACTGCACTCCTATAAAAATACATGCAGCACTAAAATAACAGACGCAAAGATGTGCGCACGCACACACACACACACGCACACACACACACACACACACACACACATACACACACATACACACACGATACTATAATAGATCCCAGACACTGGCTAACCAAAATGTGGCTGCAACACCAGCTATTCATATCCACAGCAATGAAAGGTTGCATACGCTCTCCCTTTCTCTCCTCGCACAACACATCCATAAGTCAAAGCGCTTAACTAAACAAACCATAGAACGAGAACTAAGGTTCAACCTATTCAGCCGGGTTGTTACTTTCAGAATGTGTAGAGACAGGCTTCTAATGTTTATTTAGTCTCCAAAGAAGGTTTGGGCTTTGTTCAAATCACTAACCATAAGTATGAGCAACTTTATTTTTTACTACTGTGCTCTTTATATACTCTTTTATTTACGTCAAACAGCTTTTCTAAAAGTGATGGACAGAGAAACCGGGGCAGGTGAAACAAAGAGACAGATGAGTCCCTCTCTTCCGCTTGGTTTGCCTTCACACTTTAAAGTAAGACGGTTTGTTTGAGTCTACGCTGATTGTTTGATGTAGTTCCCTGTAGATCTGTCCCCTTTCTCTCTCGCTGTGGATGTTTATGGAGCGTGGTACTGTATCAATTAAACATGCCACCCTTTTCTATATATACGCAGCATATGCCCGATCCATATGGCCAGCCCTGAGCGAAACCGGTCCCTAGGCCCGTCATAATTAACTCTTGAGTATCAACACAAACATATTTAGAGCCCAACAACGAACAGCCTATTAAAAATGTCTGCTAATGCGAAATGATGAGCCTGTAACATTTCATGTCTGCTCACAGGGGATCTCAAAGATGAAGATTATAGGTAGTAACACATAATATGAAATGGGAATAGTGTAGCAATCATAATAAAAGCATGATGAATGTGAGAGGCATGTCTGTTTGAAAATGAATGTATGAAAGAAACTGTATGATCAGGACTAAGATATAATTCTGGTTTAACTGGCTGCTACTTTGCTAAATTGTTTTTAGTGTTGCCAATCTCAAAATCTCACAATGAAAGCAATGGAATTGAGACTTTGCTAGAGTCTCTTGCTCCTCAGATGTGGGCAATTCGTAACTATTTTTACATTTTTGGCTAATTGGTGGTTAATTCCTATGAATTCACACAATCTCATTCATATGTTTTCATACGATCAGCTTATGCCCCAGGGTTAGGGTTAGGGGTGGAGCTAAATGTTTACTTTTTTTGTACATTTCTGTATGATTCACATTGTACAAATTCATACGAAATCGCAACCTTGTAAAATAGTTACGTTTTCCCGTAAGGTTGGATGTTTCTCATGAGATAAAGGCCGTAAACGTACATGTATCAGAAGAGATCTAGGCTGCATCCGAAAACTGTAAAATGCTGCCTCCGCAGGCAGGAAGGTAGGAAGGTAACAAGCCACATCCTGTCTCCTGAGATGCCTTAATCTGATAGATTTTTGACAGCAGCATAGATATATCCTTCGCTCCCTTTGATATCCCACAATCCTGCATGTTCCATTCCCTGACTGTTGAGCTAAAAATTAAAGATGGCATCTGAAATTTGAGGTTGTTGGTCAGTTTGTGTGTAAAGTGTACATTTTGACCAACTTTCCCCACTTTTGATGACATTTCTAGCGAGAATATTCAATTAGTTGTCACCAAAGCCCTCTCTGTTTTGTTATCTATCATTAAATCGCTACGCTGCCTCAGAAGTCGGTCTGAAATCAGTTTTGTGAGGTACCTTTTTGCGCAAACGCTGCCTGCTAAGTCATTGCCTGATAGGGAAGCGAGGCAACAAGTCAGTTGCCTAGGTTTTTTGATGCAGCCCTAGAGTTTAGAGAATTTGTGTTTTAGGCCCTGTTTATACCTGGTATTAAGAAGCGTTTTGGTCGATCGGATCACAAGTGGACGATGCTAAATACAGGTGTAAATGGGGTCTAAAATAATTTGAGCTTGTCCACTTTCGACCACTTCCAGAGGTAGTTGAAAACACATTCAACCTGTGTTAGAGCTAGCCAAACGGGATTTAAACTTTGTCGGCTGAAGACCCAAGTTTGGTTTGAAGACGAAAAACATACCAAGCACAATGTTCTCTCACCATTTCTGATTTCAAACACACAGCGTTCAGCGTGGTCTTGTGTATATCCAGAGTGCGAGCTACGGGGGAGCTAGGGGGAGCTTGGCTCCCCTTAATAAGACATGGGTTCCCCTGAAAACGTGATTTGTGAAATTTTGGGGGCTCTCAAAAAATACTGACAATGTGTTATTTTGACGTGCAATTTCAGTTTTGTGTCATCGTGGATTATTATGTGTACAATTGCAAAAATATCATTCATTTATGCATGATGGCGATTTAAACCTAATTCACTTCAATAAAGATAACTATACATGCTATTCTTGTCATGAGCATCAAGGTGTGGAGGCGCCGCGGTGCAAATTTCACTCATGTTTAGCACATGTTAACTCAAAGATTCACAGAAAAAATATAAACGGAGTTGTGGTCAATTGTGTGTTAAGGTAAGGTTATTCGCAATTATGTGTTGTGGCTGGGTTGTTATAGGTCTCTCTCGATGTCTTAGGCCTAACTAAACGAAGGAATTATGGTATTCTTCTGTAGCCTGACGAGTAACTTTAACCGTTGTTCATGTGAACTCAAAGACAGCCTGATGCTTTGTTTATAGACTATTTGTGGGTGGCTGTTTGTTGTTTCACCTATCAATTCGTGTCGATAAATATTATAGGGTAAATCCTGTATAGTGATTTACGCTATATAGTGCTTGCATAAAGCAAGTAGTGCATACACTTGTAGCTGTTATGTATTTTTGTAAGTCATTGTAAGTCCTCTTTTGAAGCACGTGCAAGCGCACGCAAGCACAACCCCCCCATCCCCGCCTTATTATAAAAAAAAAAAAACAACCAAGTGGGCCCCCCCAAACTCCACAGTATAGTTCGAACACTGCGTATATCAGAGCAGAAACAAAAGCTGATGCTCTCCATATGTTTTTCCATCATCTCCGGTAGCGTTCATATGTAAATTGCACGAGCTTATTTTCTTTATTAGTTTGAAAGATCTGAAAAATTCCATTCATTTACCCACCCATAGACCCTCCCCTCGAAGAAATCAGGACAGAAGTGGTCGAAATGGACAAAAAAGACGGATTAAAACACCAGGTGTAAACGGGAATGTGTCTCCCTTGTCCACTTGTGATCCGATCGACCAAAAAGCATCTTAAGGTGTAAAACAGGGCTTC
Organism: Hypophthalmichthys nobilis; assembly: GCA_037950665.1. Taxonomy (NCBI): domain Eukaryota; kingdom Metazoa; phylum Chordata; class Actinopteri; order Cypriniformes; family Xenocyprididae; genus Hypophthalmichthys; species Hypophthalmichthys nobilis. The sequence goes on along the minus strand of CM075475.1, from coordinate 37,619,595 downwards.
AGAAGTGATCTCAATAGTGTGATCAGATTTGCCAGGATACCAAATACTGCAATCAAAAGTTATATACAACAGCTAGAGCTGATTCTCAAATCTGAACCACAGAAATTGTTTCACAATTTGTATCACTCCGCTTGTTTCTGCCTGATCTATACTGGCAGCATTTCTCATACTGAGCGTCAATGGTGGAGGAGCAAACCCATTATAATTTTAAAAATACTACTGTTATTGTGTCACGGAATGTAGTATTAAGTGTTTTTTAGGCAAGAATGTAGATGTTTAGACCTCAAATATGCAATTTATATATAAATATAGTGCCAGTTTGAAAATTTGTTTAGACATATTTGGAGACGTGAGCTCCAGACCGTCAGCGGCAGTTCGGCGCTCATGTACCCGCCGAGAACAGTTTTGTCTGTATGAGCATATATGAGCAATATATATTATGAAAATAATGGCATTTAGGAAAAAAGGTCTGCATTACCATAAGAATTTTGGGTGAGAAATGTTATTAATTGTGATGAAAATGAGTTAAGAAATAAGAAAATACTGTTAAATAATGCAGAGGATTCTGATTGGCTGGTTTTCTTGGTTAGCAAAAAAAGCACAGATAACTTTCCTGATTCTTGTGCTGTTACAGAAACAGGTGTGATTTCTCATGATTCTTAAAATAGAGTATACGTTCATACAAACTTTGACTTCCCAACAACCCATTTTCAAAACTATTTTCACATATACCTTTTTACATCTCAATTCATGTGTTCACAGATAAGAGAAACTGACAGTTGACAGAACTTCTACACAACTACAAACCCAGGTAACATGGTAGACACATCAAAGCTCAGCGAGGGAGGGAGGGGATTTGTTTTTTAAAAGCGGTGAGAGGGGGAAATATATGAAAGCAGAAATGTATGCCGTGTGAACGCATGCCAGGGCCACTTCAGGGAGAAATGCTGGAAAAATGTGATATTTCATACCTCCATCTCTAGAGGAGCTGCGAGAGCGAAATGAGCGCGGAACAGCAGTAATAATGAACCCGAGGAGGAGGGTGGGCTGTTAGATTGCTTATTGTTTGTTTTCAGAGCTGTTTGGGCACTAAACATTGATTCTGTCAGCACAGGAACTGCAAGCCAGAGTGGTGTCTGATTATGAGCTATTATACAGGATGAATCATTATTTTACCACATTAAAAACAAAATATGAGATATTTAAAGTTAAGTTAATGGCTTGTTAGCATTAGTGGAAAAACTAAGACATTAAGACATTGACATTAAAAATAATTAGATTCATTTTTAGTGTCTGAAGATAATGCGAGCAAGCCCATACAAAAGACGCTGCCTATGCTGAGCGCTTTGATTGGTGTTCTGAGTTCCTCATGTTTTTACGAGTCATTCATGGCTGTAGCACAAACAGTGCAGAACAAGTTATACGACTACTTATGGTTAGAGTTAAGCCCCTGCTGGTAGATGTCGTAACTACACCATCTGGACACAAAAGGCATCTTTCTCCACTAATGATCATTCTAAACCAGCCCTGTATTCAAGTGTTTGCTGCACCGGCTTTGAATCACAGTGGCGATTCTCCCGCTGTTGAATCTGCACCACAGCAAAAAGAATATTATATCAGCGGCTTTTTCTTTTCTTATTTTTTTCCTTTTTAAAAGCTTATTTTATTCTAAAAAACTTAGTTGTAAATGCGAGTTTGCTGTCTGCAATGTATCAATGTAAAGCAAAAAGACAGTGTACTGCGGAAAAATACGGAAGAAATGTGTTTCTTTTGAGTCCTTGCGAGATGCAAGCAAAAACAACTTAGGGCTACAACACGACCACTAGAGTCTGATTCCCAAACAAATGACTCCTATGAGCCGGTTCTTTTTAGTGATTCAAAAACGTAAAGTGCGGCCAGTGAAGTCCGATTCCAGAACAAATGACTCATTTGAGCCGGTTCTCTTTAGTGATTCAAAAACATAAAGCGCAACCTGTGAAGTCCGATTCCCTAACAAATGACTCCTGTTAGCCGGTTCTCTTTAGTGATTCAAAACATGGAGTGTGACCAGTAGAGTCTGATTCCCAGAAAATGACTCCTATGAGCCGGTTCTTTTTAGTGATTCAAAAACGTAAAGTGCACCAAGTGTAGTCTGATTCCAGAACAAATGACTTGTGTGCGCCGGTTCTTGTTAGTGAATCAAAAAATATAAAGCACTCCCAGTGTAGTCCAATTCTCGAAAAATGACTTGTATGAGCCAGTTCTCTTTAGTGATTCAAAAACGTAAAGCGTAACCAGTGTAGTCCGATTCCTGAACAAATGACTCCTGTGAGCCGGTTCTATTTAGCGATCCAAAAGCTTAAAGCGCGACCAGAGTAGTTTGATTCCCAAACAAATGACTCGTGTGATCCAGTTCATGTTAGTTAATCAAAAAATATAAATTGCTCCCAATGTAGGCCGATTCTTGAACAAATGACTTGTTTGAGCCATTTCTCTTTAACGATTCAAAAACATAAAGTGTGACCAGTAGAGTCTGATTCCCAGAAAATGACTCGTATGAGCCGGTTCTCTTTAGTGACTCAAAAACATAAAGCGTAACCAGTGTAGTCCGATTCCCGAACAAATGACTCGTATGAGCCGGTTCTCTTTAGTGACTCAAAAATGTAAAGCATAACCAGTGTAGTCCAATTCCCAAACAAATGACTCGTGTGAGCCATTTCTCTTTAGCGATTCAAAAACGTAAAGCGTGATCAGTGTAGTCCGATTCCCTAACAAACGACTTGTTTGAGCCAGTTCTTTTTAGTGATTCAAAAACGTAAAGTGTAACCAGTGTAGTCCGATTCTAAAACAAATGACTCATATAAGTCAGTTCTCTTTAGTGATTCAAAAACATAAAGTGTGACCAGTAGAGTCCGATTCCCAGAAAATGACTCGTATGAGCCGGTTCTCTTTAGTGACTCAAAAACGTAAAGTGTAACTATTGTAGTCCGATTCCCGAAGAAATTACTTGTTTGAGCTGGTTCTTTTTAGTGATTTAAAAAACGTAAAGCGTAACCAGTGTAGACTGATTCCCAAGGAAATGACTCGTGTGAGCCGGTTCTCTTTAGTGATTCAAAAACATAAAGCGCAACCTGTGAAGTCCGATTCCCTAACAAATGACTCCTGTTAGCCGGTTCTCTTTAGTGATTCAAAAACATGAAGTGTGACCAGTAGAGTCTGATTCCCAGACAAAGTAAAGTGTAAAGCGCAGCCAGTGTAGTCCGATTCCAGAACAAATGACTCATGTGCGCCGGTTCTTGTTAGTGAATCAAAAAATATAAAGCACTCCCAGTGTAGTCCAATTCTCGAAAAATGACTTGTATGAGCCAGTTCTCTTTAGTGATTAAAAAACGTAAAGCGTAACCAGTGTAGTCCGATTCCTGAACAAATGACTCGTATGAGCCGGTTCTCTTTAGTGACTCAAAAACGTAAAGCGTAAAACAGTGTAGTCCGATTCCCGAACAAATGACTCGTATGAGCCGGTTCTCTTTAGTGACTCAAAAACGTAAAGCGTAACCAGTGTAGTCCGATTCCCGAACAAATGACTCGTATGAGCCGGTTCTCTTTAGTGACTCAAAAACGTAAAGCGTAACCAGTGTAGTCCGATTCCCAAACAAACGACTTGTTTGAGCCAGTTCTTTTTAGTGATTCAAAAACGTAAAGTGTAACCAGTGTAGACTGATTCCCAAAGAAATGACTCGTGTGAGCCAGTTCTTTTTAGTGATTCAAAAACCTAAAGCGTAACCAGTGTAGTCCGATTCCCGAAAAAATGACTCATCTTCTTGTTAGTGAATCAAAAAATATAAAGCGCTCCCATGTATAGTCTGATTCTCGAAAAAATGACTCATGTAAGCCGGTTCTTGTTAATGAATCAAAAAATATAAAAAGTTCACAGTGGAGTCCTATTCTTAAATAAATGACTCATGTGAGCCCTTTTTTGTTTTGTTTTTATTGATTCAAAAACGTAAAGACCAAGCTGGTTCATTTAGAGATTCAAAAGGCAAACCAGTGTAGTCCGACTCCCAAACAAATGACTCATGTGAGACGGGTCTTGTTAGTACATTAAAAAATATAAAGCGCTCCCAGTGTAGTCTGGCATGTTGAATTGCATGAATTGGATTTATATGAAAATACAATGCATTGTATTTTCAGGGCTTGCATCCGACTGTTGAACAAATTTCTATGAACTGGTTCTTTTTTAGTAGCCTATCAAAAACATACAATGCAGGCCAGTGTAGTTTAATTTCTGAACAAATCGCTCTTATAAGTCTGTTCTTTTAATGATGAGTTCATTTGATTTGAAGTCTGGTGGATCCTTCACTGAACTGTCTCAGGCCGGTTACTATATGCAGTTATGACAATGAAACTGATGGACATGACAACATGCAGATAACCAGCGTTTCATTAACATCATATCATTGGCTTGGAATTGAAGGAAAAGCTAAAACCAACAACCAATTAATCAGAGACATCTGTGTCAAATGACTTGGTCATAATGTTGATTGGTCATAAGATCAAGTTCAGTTGACAGGTGAACTAACAGCACTCCACCAGAGGGGGCGCTAACACATGGCACACATGCTTTTCACTAAATTACAATGTCTGTGTGTAATTTATTTCCAAAACATCTGAAATTTCAATTAAATGTATAATAATTGCTATACTAACATCAATACCTCCGCTCTCTCAATAAACAAATCAAACACTGACAGCAAAATAAAGGATTTTGATATCAAAGTCGTACAGTATTCTGCTTCCACGTCCAAGTTTGCAGTCAACATAAAAACCTTTTTGTTAACAAACTATAGGATATGTTGTTTGTTATTGTATAACTTTTCTTCATTCCAGCTGTCATCAAAGTATAACCCAGATGCATTGACGGAGTGCAACTATAGCTGTCAACTCTTTTTTAACTATCTAGCTTCATATCTTTGATTGCTGTTTGGAAGCTTAATTAAATAGTTTTTTTTTAAGAGAAGACGTTAATCCCATGTGGAGTCAGCTTTGAATAGATTCCCTCGTTTCTTACTGCAGTGGCCTATTTGGGTCGGTGCCATTTAAGAGAGCGGGTAAACAAATAATTATCCACATTAATGTGCGGATATTCAGGCCCATCTGGAAATCATCAACAAGTACAAGCCTATATTGCATCAGTCATGCAATCAAATATAATCTGGATTCCGAAGCCAGTCAAAGTGGAGGAGAACTGAAAACTATGTGTGCAGCGATTTGAAAATAAAGAAGGCCGATGCATAAATTAGCTGAACGTTTCGAGTCTGAAATGAGGACACCTGGGTAATGCGCTTTAGTTGATTGCCAATGGCTTGATGTCTCCTCAGATCGGCTTATTGTGGCCTGTCTAGTGAGAAGTAAAAATCAAGCTATCTGAGGTTAGAGCCGACCTAACGCCGAACAGATGTTCTTTCTAGAAGATCCGAAAATTCAGCCGAGGTGATATTTAAAAGCAAGTTCCTTGTGTTTTTTAGTTTTGAAAGAGCTGCATGTGTCCTCTCCAGTGTCCTACACTCTAAAAAATAACAGTTGGCATTGATTTTTTTGAGTTATGATAACTTTGAGTGAATTTACGATCAACCAACAAGCTACATTGAGTTAGAGGAACTTAATAATTTGTAGCATAAACACAAATTTTTAAGTTGATTACTCAAAAAAATTAAGTTGAGTTGTAGCCCTGGAACTAATTAATCTTATCTATTTTAGTTCAAATCAACAGCTATCATAGCACATGCTAACTTAACTTATTTAACAATGAACAAGTAAGATATTACTTGTCACTGGCATTGGCGCAGTCATTGCTTTTAGAGTCAGTAGTGTTTACCTTCATGTATCTACTCTTCACAAATAAATTAACACTTAATTTCAACATTTATTCTCCTTATCCAGTCCTATGCAAAGCATGCTGGGAACTAGAAATCCAATGCCTAATTTCTGAAGTTATCAAGACAATTTCATTATGTTACTACAATTTTAAAAAAAAAAAAAAAAAAAAAGCAAATTAACTCAGAAATTTGACTTTGGATTACAGACGATATAAAGTTGATGTAATGATCAACATTATCATTATTATGTCAACAGAACTCTGCAAAATAATGTTTGCAAGTTTTAATTAAAACAATAAATTAGACTTTTTAACTTGCAACTTGTAGAGCTGCATGATTAATCTAAAAAGTTTGTGATCTCGATTCAAACACCCACACGATCTTATTTTATTAATAACAACGATTCGCCCGTGTCTATTGACTAGTTGCACGTGGCCGCCATGTTGGATTTCCTTTGACAAAATCATACCGAAACATTCAAATCTGTGTTCGTGCTGAACCACACAGTAGTTATTTCTGTGTTACCAATATTCAAATTATCACACAAGTACTAAGATTAAAGTTTAAAGTTAGGATATAAACACTGATGTCTACGATAGCGATCAAAATAGAACAAACCACCTTTCGAAACTAACACAGCGCTTCAAATAACGGTTGTATCAATGACATCTTACGCCAGTAGGTGGCGACAAGTGGCTGTTAAAAAATGTATTTGTCATTGAATCATTCATTTAAAAGATTCATTCAAAAACACTGATTCATCCAGTAATGAAACAAGTATTTATTAATGAGTCATTGAATTCATTCAAAACCATTTTCTTAAATAATTCATTCAAATTAATTAAACATTTTTCCAACAATTAGAGTCCAGCAATTAATATTTTGTCAGAACCTCTTGTAAATTACATGTTATTTTGTTTAGTTGTTGAATCGTGATCTCTATTTGAAACCAAAATATTGCGATTCTCATTTTATCCAGAATTGTGCAGCTCTACAACCATGCATTTATTTAAGCATTTTAGATCTACAGAATTATTTAAAAGTTGTCACTATTTACACATTGCTTTTTGGTTGTTTTATAATATTTTAATTCAGTATTCTTGCATCACTATTGTGGTGATATAGTGATACTATACTCTTAGAAGAAAAGGTTCTATATAGAACCCTAAAGGGTTCTGTCAGGTGCTTCATATTTGGAACCCCTAAAAGGTTCTATATAGAACCCCAATTTTTCTGTAGTGTGTAGAGAGTGGGATGGCCAGTACAAACATACTGTATATACAGACTAAATAATTTAATTAACAGACATGACAATGCGATATTTTTCTGAAATTGGAAAAAACTAACTGTGCTTTATACATGGACTGAGCTGTAGATTTTGGACACATACTCTTAAAAGAAAAGGTATAAATCCTTAAAGGGTTCTGTCAGGTGCTTCATATAAAGAACCTTTTAAGGGGTTCCATCACGGGATCATTATATGGATTTAGTTTTAATTATTTTTTAAAACACAAAGCTTGTAAACATTTTATCACTAGAAAAAACTGAAATAACCAGTTAAACATGAAAGTATTAAGAAATGTATCCTTATATAGAACTTTTTTGGAATAAAGGGGTCTTTAAAACAGTCAAGAACCCTATAGGGTTCTGTATACAACTCCAATGAAACTTTTTTTTCTAAGAGTGCAGTTATCTGACAAATATTCTAGTCGATATATAAATCTATTGCTAATTATTATTGTTACTGTTATTCTTATTTAAAAGTTAGTGTGTGTGTATATAAAACGACAACGTGTGCAAGCAAAATAAGTGAAAAAAAGACAAACACACAAAATTGCAAGGCATTAATCAGTGCTAATCAAAATGACTTTACATAGAGCAGTCCAAAAAGTTAGTATGGACACGAAATAAGTTGCATCCAGCACTATTGTTCTATATATAACCCCTCAGAGCTTTTGTTCTCTTTGACAGACGACATGTGGGCGGCGACTGTCGTCCTGTGACAAGCTCGCGCAGTGGAACAATTTCAGTAATGGCATGTTACATGTGCATGTGTCGCCTGTAATCCCAATAACACTGAAAAGCGTGTAAACTGAAGGGTTATTATCCTGCACAACACTTCATTATCCACTGCTATAAAGCGTGATGAAAGTTTGAGTGGCACAGGGTCAAAGTTGAACTATTATATTGCGTTATGACAATGCATTGCTACTGTATAATAGGCTATATTATGCCCAAATCGCGTGATAAATTAGTTGCAAAACATTCGGCACAGTTTCAAACTAACTTCCCAATCCATATGAACAACTTCAAGCATTATTTTCCTCTAACAGAAAGCGCACACACATTACGTGCATCGAGAATGAAAACTAGAGCACATGCGGTTTTACATCCAGAGTTTTTGCGCAAAACTAAAACCGCCCAAAATTATTCTGGAACAGTTATTGCTTGGCATATTATCGATCTAAACCCTTCTCCCCATATTTACCAGCATTTTAACGCAGAAATAAAAAGAGCAAAGTTGATTTACACAGCACGTACCATTGTGGAGCGGGGAATATTGCCAACAGTCTCAAAGACCCATTTTACTCCTTTAGGGGGGAAAAAAACTTTGTCCCGAAAAAAAGGAGCGTGGTAGAAGACGAAAAGCAAAAGAGTCGGGTTTTCTCCGTTGATACCGGAAGCAGAAGAACCGGGCCCGTGGATCGCGGAAAACGACCAACTTTTACGCTCGGAAACTTTAGCAGGAATCAGCCGGCGCGTTTCTTGTCTTTCAGAGCAGATACACACAAAAAAGTGAAACCCTCGGGGCTGGAGCGGGTTCAGCGCGACCGCTCCTCCGTTCACCGAAACTCTCTGGTGCGAATCCCCCGGTTTGAGCGTCTCTCCGGTCCGGTGGCTTCACTCGAGATCGCCACCGACAGCAACTTTCTTCCTGCGCAGTTTCAGCTCACGGACTCTGGGTGAATTGGTGCTCAGTCTCCATCCATCTCACGGGGGACCCGATCTCCATGACCTCCTCCTCCTCCTCAGTGCAAGGATTACACGATCAATTATTACGGAGAGAACGTCATTTCGGGCAATATTGCGGAATCAAATGCGACGCGTGAGAGGAATATGGACGCGCAAACGTTTCGAATAACTAATTAATGTATGTTAAGTAGCCTGTGTAAGAGTAGTTGCCAAAATAAACGCGCTACCCCTTGCGTGGCCCGCGCAGAACGCTCGGGTTGATCTGTGGATGGATTCGTGCAGTGGCTGGTGAATTATTAATAACCGGGAGCGCTTCACAGTCTGTCGTGTTCACAGAGGAACCAGAACGGCAGCTGGGGGTTTAAGGGAATTAAATACGGGCTTGGAGAGAAGCAGGAACGGCAGGGGATTATACCGTTCACCGGAGAGAGAAAGAGAGAGAGAGTGAGAGAGACAGACAGAGATGTGTATGATTGAAGTGTGCGGAGTTTTTGTTTGCAACCATAATGTAAAACATCTCGAGCAATGCGCGAATTGAGGTGTTTTGAGTGATATTTATCAGTGTGTTGACATAAATCTGGTTATTTTTTTTAAGTTATCAAGTCTACAGTGGTGCAAAAACTATACTCTGAAAGTGTTTAGCAGAAGTGAACAGGTGTAGTGCAGTTTCGTCACCGATCAATTCCGTTGACTATTTAAAATTCTGGTGCAGCGAATCAAATAAACGATTCGACCTCACGTGATTTAAAAACATTAAATGGGTGTAAAATCTCAAGTGACGGTTTTAGATGTAGGTCAAGCTAAATTCATTTTGTATGAGGTAAATTACATTTAAAATCCAATTGTAATTCTAATTCCGATTTGAACTTAAAATAACGAGAAAAAAAAAAGATATTGTTCAACGGTCATTTCTTGACAGGTTCTCGGTTTTAATTAATTCAATATGCCAGATGTCAGATGATGGAAAACTCGTAAAGGTCATCTTATTTGAGAGTTAATTCAACATACCTGGGCTAAAACAGAAGAAAGACCTCCAAACGACCTGAAAGAGACACGCGTTGACCTTCAGTGAAGCCCTGATGCGCGCGCGGTGATGCACCTGCACATCATCAAGAAAATTACTCTTTCTTTTGTCAAAATAGTAACTGCTAAATAAAATAATAAAAACACAAGCACAATTGAATTACAAATCCCTGAGAGGATGCCAAAATTCATTTATAAAATATGTATCGTTTAGCATTCCTTATTTTCCTTTTATAAACAATAGATTAGGCCTATTTATGTTTTTGTAAATTGTAATTTTCAAATCATGTAACGTGTTTTTACCTCGTTTAATAAGTTATTTACTTCGTTTGTATCTCAAAATAGGCCAGTGATCTATGAATATGATCTACGAAAAATACAAAAACAAAACAAAAAGGAATTAATAACCCGAAATCGTCCTCAATAATTCACACTGAGAAGAGAATAAATAAGAAATCAGGGGGAAAAGAAAAAAAGGCTCTTGTTCCTTGAGCACATTGTTTGAAATCGAATATATAAGCATTAGAGCAAAACAGTATCTAACAAACACAACATTAAACAGCATTAAATCATGTTATTCTGCATATTTTATTTAATTATTTTCGACAGATTTAAGTATTTAAAACTGGTTTTCTATTTTTTTTTCCAAACTCTCGAGTGCCTTGGCCTCATATATATATATATATTTTTTTACAATGCTAACATTTTTCATTAAGCCAATATAAAATTAATTCATACTTAAATAATTATTCTTAACTAATATTCGTTGGGGCATCAAAAATGAAACCACCGTCATAAACACAAATGAGCGTCAGAGCTTTCTGAACCTCAGCTTTAAAACATCATTTAACTGAATCGATCACATTATTTAAAGTTCACAGTATTCTTAAATATAAAAATAATGAATAAATAAACAATATCAATATCCATTTATATAAAAAAAAATCTAAGTATAAGTTTAAGTATAATTTCTATAGTTGTTAACTGCAAATATTGTTCATATATTATTGAGTTTAAATCAACATTAATAAGTGTAATATCATATTAAACAGTCAGAAATCACTTCGTGTATTATGAGCAATTATTGCTCTTTTATTTAAATATATTCTTCATTTAATAAATAAGATGCTAAAACATTCTGTAAGTAGGCTACAAACATCAGCTCGGTGATTTATACAGTCTGTCCGACACCACATCTCAAAAAAACCAAAACAACAAATGTGTACTAATTCAATTTAAACGAAATTATGCCATAAAATGTAAATACGTTTTAATTATACAGTTTTCATTAATTAACGAAGATCGTTTGGTCCATGTGACATCATTACTATACTGGAGAAAAAAATGTAGTGTAAGTACTGGATTGTGTAGAATTAAAATATCATATTTCAACAGGGAAAATCTTACAATTTGCCTTTACATTACGTCATTATTACGGACATCTTTTTTTTTTTTTCAATTTTAGACGACCGCAACTGAAACTTCCTCGCATCAGCATATCAGAATGGAAAAATGGTCTTGAATTTCTCTCTTTAAAAAAAACTAAACACTAATGCACGTGATTACAAATAATAATTATTATCAGTTTCCCCTAACATTTTTGATCGATAGGATCGCAAGTAAATGTTGGACGGAAGGAAGAACACACTGATGATGTGCGCAGGTGCGTTTCACACGGACTTCAGAAGAAATTCTACCGACAAAAATCCTCTATAGACAAGTATATAAACTGTTATTATAAATTACACTTAAACTTTATATTTGTATCTAACAGGTAGACTAAACACTGAATCCTTGATTTTTACCACCAAACCTTCAATCAAAGAAAAAGAGAGGAAAGAAAGAAAGAAAAGGCGTTTCATTGCCGTTTACCAGAGTTACAACAGCCAGTGCTTCACTAAATAATGTATAATAAAACAATAAAGTATAAACATTTACATTCAAATGTAAAATGTATTACTGAAATGAATGCATGATTTAGATCTATATGCACCTAAAAAAGCAAATTCTTTTTTCCTTGCATTTGTAGTAATGAATTTTAGTAACTGATTCAATGCTTTTCAATTTTATTAGATTATTAAGGGCAATTTAAGAGGAAAAAAAACAAACACAGGGCGATGTAGACTTCACCACAACAGGCTACGATTCAACACATTTTATTTTAGTAAATAACAAAATGATGACATCATGAGACTGAGTGCATCTCAAAAAAGGCTTGTCATTGAATTTCTGTAAGTGTTCTAACAAATTTCACTAGATGTTATTTAACCATGGCTTATTTTATGTGTGCATTTAAGACATATCCTAATGTATAAACCAAAGTGTCATAAAGTTTCTCATACAGACTCTCAAACCTTTTTTCTTAAGTAGATAATGCTGCTTCATTCACTCTTCCTTACACTTCAAACAGGAGGGTCATTTATTTTGCACAGTCCAGATTGAATTTAGGCTCTACTGCCTGTCCCTTGGCTTGGCTTTAATTTCTGACTGCCTGTATTTAATTTAGCAGGGCTACTCAGAGCTGAAAAGACAGCCATGAAGCTCACATTCAGCTAAGCAACGGCCGGGGCCAGGAATGCTGACCTTGGCGAGTGAACCAGGCCAAAGACTGAGGTAGTGCTATAATCACAGATCAGGCAAACTTCCCTGAACCTAAAGCAAAAGAAGCATTTGAGCCATGAATATGTCTGGATTAACCATTACACCTCCTCTCTTGTTACGGTACATGTCCAAAAATGTACTGTACTTACATTACACTGCTCATGTTACAGTGCATAATGAACACCATGTACTTAATGGCAAGAATGACTATTATTATTTTTCACTTGATGGACAATAAATGGGTGGGGGGTGGGAATCCCACAGACTTTCACTGATCCGAGCCATTATTAGAGATTAGAATATCAGAGAATTGGTGATGAATCACTCAAAACACCCTTTTCTTTAGAAAATGTGAAAATCAATTCATCATCACTATAGTGATAAATCATACTTGTACATGTAAAACAGACAATGTAATATTAAAAAAAATAAAATAAAAAATAAAAGTAGTTTAATGTAGCCTATATCCAATAGTCAGACTCACAAGACATTTACACTTACAAGGGCAAATTCTCAAGATCAAAACGTTTTTTCTTGTTGTTTTAACAATTAATTTTTAAGGGGCTATTCAGAGAAAACCTTGTTATTAGCGACACCTGTGGCCGTTAAGTGAACTGCAGCCAACAACTTAATGCTCGTGCTCGCATTCGTGCACACATAACGTACAACAAACTGAACATGATTCAAGGCCACAATATAGGCTACTCGCGGCGAAGTTATTTTTCGTTGTTTACGTAGAAGTAAAAAGAAGCTGGAAATACCTTTGCAGCGATATATTGTTAACATACATCCAGACATCGTCCACTCTGCTGAGAGCGACATTTAAATGAATATGTAAATATGTGCTGAATAACAAAATAAACACACGACAAAAATGACAGCGGTAGGAAAGCAACAGTTAAGAAAGTATCTGATCATAGCGATGTGGATATGTTTGTATCAGCTCTCACCGGCATCATGTCAAATGAGGTAATTAAAATTACATTGTTATGATAGTTTGATTATAAAGTATATTTGAGACTATAGACCAAGATCTGGAACTATTGTTTGATTTGAATTAATCCATTTTCTTTGCATGACACACTGACATTACAGTACACAGAATAGATCTTTCGGCATTGTATATTTGTTTCATGTGTAATTTAACGGAAGAGAGGCTCTCGGGAGCGCGCGTAACCGTCACATACTTTTGATTTTCCCGGCAAAAACGTCCCGAGTCCTTCACATAAAAATCCGTTTACAGGCTTTCAGAGACAGGGGAAGGTCTCGTTTTTTTTAAGTTTTGTTACAAGCTGTTCACACATTGGCAATAAAAAAGTGATTAGGGCCTAATACATTAAAAAAAATTCTCACATAGAGCCCCTTTAATAATTAAATCAATATACCTTTTTTCACATTTCCAACCAGGCTTCGTCATAGTTGGGTAAACTTCTTTAGTGTTAAGCGGAAACTACAACAAATATAATTTGTGTTTTTCCATTTACTTAAGTAGAAAAAGGAAACAAAAAATCCATGATATAGCATTTCTTTCCAAAAGAGGAAAAAAAGTATTGAGAGATCGATTACAGTGAGAGAAAAATGTCAAATTTGCTGTCACTCTCTCATCCATTGCATTAAAAAAAAAAAAAAAAAAAAAAACTCATGCAGCAGCATTGACTACTTTTCTGAAACTGAATGCCATGGTAATATAACACAAAGTATAGTGTTATGAATCTACATTAAATTCTTTAAAAATGAAAATATTAAAAACTTTGCTATATTTACGATGTTAATAATGGTGGAAACATGTCATCTCAGTTTGTGAAAAGGACCACAATTAATTTAGTTTTGAAATCTATAAAAATAATTTTATATAGGACATTTTAAGAGAGAAAACCGAAGAAGACTGACATACACTTCACCAAGACAAGCAATGAGAGTAATAAAATAAAATATGACAGAAAAGCAAATGTGCTTGCACCCCATAGACTGACTGCAGTAGAGAAAAATGTCCAAAATGTTTTACCTTCAAAGCAAACTGTGCTAACCTTTGTGGGCTCCGGAAAGAAATTCCCTGGGAACTGTACCTAATTTAAATGTTCAAAGTGCCTCTCATCTTAAAGGTGTATGTTTCTGTCCCCTGAAGACCACACGGTTAATCTGGCAAAGGCTTGAGAAGACTTTGAAAGCGTTTTGAAAAGTGGAATGAAGCAGAGGCTGATAAGATGTGGTTAGATCAAACTGACTACTGAAGGTAAAGCTTCACAATATTTTGGATTTTATTGTAATGATAAAGATTTTGCAATTTTATCATGGTCTAAAGCAAGCTATGTAATACTTTTTTGTTATGCCATAATCGACCATATCAACACATGTGTGGCTAATGCATCATAGAAGAGGGATATAAAACCACAATGGTGTAAAAAGATTTAAGTCCCTTGGCCTGACCTGACCAAGTCGGGTAGATCAGGTATGCTCAGCGATGAGATAAACAACGGAAAGCTGCACAGTGATTGGTCACCTGTGGTGAGGCTCCATCGGGATTGGAGCAGAATGCAGCTCTCACACCTTATCAGGTTGGTGCACAGCATTGCTGCAGGAGAGTGAGTCTCAGGAGGAAATGCCTGCGAGGGCTGCGCTTATCTTACACCAGCAAGAGGCCTTCATGCCTCTGATTAAGAGAGAGAGAGACCAACTCATGTGTACCTTCAGGAGACTATGTTTTGGGGGGACAAAATAATGTATGTCTAAAAAATATTGTATGTTTTTACTCAGTTTTGATTAGGAGGAGATTATTAGCACGTACAAAGGTAATAAATATATATTTTTTAAATATAAAGTTTAAATATAAAAATTGCCAGAAATTAAAGGAGTATTAATTTACAATAATTTACTGTCATTTTCTTATAAATTACTGTTAATCAACAGCAAAATGATGCTGACTTCACAGTAATTTACTGCTCTTATTTTACTGTTAATTCACATTTTTAAGTTGTCTTTAACTATGAAACTGCAAGAAATTATATTGTTTACCATTGTAATTGTAATTGAGGTCACCATAATGGGAATCAGTGTTCAATTTACTTGGAATCTTTGACCCTGTATTTGCATTAAAATTTCTTTTCTAGTCAGAAGTATGACAAATGAAAACATTTGTTAAAACAATGACAAGCTAGAATATAAAGTAAGCTAATTGACTGATTTTAAGTTAGACAAACTATACTATTATTAGTGTTATTTCAGCAGGAAGATTAACCAGTATCTTACTTTGAATTCATAACTGTTTGTAGATGGAAATTTCACAATAGTAAAGCAGCTGCTGAGATTTATTTTTGAAAGGTGTGACACCATTGTGCAACACAAGATTTTTTCTTCCATTACCTAATGATGCACAGATATCTATACTTGACATACAAAACACAACAATGGTGACATTCAACAAATAATAATAAAAAAGATCAATTCTGAACATTATGAAAAAAACAACACAAACTGCTAAAAGTGAATCAAAAATAAAGTTCAGCAGTACAGATAAAAGCATAAATCTATTCATGTCACACTGCAATCTGGGTTCATACTGTGGAAATACAGTATGATATTGTTTGTTTACAATAATTTTTTGAGAGTGCAATTAGATACAAGAGAAGTCCTACTGTGAAATTACTGTGAAATTCATGCAATTATTAACCTGAAATATACTGTAATTTCACACTAGAAATTTTAACAGTGAACACTACCATTTAAAAGTTTGAGGTCAGTAAGATTTTTTAAAAGAAATGAATACTTTTATTCAGCAAGTATCCATTAAACTGATCAAAAGTCACAGTCAAGACATGTTACAAAATATTTAGAATTCCAAAATTCTATTTTTTTGAACTCTCAATCTTTTTAAATTACATTTTAAAATATATTGAAATGGAAAAGTGTTATTTTAAATTGTAATAATATTTCACAATATTAGCTTTTCTGTATTTTTGTTGCATCTTTGGTAAGCATACTAGACTTCTTTAAAAAAAAAAAAAAAAAAAAACTTTTGAGATATGCTTCTGGTCCCTCATTTGCTTTATAATCTGCAGGCAAAAAACAAACAAACAAACAAACAAAACAATGTCTGAAGTTTAATACTTTGGGTTAGGGGTTTTAAAAAAAATCCAGAAACCATATGCTTGCCTTAGCAAAACTCCACAAGAATATAAACTTTGCATGTCTGGCTTCTTACAGAATGTACCCGAGCATAGAGAAAGAAATGATTAGAACTAATCGAAAACAACAAGAAATGCAGAGCATTGGCCTGAATATGCATATTAGTGCAGCAGGGTCAAAAAAAAGTCAAGATCAAATCCATCAGATGGCTTGGCTGGGATGTCCAGTTTGTGTGTGTCTCTGTGTGTGTGTGTGTGTGTGTAGAAGTGCTGCATCTGGTGTGGATCCAGGCTGGTCCAGGGGGATGCAGAGCATTAAAGCCAGTGGATGCTGGGGGAGAGGGGTTGTCCTCCCCTGGAGAGACTGAAAGAGGAGGCCTGCTATAATCTGCTTCCCTGGCTCTTCATGAAAGAGAGCAGAGGACACGCACACCAGAGACTGACCCCCTCCTCCAGCTCCAGCCTCTCTCATCTGTTATCACCATATACCTCTACCGTTCTGCTCCTTCCCTCCATTCTTTCTCAATCCTCATCTGTCTTCCCTTCCCAGCTTAGTTCTTCAGTGCTAAAACCTTTTTAATCTCTCTGTCTCCATCCTCCAAGACTTCAGTTTGGTTGGTACACAGACTAACTTTATATAAATGTACTTTGTGAAATGTACTGGTGCATCCAAGAACTCACTTTGATTGCTCACAGGTTGCACGTTCATATTTCAGAACACTATTTGAGATCTCAGTTATGTTACATCTAAGTATCAACTTTGTTTCTGCTAAAGAGACGTCAAAATAGATGCATAAATTATTATTATTAATTATTATAATAATAAATTATTAATATGCTTTTTGATGAAAAGTGCTCATGTTCATATTGAGAAATATATGCCAATCTGAGCACATTATTGAGAAATGTTCTGAGATTTCTTTTGAGATTTCTACTGAAATCACTGGGTGTTTTTCTCAAGAGAAACATAAGGGAACTTTTTGGAGTTTTCTCTCCATTTAGTGTCATCACTGATGGGAGAAACAATTAAGATCTGATTTGGCGTTTTTATTTTCTGTTGGTAGAAACCAAGATGTCAGTATGAAGAACCAATAAATGCATTATCAAAAACATGATTAATCTTCAAAGAACCATAAAGACAATTCGAATGTGCTCTAATGACTCAATGAACATCTCAACTGATTATCGGTTCATTTTCTTTGCTTACTTGTGAATGTAAACACTAAAACTTTGAAATGGTTGGCCAATTTTTGTCAGATCTCATTGGGAATGTTTGAATTTCTGTGGGTAGAAAACAATATGTCAATATAAAGAACCTATAAATCCATTGAAAACATGTTTAATCTCCATACAGACAATTTAGTCTTTATGGAGATTAAACATTTTTAATTGTCAACCTATTTTGAGTTCATTTTAAGCCAGCCATACAGTAATTTCTAAACGATAGTTGGGTTAAATGTCAATATGAAGAACTTATAAATGCATAATCTCAATTTAGTCTCATCACTGTTTAGGAGAAACAATCTGGATAACGACAAGTCCAGCATTCTAGAAATATCCATTTGAACTGAACATTAGTTCATTTTGTTTGCTCACTTGTGAATGTGAACTCCAAAACATCCAAATGATGTGCTAATGTTCTAAAATCCATGCACATCCTTATTAGTGAAATTTGGGTTTTCCATATATCTCAGGCAATGTGATAATGACGATACTTTCTGGGATCGTCTTCCCTTCTTTCTGGCATTTCTGTCGGCTGTCTTTCACAACTCTCAGCGTCGAGCCTCATTTTGTGGAATCAGGCCACAGAGTCTGGCCTAGTCTCACGGTTCCTCTCTTCCACCATCTCATCGAGGGGAGGGGCTTCCTTGGCAGTGCCAGGCTCTGTTTGGTAGAATGGGTCCAAATTACCATGAATATTCATAAGCCCCCACTCCCTCCCCCTTTCCTAACAGCGCATCAACACTTGGTAGCAGCACATGGCGGGACAGCTGTTGCAGGCCAAAGCGGGCATCTGTGCACAGAGAGACAGAGATATGGACCAGGCGAGAGGAAGAGGTGTGGACATCTGTAGCCAGGGATTGACAAACACTTGGATGGATGAGGAAGAGAGGCGAGACGAGAAGGAAAAAGAGAGGAAGTTGGACTAGGACAAGGGAGCAGGATTAATTGAACAGATGACAGGGATGTGCTAGCGTACGAGAGAAAGAGATCGCTGAAGGATTGGAGAAAGATGAAGCGGTGGTATATGTAAATGCCGGCTCCTGCATCAAAAACTAGAATTTTACCTTTTATACAAGAAAACATAATGCACATGCCCATGCAAAAGTCGGTTGCTTGGGTGTTCTTGCTGGTTATTCGGTCAAAAGAGTCCCCCAACATGATCTTCTGGTCCATTGTTCAATGTAAGTCTATGGGATTTTTTCACCTGTTTTATTGTCTGGGCACTTAGGAACAGAACAGCAAACATCTCCATATGATTTAGGGATATTCCCCGCAATAAGTTTAATAGTTAGGATTAGGACTTTGTTCAGATCACTAACTCTTAGTATTGTCTTAGTAAACTCCTCCAATAAAAGTTCTTCAATGGTTCGCACCCTTTTAGGGGCCACTGACACTTTTTGGAAAAGGCCTCGAGATGCGTTTTTAAAGTTGAACTTATTTTAACTTGAATGCCCCATTTTTGCAATGCTGTGTCATGTGCAAAAGACACAGGCGCAACGGTCAAAGACATTTGTTTAGCGCATAAATACATAGAAAAACAATAGAAAAGTAGTGCATTGGAATCAAAGTCCCTTTAAGACAAGTCATTTCACTCAGCGGCCATCTTTGAAATGCCTCTCAGGCATGTAAGTGCAGCTCCAATCTCTATGAATGGGGAAACATCAAATTCTCCAAAGCTGTTCGCTAAGCTTTCGATTAATTTTCATATCTGAAATCACCAATGAAATCTGACAACTGGCTCATAAATTTTTTCTAAATACTTGAATCATGACAAAAAAAAAATGCATTTTTAGGCTGGATCAAGCTAATGCGCAGATGCAGTTCTATGCGAGCGTCTCTATAGGAAGCGCGCTTCTGACTGTTTCTATAGGAACCGCAGCTTCTAAAAGCCGTTCACACCAAGCACGATAACTATAACGATAACTATATTTGCGTCCACACCGACAAATGACACACTGACAAAGCTCATGCGTTGCGGTTTCAAAGTGTGTACAACATGTTTTTGCTGTTCTAACCAGCAGATGTCCTCAGCATGTTGTTTCGAGTGAATAGCTAGTGTAATCGATCTGATCTAACAGTGAATTTAGCTGACGAAGTCAATATAGTGGAAAAAAAACAACGCCGAGTCTTTTTCACTGCAACTTCAAAGGAAGCAAGACAATGTTGTTGAAACTAGCGCTGGATACCTGAGGTCATTTATGTTACACTGTATGCTAGTGTCAGGGTCACAGACGGAGGCAGGCAGGTTAGTGACAAACAAGCTCTTTATTATAAACAGAGGCACGGAAACCGGCAGACAGGTGAAGCAGGTGAGTAGATATGCAAGCACGTGGAAACAGTCACTTAGCTGGAGAGTAATCAATGGATTGTCTTTCACAGGATCGGCCGGAGAACACGGAGAACACGGAGAGGAGTCCAGGTAAGTGTGACGTTGTGCTACACATAGACGAGACCAGACACTGTGGTGGAGTGAATGTGGGGCTTAAGTAGGGTGCTGAAGAGTAATAACAAGGGTGATGGCTTTCAGGTGCAGGTGATTGCAAATGGAGTGCAAGTGAGGAACCGGAGTGATGCTGGGAAGTGGAGTCCGGGGAAGGTGAAACAGACGGTGACTGTGACAGCTAGCCTGGCATTATGATCTTATCGTTAATACTTCTCACCATTTATTCCGAGCGTATGACCGATTGTTTTCCATATATCCATTTTCTTTAAGTATCCTTGAAAAGGGGGTTTGACTTGTCAAACAGTGGTGGCTTTTTCTGGACTTGTCTTCTTAACTTCTCCGCAATGTCATCCGCCATTTTAAATGTGCAAGCCCTTAAATTAGAATGGATTCTGATTGGCTGTCAGTGTTTTATTGTTCAACAGCTGGAAAAAAAATTGTTCTGAAAGTGATTCCAAAGATTTTGTTTCTCTAATCATTAAAGCTGTGGTCAGTGCTATTCTTTTATATTTAGAACGATTTTTAGAACTGTATCTTTATCTTTATAGTTATCGTTCTTGGTGTGGCCGGGCCTTAACAGCCACTGCAGTGACGAGATGACTTTACCAATCGGCAATTGGATCTTATTTAGAAGGCGGGACTTATTCCACCATATTGCGCATTGCACTTTCTCCCATTCATAATAATAATACGAGTGCACCGTATTTCTATATATAAAGTCTTTGATTGGAATTCAAAAACTTAAACAGCCCCTTACACTGCATAAGATTCTTGATTTGACTATATGGTTCTTTGGAGTTTCAGTAAGTCCTTGATGTTTCATTATAAGCTTTTCAGATCAGTCTGTTGGTTTCTGTGTTCTTTAAAGCAACAAATTCAAAGATGTTTTTCATTAAAACTAAGGAATAAAAGTTCTTTGTGGAACTTAAGCAGGTTCTTCTATGATATCAGGCTGTTAAAGCCTTTTTGGTTCTAATTGGAACCAAAACCAAAGTTGCTCAAACTCTAGAAACCTCAACCTGTAGCCCTCGACACAAAGCCATTATCTTTATAACATACCCTTCTCCCATGGTTATGCCACCCCTCAACATTAAACTCCAACTTGCTCCATGTTTGTCCTCAAAGGACTTAAGCTCTCCACCGGTCTTATTCCACACACACGCGCACACACACACACACACACACAAACAGGGCGCCTGGTTCTCGCTGCCCTACATAGCCAGTAGCACAGCAGGCAGTCTCTATGAAAGGCCCATGAGGTTTAAACTGTGTCAGATCCCTCGATAAGGCTCTGTATACAGAAGTCTCTGAAATCCCTCATCTGAGGACCCTCTGTGTTTAGGGGTTGTGCTTTACATTGCTTTCCATGATTAATTAGGCTTAATTGAAAAGGGAAAAAGTAGCACAAAAATGTAAATATTCTCAGATCCAGCAATAATGCAATGTTTTGATAAAAAAAGATAGCTCCCTTTTTGAAGAGGGAAAACTAAATGATTAATTAGGATATTGTATTTAACAATCCCAATTTAATTATTATTGTATTAAAATGTTGACTTCTAACTACAAATTACACTGGGGAAATTTTTGCCTTAACGGATTTTTTCTACCTTATTTGACCACTAAAATTAATTTAAAAAGTAATGTAGTTAACCTAAAGTAGTTTACGATTAAATAACACTAATGATTTGAATTATTAATTCATACTAAATAATTTACCTGATTTTTACACTGTCGCTGAAAGAGTCGAGTCCTCAGGAAGGCCGTATAATGTTGTGAAAGGACTGAAGCATGGGAAAATGTACGTTTTTGCTATATTATACAATGAATAGTATAGAAAGTAAAATGAAATCACTAAATCACAATAAATCAGAAAGTGCATAGCAATTCAACAGACAGCAAACTCATTTACCAGCAGCTTTAAGAGAACTTCATCCAAAGACAATACAAGCAGCTTAGATAGATAGCAGTCTGAGTTTCAGGAAGTGGGAAAAAAGTGGGAAACATGATGTTAAGCGAGTGAAAGAGAGCAAAAAGAAATAGGGTGGTCATACCATCAGCCACGACCTGGCAGAGAAGTCATAACACAGCTGCCACCTGAACCCTGGGTCAGCCTGCCTGTCCAGCGCCATTCCCGCACCCTCCTGCCAGAAGAAATCCTCTTCCTGGGATGGCGGAAAAATTAATAAATAAAGAGAAAAGCGCACAGCAAGCACCAATCAGAAGGAGCGTGCGTGTAGGATGCAGCCAGCATGCATGCCTGTGTTTGTATGAGTATGTGTTAGAGAGAGGGAGAGAGGACTTTGACATAGAAAACGCCAGGAAGTGCAATCCGGGCAGCTGTAGCCATACGGAGCCAGCGCCAGCCGCCCGCCTGCCATCAGCAGACTTACTGACACACCGATCCGACGCAGCCAACCAACACTGGGCTCTGGGTGTCACCAGAGTGTTTATGTGTACATACAAACAAATATTTACTTCAAAGACAGCCTTTACAGGAGCGACGGGTGGTGAAACGCTTTAACGTGCTTGTCAATCTGCACGCTTCCTACCTGCCTCATTTCTCATTTGAATTGACTTGAGTGAAATTTAACGAAGTCAGTAAACGTACTGTGTTTGTTAAATTTTGCTGTCTGACACAGGCTCTTATGAGTGATCACATGAGGCCTATTGTGCAGCGATGACCGGAAGCTGATGCGTATTTTTGTTTGAAACAGTATCAGATTGTTTGGCTCGATATATTGTGATCCTACAGGTTAAGCTACACTGAAAATTTATATGATGCACCCATAAATGTATGAAACTTATGTAATGTTGTAGCAAATAAATAAGGGTGATACTTCCTTACAAAAAAAATGATTATGGTAACTTTATTTGTGTCTGGTGACAGACCAATATATATCGATCAGGCTGATTAACCAGCATATATTTGGCCATAAATGTTGCTCAGTGTCATTTTTTTTTAAATGCAGACAGCCTTGTCAATTAATAATATGTTTTGCATTTTGAAAAAAAAAAAAAAAAAAAAAAAAATTGTAAAATAAATCAACTTTTTCTTTATTTTTTTAAATAAAAATAAAAAAGTATTTAAAATTATTATAAAATTATTATAATTTAAGTTATTTTATATTATATTATGTTTAAATTAAATTATATATTATATTTAATTTTAAAATATTACATATATAATTTTAAAAAATAAAAAGTATTTAAAATTATTATATAATAATTACAATTTAAATTATTTTATTTATTATATTATATTTATTTAAATTATATTATATATTTAATTTAAAACAAATATATAGTATTTAAAATTATTATAAAATTATTACAATTTAAATAATTTTATATATTATGTTTAAATTATAATATATATTATATGTTATATTTCATATATATATATATATATATTACAAAATAAACAAAAATTAAAATTATAAAATTATTACAATTTAAATAATTTTATATATTATATATATATATATATTTAAATTATATTATATTTTTAATTTTTAAAATATTTTATATATGTATATGTATATATATGTATGAATGTATGTAAGTATATGTTTTAGACAAAATTGCTGGGAAATTATATTATTTAAACACATATAAATAAAATAACATAAAGACAATATTTATTTAAAATTATTTCAATTATTTTCAATTTTAAAAATTACTTTTCAAATAAATGTCAAACAATGATTACATTCCCACATTAATTTACCATGATGAGAAAGCAGTAACTACATGGTAATTATTTTGGCGGGAACTATGGTTACCGTGGTAAATGTTCATGCTGCAGTCGCTAATGAAAAATGTAAAGAACAAGAGGGCATCCTGCAGTTTTCTTTAGCTTAAAAGCAGCATGTCAATTCCTTCTTATTATTGTTTTTAATTAAGTAGCATTCCTCAGTTCAGAATAGTTCATTGGAATATTTTTGTGCTGATTATCTGATTATCCTCGTCCAGCTGCATCTAAACGGTGCAGTCATGCATGCATGTAATGTGTGAAAGTGAATAACAGAGCACATGCAGTCCTGGGAGCAGCAGCGCTCTTTACAGACACACAAAGCTGTGACGAGGACCCTGCGTGTCAGATGAGGGACAATTATAAGTCTGCTTGTGGTGTGATGGCTGCTAGTGCAGGACTTGGCACGGCTCCCTAATTTAAGGGAATTAAGACAAGCTAAACAAGACTTCTTTGTGTGTGTGAGAGAGAGTGTGATGCAGGACTGGCACTAAGCTGGCATGGCCTCAGAGAGAGAGCAGGAAGCATCACGTCTAGATAACCCAGGGTAATATGGAAAAGTTTATACTGCAACAGGCTCATATATCATTCAAACAGTTGTGTGTTTGAATGCAGATACACAGAAATACTGCGGCTTGTTATGATCAAAAAACATACTTGTGCCCAACCAATCGGCACCATAAAAGTGTCATTCCATCACCTTTTGACCTCTGAAAGTTAAAAAAACTGTGAGAGTGACGGATTGCCAGTGAGATTACACCTTATGAGGACATCAACTTGACTTTACATATTTTCAACATCTTTTGAAATATTGATATTATAGGTCAAATGATCAAATATTCCGGTCATTTTAACATTTCATAAACCAAGTAATAAAAATGTAAACAACATCAGAATTCATCAAATCCACTGCTAAAACTACCAATGCTTGTGAATTTTCATGTTTCATGGCTCCGGGGGGTTAATAAAGGCCTTTTGAAGCGAAGCGATGATTTGTGTAAGAAAAATATCCATATTTAAAACTTTATTAAACTATAATAACTTGCTTCCACCAGATGGCCGTACACATATCAACACCAAAAGAGTAACCCCTGACATGATGTAGGAGTATCGTAAGCTTTGACACCTCTCGCTGTTCAAACAAATAAGGCTGCGCAACAAACTCAAGCTCCTCTTCTCTTATATCGAAATTTTGTTTGCTCTATCCTCTGCGCTTCTGTTCGTCAATACATCATGCGTCGGGTCAGAGGTTACTCTTTCGCTGTAAATCGATGAGTACAGTGTACGGCCCCGGTCCTCTTTTTTGAAAAATAAAATACGGTCACTCTAAATAATATGTTTTCTTTCTTTTCTTTTTTTTTTTAACAAACAAACAAACAAAGTTAGAATATGTCAATGTAAATGTAGCCTAATTGTAGATTATTTGCATTTACTTGGAGTGGAAACAATAACAACAGAGGATCTGTATCAGACGGTACATCAACAAAACATTCGTACTGTCATTATCACTTTAAAATTAGCTTTACAAACCTGAAAATTATTACAAATCTGTTGTTTTAAAAGTCAATGCAAAATTGTATTTTCACAATCTGACGTGTTTCTGAGTGAAATAGGATATTAAAAAAAATAAAAATGTAGAGTGGGACATTTTGTCCATCAGGCGCTTGGCGTTGTCGACTGAAAAGGTCAGTTGTTTATAGTGGAGTGAGTTTTTAATAACAGACTGCGAAGACAAACAATGCAATTGACCGTTGACAAAGACCCGCCCCCTTTAGCTACTGTTGCTGCATCTGACATCATGTTCTCGCAGTAAAAAATACATCGCGGAGCAAAGAGGACACTGACAACACGTCGACAGACATGACAGAGCAGGTTACTTTTGATATAAAACAAAGTCTCAAATTTTGTAATTTTTAAAGAAATGTAAACAATAAATGCCATTTTGTGGCTCTTTGATGTGTCGTGACAAATCGCTGTAGCGCCTCAGGTCAAGCAGCTCGTGAACCAATCATCTCTTCCCGTTTCTACTAGTTCATTTATAGCATCAAATAAACATGATTGAATATCAGAAGGAATGTTGTTTCAACCGCGGAAAGACGTCAGTACACACCATTTTTCAAGTTCATCAACGTTAATCTACTAACTCTCCTGACTGCTTTGTCGGACAAAATGGCAGATTCGGCGTTATGATTGGTTAGATCGCCTGTCAATCAAACTTCCGGCGAAGGGTCAATTGGACATGGACTGATGAACCGTTCACGATGAGGTCAGGAACGTGCATTAAGTAAGTAAATATGACAAATATTATGTTGAGTTTAAAATTGATGGAAGTGCAGCCAAAGAAAATTTGAGTAATGTGGGACGAACCTCAATAGATTATTTGCACCCCAAATAGAATTTGTTTTAAAAAGAAGCGCTTCTATTAAAGTCACAGTATAATTCACACTGTTTCTGGGCAATTTGTGCATAGAAACTGGAAACACTAAACTTCACATTTCTCTTTGCTCTTTCGGAGCCTAATTTGTGAATCCACTGGTTTCACTTACTAAATCTCAAAGGTTTCTGGGCAACGTGGGTTAAAAAAAAAAAAAAAAGTTACCATGGCATTTTTTTGGCACACCAGCGCTTGTGCCGTGCCCAGGACAGGAGGGTTACCATGGCATCAGCAGGCACCTCATAAAGCAAATCATTGTTGGGGGGTTTGTGTGAGCGTGTTTTCTGCGTGGCTGTGCCACCCCAAATACCTAAATGTTATGCCAGCATCCTTTAAATACTAAAGGGCACGGGATAATGCCAGGCTGCTTCTTATCCTCGCTAGCTTACCATTCCTGTCTTTCCACTGGAAATCATTGCTCTATCTGTCTGTCCATCTGTCTATCTCTCTAGCACTCACCTCACACTTGTGGCACGGCCTGCCAGCTCATCTGCCACTTGATTCGTCTCCAGCTGCCTTCACCCAACAGCAAACCAATTTAATAAAAGTGCATGTTAATAGAAATCCAGCCAAAGTCTTGATCAATGATGGGCGATGCCTCGCAGCAAAGGAAACAATAGATTGAGGCTCTTCTTATGCGAACCTTTTCACTAAAAAAAGATCTGTAAAATGTGCATTCGTTATACTTTTACACTTTTAAAGACAACCAAAGAAGAATGTGTGATTTCAAGCCGAATATGGATATTTCAAAAAGTGTAGAAGCTGTGCAGAAGGAGCTCAACACCTGTCCGAGCACCTGCTTCATTAAGAAACTGATTATACAGATCCCACAAAATGCTGACTTAATTGATGTATGAAATTATGAACAGACACAATAATGTATAATCCCGAAGATTGCAGGAGCAAAACAGAACTTTAATGCAACATAATATTCATATAATTGTAGAAATTACAAGACTCTGAATGTCTGATCAGGGAAAATAAAATCATTAAATTAAATTAAAAAATTAAATTAAATTAAATTGAATTGAATTAAAACAAAACAGCAAGGGTCATGTCCCAATCCCAAACCTTCTACCTCCATAAATAAAATAAAATAAAATAGTGATAATAAGATAAAATGATAATAAAATAAAAATAATAATAAAATAAAATAAAAATAAAACAGCCAGGGCCATGTCCCAATCCCAAATCCTCTACCTCCACAAAAAAATAAAATAAAATAATGATAATAAAAATAAAATAATAAAACATAATAAAAAACAGCCAGGGTCATGTCCCAATCTCAAACCCTCTACCTCCATAAAAAATAAAATGATAATAAAATAAAAAATAAAATAAAATAAAACAGCCAGGGTTATGTCCTAATCCAAACCTTCCACCTTACAAAAATAAAATAAAATAAAATGATAATAAAAATAAAATAGATAAACAGCCAGGGTCAAATCCCAATCCCAAACCCTCTACCTCCATGAAAAATAAAATAATGATAATAAAATGAAATGTTAAATAAAATTGAAATAATAATAAAATAAAAATAAAACAGCCAGGGTCATGTCCCAAACCCTCTACCTCCATAAAAAAATAAAAATAAAATAACCATCAGGCAAAAGTAATAATATGGGATATTTATCTGCCAGATAATCTAAAACAAAGAATAATATAGATTTATAGTCCTTTGTAGTTCTGTGCTTTTATAGCACCACCTAAAAACCAGCCTGCAGTAATAGAATAATATATTAGATATATCTTCTAATCATGATCTGGACCGTCCACAGAACTTTTGCTCATTTTATCAGACAGTATCGGTTTCAGATGAACATGTGTCATGCACATGCATTTGAAAAATAAAACAGAAGCCGCACACCACATTTCGTGCTAATAAAACCAACCCACAAAACTGGTCACATTATTGACGAGGGAGGGAAGTCATTTGCAATGCGTTTTCCATTCAAACCTGTTTTCAATTTATTAGCACAATATTCACCACATCTGACCTCTGTCAGTGTAATATATAGGGTACCAGCCAAAGAAATAAAGTGATTTCTGTCAGAACAAATATTATTTTTCTAAATTATACAAGCTAAACAGTTCTGTTTTAAAGGAATCATATTTCTTCATGCACTTTGCTGTACTTTCTTTGAGACATGTTATACGTTTGAGATATTTTGCTTTTGACAATCATTTTTATAAATAAAAATAAATATGCACTACACTCTAAAAAATCTTGGGTTATTTTTTTTTTTATCCAAGTCCTGGGTTGAGCCTTTTGGGGGGGTATTTTTCCAGTGTTTGGGTAGTTTTTGTGTTACCCAGATCCTGGGTCAGACATAACCCATGGGTTGAGTTATTTATCGCGGGGTTTTTGCGACCTCTTCAGGTCAAATTGGTGCATGTCTTCGGTAAAATACAGGTTTGTTTACGTTTTATTGTATCTAAAAATTCGTTATTGTTCTGTATATAGTTTAATTTTATGCAAAGCAACATACAGGGGCGCGATGTGAATCGCCTAAACGAGTGTCGCAAAGGTCTTTTCGCGTGATGGAAACGCCTGATGCCTGCATAAAATTTTGTGATTTTATTAAAAAAATATACAGAATATTAACAATTAGGATGTTAAAATGTGTTCTCAGAATTGTACAGTGATTATTTATGGGCAGGTTATTGAGCCAGTCACAGCATATTTCGGCTACGAGTGAAACGCAGGCGGCGGTCTGAAGTTAGCAGTTCCCCGCCGAACGCGAGCCATCTCCGGCACGATATCCAGCGCCGTTACGGTGGAAACAGGACAACAGAGACTGCTCAATTACACTTGAATTACTT
Organism: Hypophthalmichthys nobilis; assembly: GCA_037950665.1. NCBI lineage: Eukaryota > Metazoa > Chordata > Actinopteri > Cypriniformes > Xenocyprididae > Hypophthalmichthys > Hypophthalmichthys nobilis. The sequence continues at coordinate 37,590,347 of CM075475.1, read as the reverse complement.
CTAAATGTTTATTTTTTACTTCTAATATTTGTTAAACGAGCTTAAATGTAGGCAATATGTATTAAAAACGATATAAAATATGATCGAAAATAAAGGAATTATCGTGCAAACCAGTGGTTGTGTGGCGTATTTAAGTTAATCCATAAACATTAATTAATGTATGAAGTAAAAAAAAAAAAAAAGAAGAAGAAGAAGAAGCAGCTAGTATTATAATAAAAATGAATCAACCCATTATGCTGGGTTAAATAAACAACCCAATTTGCTGGGTAAAATGAACCAACCCTGTTCTGTCCTATATTTACCTAGCCCCTGGGTTGAAAACAACCCAAATTGGGTTGTTTTTTAGAGTGTAACAAGATATCAATAAAAGACTAGACTTTTCTCATGTTTGCATAACATTCTTAGAAGTTAATCGAATAGGACTATTTCAAAAACATGTTTTTATGGAGGCTTTTCTGGTTAAATCATGATCATCAGTTTTTCAGAAATGTTTAGGTAATAGATGTGAGTAACATTACACAGGAGTTTTACTCTTCATGTGGTTTTAATACAGCGTAATGCGTCTCTTATGTGTTGATAATCATTATAAAGCAAACAGCACATGTTCAGTGTCACAAATCATGTGGAAATTCCTTCAAAATCTCATGACAAACATTGGGATAAATATTCAAAATAAAGGGCGAAGACAGAAAACCTCCATGCAAACAATTTTCTCACTGACATTCAGTTTGATTTGGGGGAAAAAACACTAATTCAAATTGAGTACTTGAAATAATATTAATATTTGTGTGGGTTTAACCTTATTCTTTTGTGAATTATTTTTTTCATCAACAACCATGCGTAAATAAATACTTTTCAAATAACAATATAATCATTAAGATATTATTTATCAAATTATTTATGCACTGTTTATTTGACATTGTTTCCACCAAACACATTACAACACTTAAATTACAATCTTCACTATTTATATTGTTTCACTCTGCATGTGTATTTATTTAATGTAGTCTATATATATTATTGTAAAGTGAAACAGTTCTTTCTTTCATCTTTCAGGTCAATGGCATAAAAGCTGTAAAATGTTCCATGTCATTTTAATTCGCAATGAAAGTGCACAATTAAATGTGTTTGGAATTGAAACACGACTTACTATGTGTGAAAACATGGTAACAATTAGTGGTTTGACTCGCTGTCGCTGTTCTAGTACATAAACATTCGGCAAAGAGAGTACGGCTGGACAGGTGCGCGTGCATGAGAAGCGTGTGCTGCAGCGCCCTCTGCTGGACCACAACATGCACGCGTTTCTCATCAGGGCTCTTCAACCCAAGGACCCTTTGACCCAATGTTAGACTGGTGGACCAGCACAGATACACTGCTGAAGCCAACAGTCTTCCTGAGAGCATGTGGACATATGAAGAAATATAAATAACATAATGGTGAATATAATGAATTTATGCAATAATGAAATGCGATTTATAAGTCGTTGTCGTGGTTTTTATGCAACAAACACTAAAACAATGTAAATCTATGTCTAAAGCAGTTTTATAGTATAATAAAAAATATTAAATATTCATGTATTTTAACTTGATGTAAGCCTACTAAAATAATGAAAACTGAAATAAAAATGGATAAAAACTGTACAGACATGTTAAAAAAAAGCAATAAAAATGACAAAAACAAACTTACGAACTACATTTAAAATGAAAATAAAAAATATATATTTAAATTATATATATATATAATTGTGTGTGTATATATATTTGTTGTTTTGATTTTTTTTTTTTTTTACATGTCTGTACAGTTTTTATTTCAGTTTTAGTTATTTTAGTACACCAAGCTAAACTAAATGAATATTTAATATTTTATTATAAATATATTTTTAATATTAATATTTATTTTCTTCAGTTAATGTTTATTGTATATCAAGTAATGATTATTTTATGGTTTTATTTTTAATTATCTATAATAACCCCGGCCAAAAGGTCTTCAGGGGTAAAACCGAATGACAGTAAGATTTATTTTTCAAAATACATTAAAAAAACATATTTCCTAAATTTAAAATACAAATGTCACTGAATTAGATAACAAAATATCACAACAGTTGGCATTTAACAAATGCAAAAGAAAGCACAAGTACACATTTCAAACAAAATATTTCACACACACACAAAAAAAACATTTACACTCCCTTGCAAGAGCATAGCAATGCAAAAACCTAGCAACTGCATAGCAACGTCTTAGCAACTATCTATAACACCCTAGCAACCACATAGCAACAGGCTAAAAAATTGATTAACAGTCACTGAGCAAACACTCACATTAGAAATGCTCCATCGTCCATCTTTAGCAACTGATTTAACACATATGATGTCTATAAGCTGCATGTGACAGCATGAGTAACCAACAACACCAGCACTCTCTCATGATCACATTAGACGACTGTGAGCGTTACTGTAAGAGACAGACTCGCTGTGTGTGGAGGGTTAAATCTGAGGTGTTTATTTTTTTGGCACATGAAGGTCTTGACTGTTTTATACATGTGGAAAACAGCTCCAAACAGATTTTAGAGCGAGACAGGTGCCAACACAACCATCTGCTTTGAGTTTCAGCTCTCCTCTCCCTTCTTTCCTACATGTATTCAACCCCAGTGCTGCTCACTGTCAGCCAATCACAGAGCAGCGTTTCTCACCCTGTATGACACGCGGGTCCGGACGGAGGAAGACAGAGTGGATGTCTTGTTTTATCTCTTCATACTAGCCTTTTTATTTTTAAATAAGTCTTTTTTGAATAAAAAAATTGCAATTGTGATTTAAAATGTAATTAAGAAAATAAATGATAAAATAAAAGTAAAATAAAAACAAAATAAACATTAGTATTGTAATATTTCATTGTAAAATACAAAAATCTAAAATGTAAGAAATCATTTTATTTTACATAATATTTTTATTTTATTTTACATAACAACAGTAAAATTACAATACTCATATTTATGGCTGTCTTTATTTCTTCATTTTTAAACAATCAAACTATTATTTTGATGGAAAATTGTAGGAAGCCCTTATAGCTTTTCTTTTCTGATTACATGTAATCTGTATTACGTAACCAGGTTACAAAAATTAAGTATATTTTAAAATACTCATAATCAGACTACAGTTACTTTTTATTGATTACATGATTACATGTTGTTCTTGCATTGGCAGTAAATTATTCATAATTCATTGATTCTACTTCTTTGCTATATTTAATTTTTTCTTTCTATAAAAGTCCACTGCTTGTATACGTTCAGAAGCTCATCCAGGTTTGTGGAATTGTACTAGTCATGTGACTATCACTGAAATCTGAGGCTCACAGCATTTAATCACTGGATTTACACAAATCATTTCACTTTTAAGAAGTGTTTTCTCAACATTGCAACACTGCGTATTGAATCAACTCCTGACGAACACATAAGGAAGACTTTTGTCTTCCAAACACATTAAAATTCATCATCATTTCATATTTACATGCAATGCAGGGATTATAAACTGTTTTTGTCAGCTGGGCCTTTTTGGCCTAATATATTTACTTGAAGTAACTTAAGATTTTAAGTTAAAGGGGGGGTCTATATGGTATTTCATGCATTCTGACTTATTTACACTGTTAAAGAGTTGGATTCTAATGCTAAACATGGCCAACGTTTCAAAACACGAGTTGGACGTATAACGGAGTATTTCTGTGCCAAAAATGTGCCAAACTTTGTACATTTTTTGTCGAGTATGGCCCTTTATTATGTAATAAAGGGCGGAATTCCTTGTACGGTTACACATCGACCAGAGCGAGAGGGCAAGAGCACACCCATCAACGTGCTTCGTTTGGCTTTACGGAAGTCGTCGGCAGCGCTGCACAGGACTTGCTCGAGAAAGATTTGTCACTTTGCTTTTAGACCACGAAATCAGTCAACCTAACGTCACCAAAGAAGTGTGTTTTTGGTTGTGAGGGAAAGATAACCTTGCTTCCCAAAGAACCCAGCGTTAAGTAGAGCTGAGAGTTTTGTGCTCACGCATTACATTGATGCGCTCTCGATATTTGTTATTAAAATAACCATAGAAACTGATAGTTGCAATCACTTTTTATTGGTTAAAATGAATGGAGAATATCTCGTGTTTTTCCGTGGCTGCTCGAGCCCTCTGGATCGGCGCTTATGGTTTCATAAACAAGGCCCAGTTCTGCGCTGGATTTACAGATTGTTTGAAACTGAAAGATGGAGCGGTCACAGTGATGATGATCCCGGTCATGAGTCAGAACCGCAGGTGGTGGGTAAAACTGCTTCAAATGTCTGTTTTGTTAGCAATAGGCGCCTAAGTGCATATAATGTAAACAACATCATAAATTCATTATTCATCATTCACTATACGCTATATTCATTATAGTGATCCAAAAGTTATCCAGGGATAATGCGATGGTGTATTGTGTGTGTTTAAATACAGTTGTTTAGCTGACCATCGATAGCTTGTAGACGATCACTACACAAAAGCTGCGCGGGCTCGTCACTCTTTAGCTCCGCTCACACGGCACGCCTCCAGGCGCTCGGCTGTTTTCGGAAAGACACGGTACAGCGTACGTATCTTTTATAAATATAATAAAACTAAAGACTTTTCGGAGATATGAAGGATGCTATACTATTCTATAGGTACTCAAGATTAACATGAGATTGGCAGAAACTTAATAAGTTAGGTCAATAATAATAATAAATAATAATAATAAAATGAAGTTCACGATTCTCTGATGTTGGTTTAAGGTCACATGACATGCAGGTATTAGTGCTGTCAAACGATTAATCGCATTTAATCGTTTGACAACGTTAATATATATGTATATATATATAGAGAGAAATAGATAGAGAAAACAAAAAACAGAAAAGGAGCACAATGTATTTTAAAAATCAGCTAGTGAAACCGGTTAAGAGACACATTTGTTGAACTTCTGTCAACAAGGCGCTCATGGCGTGAGATGATCAAAAACCAGCACGAGTCGGCCAATAAGAAACCACCTAGAAACCACTCAGAACACCCTAGCAACCACATTACAATACTTTGTATTATGGCAGCAAGTTTTCCATAAGCAAGTACCACTCAGAAATGTAAAAACCTCACTTTTTTGAATGTAAAACAACAGCTGTAAAAGGTTCAGTGCCATTTTAATTAGCAATAAATGCGCACAGTTTAAATGTGTTTGGGGATTGTAACACAACTTCCTGTCTGTTAAAATGTGGTGACAATTTGTGGTTTCACTTACTGTCGCTGTTTTAGTACATAAAAATTCAGCAACTAATGAGACTAATGACAACAATCGTCGTCTCATCTGGAGGTGTTTATTCGTAATGCAGATTAATGTGAAAGCATTTGACCATCTTCTGTATATTCAGTAGCACCGGTGGCTGGATTCAAACATTTTGTAAAGATTTGTAGCAAGCAAATATCTCTGTGTCTTCAAGACCACACATGCAACTGAAATACGTGGCATCTTTAGCATGTATGACATGATGGCACATGAGAAAAATACTCTCTCATGATCACATTAGGCATTACTGTAAGAGACAGACTCGCTGTGTGTGGAGGGTTAAATCTGAGGTGTTTATTTTTTTGGCACATGAAGGTCTTGACTGTTTTATACATGTGGAAAACAGCTCCAAACAGATTTTAGAGCAAGACAGGTGCCAACACAACCATCTGCTTTGAGTTTCAGCTCTGGTTCCTGTATGTATTCAACACCAGTGCCGTCACACACTTTATAACTGCATAGCAACGGCCTAGCAATCACCTAGAATACCCTAGCAACAACATAGCAACATGCTAAAAACTACTCCAAACACTTTAGTAACTGCATAAAAACGGCAGAGCAAACACTTAAAAACCTTTGCAACAGCATAACAGTGCAAAACTCTAGCAACTGCATAGCAACGTCCTAGCAACCATCTAGAACACCCTAACAACAACATTGCAACATGCTAAAAACCACTCTGAACACCTTAGCAACTGCATAGCAACCATTTAAATCTCCCGTGCAACAGCATTGCAATGCAAAACCCTAGCAACTGCCTAGCAACCATCTAGAACACCCTAGCAACAACATAGCAACATGCTAAAAAACACTCCAAGCACTTAACTGCATAAAAACAGTTGACCAAACACTTAAAACTCCCTTGCAACAGCACAGCAATGCAAAACCCTAGTAACTGCATAGCAACATCCTAGCATCCCTCTAGAACACCCTAGCAACAACATAGCAACATGCTAAAAAACACTCCAAGCACTTTACTAACTGCATAAAAACAGCACAGCAAACACTTAAAACTCCTCCTGCAACAGCATAGCAATGCAAAACCCTACCAACTGCATAGCAACGTCCTAGCAACCACATAGCAACATATATCATCTAGAAACAAAAGCGCTTTTTCAGCAATAAAAAGTAAATAACGGTTTTGTCCGAAATTGCACACTATACGTTATGTACTTACGCACTACGCACTTATGGACTATGTACTTAAACACTGTGTTCTTACATACTATGTACTTACACACTGTGTTCTAACACACCATGTACTTACGCACTATGTTCTTACACACCATGTACTTACACACCATGTACTTACACACTGTGTTCTTACACACTATGTACTTACACACTATGTACTTACGCACTATGTTCTTATACACTGTGTTCTTACACACAATGTTCTTACACACTATGTACTTATACACTGTATTCTTACTCACTATGTTCTTATACACTGTGTACTTACGCACAATGTTCTTACACACTATGTACTTATACACTGTGTTCTTATACACTATGTACTTAAACACTATGTACTTAAACACTGTTCTTACACACTATGTTCTTATACACTGTGTTCTTACGCACAATGTTCTTACACACTATGTACTTATACACTGTGTTCTTATACACTATGTACTTAAACACTATGTACTTAAACACTGTTCTTACACACTATGTTCTTATACACTGTGTTCTTACACACAATGTTCTTACACACTATGTACTTATACACTGTATTCTTACTCACTATGTTCTTATACACTGTGTACTTACGCACTATGTACTTATACACTGTGTTCTTACGCACAATGTTCTTACACACTATGTACTTATACACTGTGTTCTTATACACTATGTACTTAAACACTATGTACTTAAACACTGTTCTTACACACTATGTACTTATACACTGTTCTTACACACTATGTACTTATACACTGTTCTTACACACTATGTACTTACACTATGTACTTATACACTGTGTTCTTACACACTATGTACTTATACTCTGTTCTTGTACACTATATACTTACTATGTGCTTACACACTGTGTTCTTATACACTATGTACTTATACACTATGTTCTTACACACTGTGTTCTTACACACTATGTACTTATACACTGTTCTTACACACTATGTTCTTACACACTATGTACTTACGCACTATTTACTTGCGCACTATTTACTTACGCACTATGTACTTACTATGTATTTATACACTGTACTCATGCACTCATGTATTCACTGTATGAATTTTATAAGGTTATTTTGTCATTCAACACTGGAGTCTGATAGTCCCTTCGCAACGCAATTAAAGCTGCGACAGTTGATTGCATGAAGTGTCCAATATTCCACACTTTGTTTTTTTATTAAATTAATTAAGTGCTTCATCAGGGTATTTAAAGTGAACTTTTTCTTTTTGGAATTTTCAGTGTGAACACACTACTCACACACTAATATACTACAAAATGGCATAAAATAGTGCACAAGTATGCAAAACTTCCCAGTTTGAGAGTAAATGTACTTTGATTAGTTACTATAAAAGACTATTGGTTTGGTAAAGGGAGAATGGAAGAGAATAGAATAGAATAGAAGTTTTTTTTTTTTTTTTTTTGCTGTTATTATTCCCCTTCAGGGATCTAACAAAACATAACTAGAAACAAAATAAGGCCCCAATAGTTCAACACAATGCTCAGACCTTCCTCAGTCTCTCTGGGCTGTCCTGAACTGAACCCTAAACCGTCTGCCCACCATGCAAGGAAAGTGATCCACAAATCACCTTATGGAGCCGTATGCTCCGGGCCGCTGCCAGCACGCTGCACGGCGCCGTGGGACCTCAACCCAAACACAGGAAACCGAGAAGACCCACATTTTATGTTCCATACCTTTCCTTTGAGCTGCATCCAACAGGCACAATTGTCTACCTCGAAAAACCCACCTCTATTTTCTTCTTGGGAATTCGGCATAAAGCAGTCGACCCTACACATTCCAAGACCGTGAGTTCAGCATGAAGACTGAAGCTGAAAATATTTTTCATCAAAACAACCATTTTCCGGGCAAAGTTTCGAATGAAAATGTTTTCATTTAAATGAGCCGGTATTTTATGCAAACTCGCCTAACGTGAGGTGACAGGCCTCATTTAGTGGATGGCGCCCATGTTTATGAGCCTCATTATGTGAACCTGCGCGGCGAACCCTGCCAACTAATGAGCTCATTTAGATTAAGGTGGGCTCTCGACTCGGGGGTGGGAAAACAAACACACAGGTGACAAATTGTGCGGGGGGAACTGAATCTTTTATCACCGCAGAAACGCGAGCTTATGTCTTGAGCGATTTCCTTTCTTCTTGGCGTCTGAAGGCGCAGGCTAAAGGACCGGATGCCAAGTAGCGGAGCGCTGACCAGCGGGGTTTCAGGAGAATGTAAAGGAGCGACTGCCGCTTCGCAGGTGTTCCTTTTAAAAACCACGAGTGCCAAACAATTTTGGCGCGGCTTGTTGAGATCTTGGTGCCGATGCTTTTAGTTTGTTTGTCTTCTCTTTTCAGAGCTTTTCTCTTTCTGATTTAGACCTCTTTTCCCCCAGTCGCCTATTAGCCAACAAAACAGACATGCTCGCCCCCTTTTCTCCCTTTCTCTTTTAGATTTCGGTCTTCAATGACTGTTTTTGGTGCTCTGCAGAATTTTAAATGTTGACTCACTTCCTCCATTTGGCTGTTTTAGTCCCCTTCAATCTCACAGCAAATTAACATATTGAAGTTCGTATTATATTTATTTTGTAACAAAGTCATAAATTGCATTCATTTTGTGCACAGATATCCCATTTCCAAAGGAAAATCTGCTTTTAGTTTGCTAAGTTTACACATTGTGATGCAAAAGCAGTTTAGGGAAATCTGCAATCTGTAAAAAAAAAAAAAAAACATTCTGTCTTGACACAAGTTGAGCTGTTGGAGAAAAATAAAAATTACACAAATGAAAAAAAAATCAATAGTATAAACTTTGACTGTGAACATAAAGCAGAAAGTATACTTTGTTTTTTTTAAGCGTACACAATCTATATACTTACACACTAAGTACATAATTTCAAAGTATACTTCACTTCACTCGTACTGCGACAAATTGCATTACCTCTATGAGTTACAGTCCATATAAACATCTTTGTATTCTTTCATGCTAGAGCTGTACAAATGAGGGTACATTCTAACCTCTTTGCACAATCTCTAGTCTATGTAGGCCTCCATCGTCGCAGTAGCTTGCATGCGTTTCTGTCTGTTCAGTTTATCCAGGTTTTCTTCGACTACCTTGTGAATCGATGACCCCAGGGCACTGTTGCCACCTTGTGGGCAAAAAATTAAATGTGCATGTGCGACTTGCACGTACAATGTATGAGTGGTTACAAAAATTCGATGGTTTGTGTTCAGTACGTGCATACTATTCTCATGACGAAATTCACTTCACTCCACTGTATGCTGACCCTCACGTATGCATAAAATGTGAAGTATACTTTGGCCTTAACGGCGACCTATAATAAGTCTCTGGTGTCCCCAGAATGTGATCATTTATTATAGCTTGTCAAATTTGCCCCTATTTGGGTGTGAGCAAAAACACGTTTTTGTGTGTGTCCCTTTAAATGCAAATGAGCTGCTGCTCTCGGCCCCCTTTCCAGAAGATGGCGGAGCTTTAACAGCTCGCACTTCGGTTACTCAACAACAATAAAGCTGGAGAATCTCACGCAGCCAAAATGAGGATTGTCAGTAACTGTGTTCAGCCTTACATTGTTCAAACCGGAGTCCGACACTGATGGAGAGACTCAGGAAGAAGTTACAACTTTTAGAATGCAACTGGACGTTTCTGAATGGTTAATGGATAAATTTAGTTGCTGTGGAGTTGATTAATTCTCAAAAAAATATCATACACTACAGGTAAGTGCAATCTGCTGTGATGTCAAGTTGAAATGTGGGATATAGAGCTGCTTGAAGTGTACATCGGAGTAGACTCGCTCCCTCGGTCAAAATCGAGGTGACAAGGGCCTATCCACATAAACTTCCTTCGCACACTTGACAAAGTGGAACTCAGTTCAAAATGGTGGCAGGGATTCCCCCAAGGGGAAGTGCTTAGGGAAGTTTGTGAGTGTATGTCTAAAAGCGAAGTGGAACGCACCCTACCCTAGACTCGCTCCCTCATAAAATCCAGGGGTTGAGGGTCTGTCCAAATAAACTTCCCTCATCCACTTGACGAAGTTGAACGCACTTCAAAATGGTGGCGTGGATTCACCCCAAGGGGAAGTGCTTAGTGTATGTCTAAAAGTCGAGTTAAACGCAGCCTATATCAAAGCTTGAGACACATAGCGTTTCATGTTGATGCATCATGCACTAACAACCACCTAAAACAATATAGCAATTGCATAGCAATGCCCTGATAACCTCCTACAACAACCCAGCATCATGACAGCATGAGCAGACACCATTTTACTTCAGAAATCTAGTTACATGTTATTGCTAAATCAATATAGAGCTTTGTTTACAAAGTAATCAGGATCATATCCAAGATTGTTAATTGCAATGTGGTCTAATGGATGCCTTGCAGGTATGGAAGAATTTCAAGACCTCAGCATACTCCATTATGAGTATTCACTAACTCTTCTCATTTGAACAGGATAGTTTCCTCAACTCATCCAAACATCTTAGTTATTACTTCCTAGCCACAATTGCCTTTATTTTGCTCACTTTGCATTTTACAAATATATTGAAATTGAACAGTGGCGGGTGGCCTGGGTTGAGCCATCTGATATGAGAAAATAAGTGGAAAAACAATCCTATAACAGGACTGCTAGAATTATAAAAAAAACAACAGTCAAACCATGATGATTAGTGATGAAGATGTGATTAGTGTTCTGGGAGCAGCTTCTCTACCCACTCGTCCCCCTGCAGAAATCCGAAGCGGGCCACAGTGGCACCGGGCATCAAGGGCACCTTGGATTTGCAGATGTTGTAGCTGATGACAGATGGCACTGGCACAGGCAAGGGAGCGTCGGGACGGTGTTTGCACCAATCCAGCGCCACCTGCACCCCTCTGCCAGTCTACGATACCCGCAGCAATGGATGGATGGTGTGTGTCTGTGTGTGTGTGTGATGAGTCAGCTCTCAGGGAGATCAGCTCAACCTCAACAAAGGTGAGAACATCTGATGTGGATCGCTTCATATGATCTCTGCATTTATGCCTGTTTCTGTGTCACAGGAATCAAAGTAGAGAAAAAACATTTTGTGCTGATATTCTTTGCATAATGCAAACTAAATCTAGAACAAGGTATTAGGTATAGTATTTATCTTTATATTCGCATTAATTGATTTAATTATCAGTATGAATGATTCAGTACTGGAAGCAGATCATGTCAGGTCTTATTCTCTCTCTTTATTATATACACACATACACAATATCATATATACATAATATATAAATTCCATTATACAGTATAATTTATATCTATAGTATATATTTAATCTATTCTAATCAATTTAATCTGAATAACTAATGATTTTTACAAAGGAATGAATCAATACTGAACTTACTTAAGCTGGATCAATCAATGTCCCTATTCTGTATTAACACTGTGTATCTAAATAGTTCTTAAATGCTTTAGGGAAGCACTAAGAGGACATGGATTTATTCTTAGAACTGCAGAAACGCTCAGATAATGACATTTGAATTCATTGACCATTAGCTGTATTTAGTGCCTCTGGCATTGCATCCATTTTCAAAGCATCAGCAGAAGGGCTCAGCTTCTGATTGGATGATTGCTCAGTTCCCAATGGGTGAAGACACCAGAGACGGACACAGAGAGCATGACACAAATGTCAAATCGCTTATTAATGTGGACATGCACAGCCATGGGAACAATATCTGCTCTCATATTTGAGAGTGGCAAGACAAATAAGCAATGTTTGTGAGGAAGGGAGTTTTGAAAACTAGAAGAAATGGCTTTGCTATCTATTTTTTTCCTCTGCATTTGACTTGGACGTTTATTGTAATTATAGTTCACCCAAAAATGAAAATTGTGTCATCATTTACTCCCCCTCAAAACCTGTATGAGTTTCTTTCTTCTTTTGAACACAGGATATTTTGAAGAATGTAACCAAACAGTTGACGGTAACCATTGACTTTCATAGTATTGCCTAACTATTCCTAAGTAATGTTCCAAGTTGAATACACTTTAAGCTCTATGATTTGCGTCTGTGACATGCTATTAATTACCACAGAAAATATTTAAACTCGTACCCATGTAAAAACTGTGTTTACAGTAATGCACATATAATTGAATCTATAGACCTTATGTAGCCTTTCAGCACTGCACTACTTGTGTTCTGTCTTCCGGTGTCATGAAAAATCGAGAAAAAAAGTATAGGCATATATTGTAAAGACAAATTTTCATGATTTCTAAAAGATTCCCCGGATCTTAGTCCAAAATCTGAAGTCTTTAATCGCTAGTTTGACATTCGCCAACAGCTGATTAATTGCCATTGTGATCAAATTTTACCTCCGACGAAATTCTGCCAGTGTCAGAAGTTTTTCGGCGCAGTCCCATAGTGTCTTCTCCTGCGACGAACGTCAAATCAAACACCAATAGGAGCACAGAACTTGATGAGGCAATTTATGCGACAACAACAAACCACCACTTGCTCCACACACATTGTTTTTCGTCACCGGACTTGTCACGGATTGATGATCGAAAACTCTGGACGAGACTTTTTCTGTGTGTGTTGTCCGTTTTTAATGAGTCTTGACTGTCTTACAGTCTCACATTAAAGGCAACTGAGATCCCACAGTGTGACTTGGCTTACAGTGAAGATCATGTTTGTACAGTCTGACAAGCAACAAATTAATAAAGGACTATTATAAATAGTACAGTGTGAATCCAGCTTTAGAAATGTAGCCCCACCACTAAATAGGCAATTTTGACTTTTGATTTTGTATATTTTTGTACAGAAGAATTAATGTAAGTTATTTAATAAAAATATAAGCAGCACATTTCTTGCTTTTAAATCCTTTTCACAATATTTCCCCATAGATTTCCAGTGTCAACACAATTTTTATGTTTTAAGTGAAAGTGACGTGTAATTTATTAGTTTGTTAACAAACTAAGGCGCAAAATGATTTTCAACAGCATTAGATGAGCTCAACTTTTTTGAACCTGAAACATTCCTTTAAATCTTGTCTATATCGTGATTACACACTAATGTTCACTGACATATGGATCATTGCTTCAATCCATAATTTGATCGATGAAAACACTATAATCAAAAAACACAATTACGGTAATAACAGCTTGGATGATGAGGTTCATGGGTTAACAAGCCATTGTGCTTTAAAATCCCAATGCTTATTTTTATTTATTTTTGCCTGTTAAACAAAGCCAAAAGACACGGAAAATGTTTGAAAAGGAGCCAGAGTGAGTTATGACTAAGTTTCCCTAACTTTGCATCCCATTATTCTCTCGTCCGCCTCTAAAATGTGGTTTTCGGTCTCCCGCGGTGACAGAAACACATTATTAACGGGAGCTCAATGTGGTACATCCATTATTGAAAAGCTCCCCGCTGAACATGCTCCCCTCCTGAGGTGCTGCTTTCACGTGTAGTTCTTGCTTGGGTTCGTTCCCAGTTTAGTGAAGGGGAATCATTTAAACAATGACATGGAGACTTCCAGATCCGCCTGCAGGATGAGAACATGAGCAATGTCACACTCTGCATGTGCGCTGATCGTTTACTTCTGTCTTATATGGAGCAGTCAAACATCTCTACAGTATGGCTTTGTTCAGAATGGCACACTACCATACCATATATTCTGTGTGCAGTGTGCAGTTCTATGCCAAAAGATGCAGTATACAGCAGTACACTGAAATAGATCCTGTATCCCAAAATGCAACGTGCTCAGCTTGACTTTCTATTTCCAGTGTGATGAACGAGCCAGTGATATCAAGTCATTTCAACCCCAAAACACCTGCTTCTTGACATGGGCTGCTAAAAGGATATATTTTTAAGAGATTTTTTAAAAATCCTAAATTATGGAAGCTCATTTACGCCAAAAAAAAAAAAAAATAAAATAAATAAATAAATAAAAGCTTTGGAAAATCAGATGAAAAATCGAAATTATGACATACTAAATCGAAATTATGAGATTAAACAGTGAAATTTATGATGTCATTACTTTTTATTTAAGTTTTGACTTATGCTATGACTTGGTATGTGATAATTTTGACTTTTTATCTCATAATTATGACTTTAAGTAACAATTAGTGTCAATAAGTAACAAAAAGTGCCAACTTCAGTACCAAGTCAGTACTGAAATTTTAAAAAAGTGTGACGATACCAGCATTTCCCCATATCATTTCAAGCGCTGTTGAGCGATTCTTAAACACCTCTGACTGGCCATTGTGTTCACATGCTCAACAGATATGTCTCTGACTGGCTACAATGATCAATGCTATTAGCGGATATATTCGGGATCCACTGACAGACGCCTGTTTTCAAACACTCCCGTGTGTATCTGTGTAAGCACTCAGTGAAGAGTGTCAATGATGTCTATTTACAACATGTGTTTGAAGCGTAGATCATTGTAGTCAATCACAAACATACTGTATCTGTTGAGCATGTGAACACAATGGCCAGTCAGAGGTGTTTAAGAATCCGCTCAACAGCCCTCAAAAAGCTAAGGGGAAATGCTGGTATCGTCACATTTTTAAAATTTAAAATTTTGACAACAGTAACACTAGTCATAATTTCAATTTAGTATGCCAAAATTTCGACTTTTTATTTTGTTTTTCTTGTGGCAGAAATGGTCTTCCATACTAAACAGCTAGTTGTGAGTGAAATGCAATGAAAGTACAGATCTAAATCCAGATCTTTCCCTCTCTTGAAAAGTTAGTAATATGTGGGTTATTAACCTTTTCTGTGTAAAGTTATAGCCTATTCAATAATGGCATGACAACTGAACACCATAAATCCTAAAACACTATGACTGTAAAACAAAAAACAAAAAATTATTTAAACAAATTTACAGCTGAAATAATACATGAGTTTCACAGTTCAAAGAGCTAGAAAGATCTGGATTTAGTAGAGTCATCCAGCAAATTAAGGGAATCTGTAAAAGAAATTTGGAAATTTGTCTTGGAATTAACCAAGTGATCTGTATGTAACTGCTTGCGGTATAATATTCTGTATATAGTATAATATTCATAGTCTTAAAGGGGACCTATTATTCAAAATTCACATTTATAAGGTGTTTGAACACAGATGTGTGTCCACAGTGTGTGTAAACAACCAGCCTATAATGGTAAAAATCTATATGTTCCTTTTTTATTATCCCAATAAATCATAAACAGTCTCTCCAAACACGCAATTCCAGATTTCCAGAAGCCCCGCCCATGACTGGTGACGATCTGCCCTATTAGCATAGATACTGCCCTGAGAGAGCCACAGCAGTCCGCCATTTCTGTTTACTCGCTGTAGCAATTACAAATGTTCTGTTACTGGATGCACAAAAGTTTAACATGACGGCACATGCTAGTCAATGAGTTGAATCAACTCCACAGCAACTACATAAATTTATCCACTAACTGTTCAGAAACATCCAGATGCGTTCTAAAAGTTGTAACTTCTTCCTGAGTGTCTCCATCAGTGTCTGACTCTGGTTTGAACAATGTAAAGCTGAACACCATTACTGATAATCATCATTTTGGCTGCGTGAGATTCTCCAGCTTTGTTGTTGTTGAGCAACTGAAGCTTGAGCTGTTAAAGCTCCGCCCTCTTCTGGAAAGGGGGCCGAGAGCAGCAGCTCATTTGCATTTAAAGGGACACACAAAAATGGCATGTTTTTGCTCACACCCAAATAGGGGGGAATTTGACAAGCTATAATAAATGATCTGTTGGGTATTTTGAGCTGAAACTTCACAGACATTCTGGGGACACCAGAGACTTATATTACATCTTGTGAAAAGAAGTCCCCTTCGATTTAGGTTTTTAGAGCCATTCTAAATGAAATCTACATGTTTTAGAACATTAGTTTAATAATGAGAGGTGAAACTAAAGTGCACATTTAGAAAAATATGGAAATCTGGTGTTGTTTTTCCACCTCAGAGTAAATAATAAAACAGGTAAGTCATATTGTGAGATAAATAGTCCCATTTATGAGAAATAGTCATAACTGCCTTTTCATCATTTTTATTTAAAGGCAGAAATGGACTTCCTACTGTATACTTTTTTGGTTTACTCCTGATATTCAGCTGTTAGCTCATGTACAATAATAAATTGCTTGTGTTTTTCCTCAGTTGTATGCTGCATTGGATAAAAGCATCTGCTAAATGACTAAATTTAAATGTAATCAGTGAACAAAGCATCATTACCAACAAAACAACATAGCACTTGAAAATGAACGTATTACAGGTCATCCTGTGCACGTTAAAAGCACGAGAGACATCATGTTTGCCGAAATTCCCTTGGTTGTTCTCCAGTTATTGTGGGTGGGGGAAACAGCAGTGAGCAGGAATAGAACCATCCCATAATGCAAGATCTCCATGAATTTCTCATGAGTCGGTTGGAAATGTGGTGGCCTGTAAATATTTAATCATAAGGCCATATGGATGGTCTCTTTGGATGAACTCAAAAGAGCAACATAAGAGAACAAACCCATCCATAGTGCCTATATAACTGACCTTTCTCATCTGTAGAAGTGACTAATGGTTATAAGTAGACAAAGGACAATCAATCAATCTATCTATCTGTATTTCTGTCAGCAAATTATTATATATCAATGCTGATAAAGTCCTGGCATTAATGCCAGCAGACCTGATTTTCTCAGACGGTAGCATCTTTAAAGCTTCTCAGTTGGCACGATCACCGGTGTCTAAATTAAGCCCTGTGTTGCGCATGGCACACTGCGGACCCCTCTCAAACCCTCCTCAACCCCCCGCCATGGGAACTTTTGAGTTATAATGATGCGCTCGTCGCGACACAAAAGCTCTGACATCTGTCTCTCCAAGAGCCGCATTCTAAAGCTGCTTGTTTGTCCCATCTTTACATTTTTGAAAAGAAATCAAAACTAAAAGAAGAGTAGCGGAAAGAGAGGAGGGGTTTGTGATAGAGAGGGAGGGCTGGAGCGATTAAAACAAAGGCCTTTTTCTTCCTCCGAGTGTTTGCTGGTTAATAATCCAAGCCTCCCATGCTGCGTTCCAGAAATTCAAAGCAGAGTTTCTGCTCATCTGCTCACTGAAGCTGGCATGGACCATTAATAAGAACAGAAGTAGACCACATGCAGCCCTACGGGTGAAAGAAAAGCTCAGCGAAACATCTAAGCCCCCTTAAGACTCTTCAAACATGATAATTCATCCATTCATCAGCAAATTATGTGAGGACAGGATCTCTCAGTTTGTCTGTAAAATAAACTCATCGTAGTATATAAAGCTTCACCTTCTAAACTTTCACTATGGCTTGATTTAGCGGATTATGTTCACATCGTTCAAATAATTTAAGTGATTGATATTAATATTCAAGCAAAGATGCTTTGTCTGCTTATTTACTGATATACTAATTGATTTGGAAAATTATATTAAGGGTCAATGATGTGACGGGTCATTTTTTTGTCCAAAGGCCTTAATAATACTAAAAAACAAAAGATATGACATCCAAAGTATGTAAGGTAGTACAACTAGATTGAATCCAAAAGGTTTTAATTATATTTTGCTACATATAAAGGTATTTTAAAGATTTTGAAGTGTCAAAAGGTCATTCGGTTTAACTGTCCAAAGGCCAATACAGCCATTTAATTTGTGATTAAAATATCTTAAAATGAAATAAATGTTTTTTTTATTATTCTGGCATGATTTTATAACATCATTTATCAACATAGAGCAAAATGGTTTTAAAATTATGTGTAGAAGTCGTTGCTTTGTTATTAGAAAGAATGTCCGGAAAAATGAATTTCATTGATGTCATTTGGAGTAACCAGTATAAAGGGACCATTTTGGATCAAGTCATCCGGTCAATATCATGTGACAGGATGTGACATCATTCAGACACCTGCAAAGGACCACATGGTCATGAAGCAAAGTAACTAACTCTCTTTTAACCATTTGAAAAATTCATGTTTTCACTTGCTCATATGCATGTCCCGAAACATCAGGTCATTTGGTACAACCACTATAAAACATGGAAAATGTTGCAATATTTTAAAAACTTGTACTTAATATAAAATATTTGATTGTCCTTTTGTTAGATCGCTAGCTAGAAAGATATCAGCCTGTTAGCATTGTTTGAAAATATTGTCATTCGGTATAACCAAAAGTGTCATTCGGCAAAACCGAAATTTTGGTTAAGCCGAATGACTTTTTTGGTGACAAATTTTGTCCATCTTGTAATAAATGTCAAAAACAGTGTTAACTGATTATAAAAACCACATAATATCATTGTTAACACTTAATATAACTTCAAAATTATATCTTCATTAAGTTTTTTTTTTACACTTTTAAAAACCTTATCCGTCAATGACCCTTATATAAAATTAAATGACGTCAGTACAAAAAGAAACATGATAATTTTACATAACTGAGGGGTTGATCAAATTCAATGATAACAGTAAAACTTGTGTTTTTACTATTAAAGATCCTAAATTAAATTTAAAAAAGGAAATGTACATTTAATTTTACATGTATAATGCTAATTAAACAGTTTTTTCTTTAGGATTATAAATGATACCAAAGTTTTTTTTATTTTTTATTCTAGTACTTTGTTGTTGAAATTGAACTAATATTAATATGACAGAAATTCTGGAATAATAATTAAAAAAAAAAAATCACAAAGTTATTAACCATTTTTTGATATTATTAACCTTGTTATCTATCTATCTAGTAATTTTTTGTAATTTGTGTTTTATTGTATTTTCTTCTTTCTTTAAAGTAATTTAATTAAATAAATATGCAATGTGGCCAAAAACAGCAGCCAGAGATTTAAAATCGGCCATCATCTTTGTTTTTCTTGTATGGTCCGGACTCTGGGATAAACAATACCAGAGGGACCAGATCCATTTAAGACCTTTATTTCCAACAACAGGATCCCACTGTGCCGCTAAACTACCGGAAAAGATTTAAGGGTCCAGCATTCAGGACACACAAAACCTCTGAGGATTGAAATAGCATTGTTAAAGCCCCCCTGAGGTGATGATTAAACTCCACACAAAAATGATCAGGGAGGAGCGAGGGTGGAGAAAGAGAGAAGACTCATCAGTCCCACAATACTGACACAAACTGCCCATAAGACTCAATTTGAAACCAACACATCTAAATATTACATGTTTCCAAGTACATATTCTCATTAAAAGCACAGAGCTGCACAAACTGGTTTCTTGAATATGACAATGAGTTCACTAAACTCAAATCACCTCCACAGTCACCAGATCTCAATCCAATAGAGCACTTTTGGGATGTGGAGGAACGGGAGATTCGCATAATGGATGAGCAGACAAATCTGCAACAAATGCGTGACATGTCAATATGGACCAAAATCTCTGAGGAATGTTTACAGCACATTGTTGAATCTCTGCCACAAGAATTAATGCATGTCAAAAGGGGGTTTAACTCAGTGTACCAAAGTGGACCCCCTTTTGACTTTTCCAAGGTGTACCTATAAAGAGGCCAGCGAGTGTACATCCTCAATTAATTTAAAAACATCAGACAATTTCAGTTGACATTTACTTTTATTTACGCCAGCAGAGGGCGTAATGACGTCAGCACCACGCGTCCATTTGACGTTGGAGGTCACTGGGTTGTCATCAAACATGGCGGCCTCCTTGCTAAGCAGGAGGACAGCCTTATTCTTTGGCGTTAGTAAACTAAACTCCTTTATACCGGCTGTAGTTCAGCAGATCGCGAACTATAACCCCAGACCCCTTCGGCTGAATATAAAAGACCCTTATATACCTAATAAAGAGAGCGAGAGGACACCCGACTGGCAGAAGACTGAGAAGTATGAGCGCAGACTGTTCGGCCGCTATGGACACGCGTCTGGAATTGACCCGACCAAACTCTGGCCCTCTCATGCCCGGCTGGAGGAGCTGATGGCCGAGGAGAGAGAGTGGCACCCTCCGATCGAGGTGATGCTGGAAAACATCGCGGCCAGAGAGAAGGAGAAGGCGCAGAAGCGGATGGAGAGGTGAAGTGAACCTGAATAGTCTACAATATTCAACATCTCCGCATATTCACTAATAAACGCTTCACCCCAAAATGAAAATTGTGTTAATTTACTAACCTTTACGTTGTTACAAAACCTTATGATGTTTGTTTCTTACAATGTCCGAGATTCGGTTTAACGTGCGGCGAAAGTGGATATGGACGAGGGCTTTCAAACTCCAAAACCTTGACTAAAATAATTTCTTATTTACTGTTGTATGGCGGTTGACAAGCCAACTTATGCTGGTAAAAGAAATCTCAAATTATTATTTAGTGAAAAATTCCTTCAAACATTCAAATTTGACGGTTAGGACGCCTCACGAGATATGTCAAACGCTATTGGTTCCCGCGTGCGTCGTAATTAAATAAAATAAATAATAAAATATTACAGTAAAATTGTTTATTTTGGTCTGTGTATTTTGCTTTTTTTTTTTTTACTCTTTAAGATGCAAACATTATTATTCATTTTAATGCAATTTTGCTATGCGTTCGTTATTCTTAAAGGAATAGTTCACCCAAAATTGAAAACCGTTTAATGTGCGAGACTTTCAGTTATTAATAGCTGTACAAAACAAGCTTGTCATGCTGCTTACTTGATATTGGAAACTGGTTGTTTCCTATTATATTATTTAAATGTATTATCATAATTGTAAACACTGGTTTCTAGCGCAAATAGGTTTACTCTTTACTGTACTTTATTCTTCTAGTTATTTACATTTAGTGTTTAATGAATTAGAAGAAACACATTCATAGAAAATGTTTACTATTTTACTTCCTTCTTGCAAAATAATTTAAAGTTTTTAATTTAAAGTCGTTTGCAATTCTTTTCCTCACTAAAACCATCACATACAATCTTGTGCATTTATCTTTTTGTCCTTTTTTCAAATACTTTTTTGCTGCAAATAAAAGTTTGTAATGTTGCAATTCACTTCATGACTGGTTGGTTTGGTTTATGGCTTAACGCTTTAACTGAGACTTCTTTCTTTTTTTAAATCCCTATGGTAAAAATATTCACCCCTATAATATAAAAAAGCTACATAAAACAAGTTTGAAAAAAGTAGATGATCACAACTATTTAATTTTTATTATTATAAAACATTGTACAATGTTTGTTACCTGATAACGGCCATTGGTTTTTACACAGCTTTAATGTGCTTTTCCATTTATTTCCACACAGAGAGAAGACAATTGCTGCAAACATGGCCAAAATGCCTAAGATGATCGCAGACTGGAAAAAGCAGAAAAAGGAGGTGAAACAGAAGCAAAGAGAGGAGAAAATAAAGCGGGACAAACTGCTGGCCGAGGCAAGAGAGCGCTTTGGATACGCACTGGACCCCCGCAGCGTCAAGTTCAAAGAGATGGTTGCTGAAATAGAAAAAGAGGAGAAGAAGAAGAGGAAACTTCTGAAACGCAGGAAGAGAGAGGAAGAGCAGGGCTTGCCCACAGCGACAGCTGAATCCAGCCAATAACCCTCACTGCTGAGAACAATGACTTTTATACAGTGCTGCTATTGTATTATTTTGTAAAATTGGTTTCTTTGTACATGTATCCCATGGATGTTTAATTAAAATCAGGCACTGAAACACACTTCAGAATAAACTGACTTCAGAAAATATATATGCATGTCTGACTGAAAAACTGTGATATTCAAAGAGCTTAAAGGCACAATATGTAAGATTTTTGGATTAAAATATCCAAAAACCACTCGAACAGCGTCATATATTTTGTTGACTTGTATACTTACATTATCCCAAATGTTTCCAAGAATGTTTAAATCCAGAGAAAAAAAAGCAATTTCAACCAGGATACGGACCGTGTCCATGCGTCGCCTATCAATGACATCATACCTGCGTTACCCTCGATTTACGGTTTTATTCTGTAGAAATCATGGAAACACCAAAGACTCTTTAATATATTATGTGTTTTATTAGACAGGTGAGCAACTGTTTGGATACATTCATTGAGAGAAAACGAATCATGTTAAAT